>CM068840.1:104871326-105471326 GCA_028554795.2 Sinohyriopsis cumingii | reverse complement strand
TTCTTCTATTATTACTTATGTGTGTTGGTGTTTTTAGTGTAAAGATTTCCACAAATCTAACTTGGATTTAAAGTCTAGTGCATGTTTTTGTATATACATGTCATAATTTTATTCAACATGCTGATTCAAAGTTAGCAAAAATTTAAAATGTTTTATCAAAATTACTTAGATTAAATATAAATAGACTGAATTGTGCATAATTTGGTTCAAAGAATTTCTTTTCAGTTCAGGATGTGTTACAGTATCACTTGAATAGTTTTTGGGACTGGTTGGCCTGGTGTCTGGATAATGTGACTGGGTGGGACATCATTCAACATGTTTGCGGCATGATGCCCCCAGTGATAGACCTCATACCAGTATGACTAAAATATTTTAAAGATATGTTAAAAATCCAAATCACACACACACACACATTTTGCTAAAGTCCTTTCTCACTTGAATCAGGCATTTATTCCAAATCATCTTCAAGCATTGAATAAAAGAACATGAACCATGCCTACACCATCTGTAGATGGGCTATCTCTTTTAACCCTTTT
Source organism: Sinohyriopsis cumingii (assembly GCA_028554795.2). NCBI lineage: Eukaryota > Metazoa > Mollusca > Bivalvia > Unionida > Unionidae > Sinohyriopsis > Sinohyriopsis cumingii. The sequence goes on along the minus strand of CM068840.1, from coordinate 105,470,790 downwards.
GGTTTTACCGCTCCAAATGATTTTTAAAAATGTTTTATTTTCATTTTTTATATATAGTGGAGAGATTGGGCAATGAAGAGAATAAATTAATAAATTTTGGAAAAATCAATGATTTTATTATTAAAGTTATTTCCTGATAAGGGACAGATTTCTCCACATCCAGAAACCATCAGTTTGTAGATTACTATTAGTTTTGGTTTTATAAAGTTTTCATCTTTTTTTTTGTTGATTCAGTATTTCATTTTGACTTGTTAACCTCTCCCCATCATCCGAAATTCCTTTCCTTCAGTATTTTGTTAGTGTAGGTAAGAAAGTATTTTGAATTTTATTTCTCGCCAAATTCATACCATCTTGACTTTGATCTTAATATTACTCCAGGTAAAAGTATTGTCTTTCTTTCTTCTCATTCGGTTTGTTTTTTGTTGATTTGTGCTATAATCTCTGTAACGTTTCTTTAAGTGATTTGTTTAAAATAAAAGTCTGTTATTTTGGTGTTTTGCTTTTCTTGTTTTGCCTTTGTCTGTGACCTGTGAATATTCAATTGCATCAGTTGTAATTTTCATTTAAAGAATCTAAAAAATTGGACTGATCATTGCATGTTAGCTTTACTTGTAGTGAATTAATTTTATGGCTATCAATATGGTATTCTTTAACAGTATTCACAATACATTTTCTTAACTATATTCTTTTTTGACTTTGAAGTCATGTGCTGAATTTCCAATAACCACAACCTGTGTGATGTGTAAATAATGACAAGGTTACAGTTATAGAAGAATGATCTGTTTTGTACCTTGGAACAATAGACGAACCTGTGAAATATGAAAACATGTCCTCAGAAATCAGGAAATAATCTAACCTGCTTTGTTTTATATGACTGGAATGTCTCCAGATAAAAAATTTAGCATCTGGATTGACTACTCTCAATGGATATAGTTGATTCCTAATATCCTGGACTATTTGTTCAGGCCACAAGAATAATATTATACATATCTGGTTCCATTCCAGTCACCACAAATGATAATAAATTAGAAAAACTAGTAATATCTTGTCTTAGATTCTTAAAGAAGCTGATATCATCACTATAACCATATAAATTGACCAAGATCATTATATTTCCATGAATAAAAAGACCGAATACAATATATTAACCCCAACATCACATTTTATTCTTTTGACAGAAAGTTTAAAGTTATTTGTAAAGCTAATGGCAATACCAGCACTAATGCCCAATTTAAAAGATGCAAAAAAAACCCCATTCTGCCTCCCAATACTACTGCCCAATTTATTACTAAAAGATGCCCCAAACCCCATTCTGTCTCCCAGTATTTCTCAATCTCAGCAATACTGTGTTGTTTCTTGCCAACATACAATGGGTGGATTATCTTGTTTAACCAAGTGGAAGATGTTTCATTTTAAAACTGGAATTGTATAGACCCATTACATTCACTGATAAAATTTGAATCTGACCATTTTAACTTACCAACTGTAATTTTAATACAGTTGTGAAATGTCAAGATTATTTGAGTACACTCTAATCAACAGAGATATAATATATAAACATGCAAATTGTAAAATATAAAACTATAACTGTAATGATTTGCCATGGCTGGGTGAATCCCATTAAGTTTGATCATTAGCATACCATACATATAAATCACTTGCCTTATGGATTACTGCCATCTCGCCTCTGTGTGGGTTCGAGTCTTTGGCTCAGCCAATGTGGGTATGTGAAAAAGCATGTTAGTAGCTTCCCATGAATTAGTGGTTCTCACAAAGGTTTTCCTGTTTTCTTCCTCGACCAGTTATACTAGCCACCATGTATAGTCTACTGTGTGCTAAGAAATGGTGTTATATCTGCAACAATACCGTACACTAAAGTAGAAACATAAAATTGTTAACTATTATAATCCAGTGTGAGCACAAGTTATGATAAAACCTTATTCTATCATTAACTAATGCATACTTACACATATATATTAAAGTTTGGATGATTATTTGTGTTAATGAAAATGCATACACAAATATTAACAGTTATGAGATTATTTATTATTACTTCTAGGCATTAATAACCTCCATTATAAGCCAGCTTATGCTGGTAGTCAGGGAAAAGAGTTGTTGTTAAAGGGTTTAACACCATTTTTTCAGCACGAGATAGGCTATACCTGGCAGCCAGTATAAATGAAGAACCTGGAAAAACTGAAAATAACCACCAACCCATGAGAAGCTACTGGCAAGCTTTCTCATATACCCGCATTGGCCAAACCTGAGACTCAAGCCATGCAGACAGAGGTGAGACAGCAATGATACATAATGGTGAGCACTTTAGACCACTCAGGGTCCTGGGAAAAGAGAGAAGACAGAAAGAAACCTTTAAATATTCTATTGACCAGTTGGAAGCAGTCTTGTCAGTGCATGTATTAATTATTATTTTACCTTCATAACAAAAATAATAATATCAAAAAAGTAATACCAAGAGGTTTCACATAGAATTCAAAATTAAGTTTTAAATTACATATTCAGAGGAAATATTTACATATTGATATTACCAACCACAATAACTCCATCATAGTGAGATTTGGATTATTAACATAGCTTTAACAATTTTTCAGTCATATTGATATGACGTTTGCAGTGTGGCAGACTATAGTGATGTCTAGCGCACTGTGGCCACAGACATGTAGCATGATGTCCCACCAAGTCACATTACACTGACACCAGGATGACCAGTCCTAACACTAACCTCTTAATGCTGATCATCATGTGATGCAGCTGTTAGTACCATTTGTATAAGTCTTTGGTATGACTCAGCCAGGGATTGAACCCACGATCTCCCACATCCGAGGCTGACACTCTAACCACTAGGACACCGTTGCGGTTTATTTGAAAGCAACTGCACTGTCCTGTGTATAGTTAATTTATATTATGTGTTTGACTTTTGTCCATGATTGAGGACTGAGTGTTAATATGTACCTATTTTTGTCTTGTAAGTTATAAACAGATGTCTACAGTTTGGGGTAATTTTCCATGAAGATGACTTAGGTTTTTTCTTCTTCAGAAAATGTTATTGCAATAGAGATCTAATGGGGATGCATATAAAAGTTTGGGGAAAAACAATCATTTATTCCTGTCTTACGATCAGTCTGTGGTAGAACCATGTTAGCTGTGTTCATTTATACCTTGATATGAATACTTTATTCAAATTATTCATTGGAATTACAAAATGCTCATTAACTTTGGACTAAACACAATTTTGGGATTATTGAAGACTCTTTCAAAAAATTTCTGGATTATCTCATTGTGATAAATCAAGGCTGTTGGTATATTGGCACATTCAAGACTACTGGTACATCAGCACATTTAAGATTGGAGTTCGTTTTGGAGTTCATTTTGACCACTGGAAATCATTTCTAACACCCTATACTTTTGGACTTGTGAGAGAACTTTTAGGATTATAAAATTGCTCTTAAATTTTCATTTTATAACTTACAGAAATTATTTGTTGAATTTGACTAAACTTGTTGGTGTTGCTTTTTCTGTTACTTAATTTAAGACTGTAAAGTTATAACAAATGTGTTTCTTGTCTTTTATAGAAAATGCCTTTGACTAAACTACAAATAATGGATATGCATCTTGAAATTATTGCACATGAAAGGCAAAATATTTACACTAAAACCAATTTAAGTGTTGTTCTTTCTTTTTCTAACACTTCACCTAATCTGCTACCATATTCAATATCATATGCACACAGTACTCATAAGAAATTTATTATTCAGTAAAACTTGCAAGGTTGGAGGTGACTGTAATAAACATGAATACGACCGTATGTCCCCATATTGTGTATGTACAACCTAGAAGAGCTATCTCCCTTAATCTATGTAAGTGTTTGACACTGTGAAGGTGCAACACTTTTCCCAATATTGAATCATTGAAGGGATTAAAATGGACCAATAAGAGAGTGTGTTAACTTATTCAGTCATGTGTGGGTATTAACTCTCAAATAGAGCAAATGGACATAATGGTGAATCAACTGTGGAGGTTCAACACCTCATTTGCATACAACTGCTCATCTTGGAAAACACATTTCCTGTTTGGACACTGGGTGGTAAAACAGGAGTATGCCACCTATTAATGTACATCAGGGATGGAAATTCAATGTGTAGCTGCCCAGAACAAGTCAAAAACTTTACTTGACAAGAAGAATTTTCTGTCACTTGCCCTAATTATGTATGGAGCATAAAGGCAAAATTTTTATTTTTGGTTTTAGAATTTCACAAAAGGCTATTTAAGGATTTTTTCAGACCTATACAAAGAAAGCTATAGTGAAAAAAATTACTTTGCATTACTATTTTCAATAATGTTCTTTTGAATTTGCTATAAAACAACCTATTTCAAGTGCCTAAACAGAGCCTTTTTTTTTTACTGTATTAAATACTGTAAATTACAGAAACTATTGTGGATATAAAATTTGTGGTTTGGGAGTAAACTAGTGATATGCTTTGATAAAATTCCATTGGATCACAATTTACCTTAACACACATTACAACAAAACTATTTTTCATGGTTTTTCACCTAATCTGTGGATATTCTTTACTCATGGACATTTAGGTGACTTAAACATGCGCTTTGATTCTGATTTTGTTAAAACCCGTACTTTTGTTTTGCATATAAACACAATAAGAATGTGAGATGCTTACTCCCTTGTTGTCATTTAAAATGATTATTTGGAAACTGATGAATCAAATATAAATAAATTTTATACTGACCATGAATAAGTAAAACTCAAAATCTAACACAGCCCTATTGACATCTTTGACCAAAAACTGATTCTGATATCTAAATTTGCCGCTGTATTTAAAGCAGCTGGAAAACCTTCCATATCAACTCTTAACACTAACGTTACTCACAAAATTTTGTCTCTTAGGTTAAATATTTGGTATGTAGGGATTTTCACTTTCATGAATATATATATATATATATATATATATATATATATATATATATATATATATATATATATATATACACACACACACAAACAAATACCCTATCTCACCAACAAACATATTCATGGACATTTTCAGACACAAAAAAGAATACATGTGCACTAACATGCATCAATATAAGTTAGGTGTTATTCAGACCTGAAAATATTGCATAAAAATACAGAACTCAGTAATATTCAACAACCATGCAAGCACTGCCTCGAGTTAAGGCAAAATGATACAACCTTCAAGAGTTCTTCACTGATGAACATGCGTAAATCTGTTATCAATTAACAAAGAACATTTATTGCAGGCACTTTTAAAACGCAATAATTTTATTTTTTGTACTACTTCATACTGAGTAACCATGCCTATTATATCATAAAATACAAAGTTACTGTCTTCAATGGTTCCAGTCAATATAGTTTTCATAAAGTTATTACAAAATTCAAGTTGTATAGAAACCTGTGTGAGTTGTTTCGGTTTTGTTTTTAATATTATATTCCTTTCACACAAATTAACTATTTACATTAATATAAATCTGTAGAAATGTTCATTTCTCATGCTGAATACATCTCATCTATGACCACATTTCCACACCTGTCTTGGCTTGATATGGACATCCAATGAATCTTGTCAATCACAAGCAAGTACAGGTACTGTTGTAACTTGTGAATAATTGTCATGTTTACATTTTCTATCATGTTATGCCTCCCTGAAGATGCAAAAAGCTCACCTGAAAAGAAGATAGTAACACATATATGCTGCAGTTATGAAATGTAGAAGAGAATTTCCTCAAAGAGGCTTGTGTACTACTACTGTGCTAAATATTAAAATTACACTATAACTATTTCAGACCAGGGTTCTTCTCCAATATTTTGGAAGGTGTTGTGGTATATGCATTTGATTCAAAACTAATAAAAATAAATAATTTTAACAATCAGGGATTTCTATAGATCTGATAATCGAGGCAAACAATTAATTGTATATTGTTTATAAACAATTAATTTATGGAAGTATATTTAACTTGAGATCAACTATTATTAGATTTATTTATTACTGTAGCCAAAATGGGGGTATTGTCTGCATGCATACATGCACGAATTAAAGTAAAGTAAAGTTCATGTCACATTTTTTATTATCTAGCTATTTTAAACTAAAGCATAAAGAAAATGCATGGTTACATGAAGGAATATTAAACAGCAGCAATTTAGCAAATTGTTTAAGATCTCTAAATGTTCCATTTATCTCCACACTTTGCATCTTTGCCATGCATTGTAACACTGCACAAATCTCGTTAGCTAAAAAATTATGACGTATACTTTACTGTAGTGCTCTGCAGGTAATTTTTCTATATCTCTTTATTCTCAATGTTCTTGAGGAACCCATAATTAACTTATTTCAAAAGCCTATTTCTTGACTATCCCATAATTAATTATTTTCTGAGCCTATATATTTTCTTCCAGCTACTGTTTGTCCACTGCATTCAAATTTTATAACTCTGAGGATACGGAATGATGGCTCTATGAGTACAGAGTTACTTGTACAGTTCAGTACATAAATAAATGGTTCTATGAGTACAGAGTTACTTACACAGTTCAGTACATAAATAAATGGGTCTGTGAGTACTGAGTTACAGTGGAACCACGTTATAACATGATAATTGGGGTCCAAAAAAATTGGATTGCATTAATAGCAGGGTCACATTAATGCAGGGTTTTACAGTATTTTACTTTTTTCAGAGAACAACACATTAGCACCTATATGTGTATTCATGTCTAATGTGTATGAAGAATAGGGTATCAACACCGTTTACAAACGTGCCATCATGGCATGCAGTTCATCCATGATGTGTGTAATTCCATTGAAAAATTGCACACCATTTACTTTCCGTCTGTTATCGTACCATCAGGGCTTGCAATTAATCCATAATACATCAAATTCCATTGAAAAAATTGCATACATATTTAAACTATTCAATAATTTTGTCACAGATCATTATGTGTCTGAATTCAATGGGAAAAATTAACAGCAAAATTAGGTTAAGAAAGAAGGGTCTATGAATGGTGTCTGATCAAATTTCATACTGCTAAAATTTTCTCATGTGTTTCTGTGTCCATTTATCCATTGCAAATTTCCAATAATTAACACTTGTACGCCTATTCGTTTGAACAACTACAGCAAGAATAATTAAAAATTAACACATGCTTTCAGCATGCATATAACTTTTACTTCAGATTTTGTGAATATTGAAAGAAACATGTGAAAACTACTATACTAATGATTGTGCAAGGTGCAGGGAACGACTTGCGCTTGTGAACTTGCTTTTCCATAACCGTAAAATATTTTTATTAAAAAAATAGGAAATTAATAATGAGTTCATAAACAAACACCATACATGTGTAAAACCCGAGAACTAAGTGCAGTAGGCCTGCAATGGTCACAAGTCGCTTTTATAAAAACATTTTTAAGCTGAACGCATGTTCAATTTCATACCCTTTCAATTTTCCAACTAATAAAGTGGACATTACTGGTCAACTGATTGCCTCTAATAACACCACCAAGCACAGCAAACATGTTTTTTGATGTTTATTAAATTGTGAGAATCTTTTGTCAACCACCGCATTGTCTCCTGCTTGGTTGCGTATGCAGTTAAAGAAGAAACACATGTTGGCTATTGTTTGAGCAACGATTGTATGCAGAATTAATTGAAGACAATCACAAAGACGCCTTACTGGCTTTACTCATGGATCAGTAATAAGTAACATTTCCAATAATGTTTATTTTGGCATAACACTTCAAGAACCTGGTGAAATTGTTAAATTTCAGAAGCTACGCCACAATCGTATTATATTAAAATTCATATGTGAACTCTTCCCCAAAATGATAATAAACGTTTTACACACTATTTCTCGTACTTAAAAAAAAAAAAAATTCCCGGTACAAGAAAAATACACATACATGTATTTAAAATTTCAGGAACCAAGCCCTGATTGTATTCGAATTCATATGCAAATTCTTCCCCAGGATGATAATAAATGTTTTACACACTATTTCTCACACTTAAAATATTTTTTTTCCCGGTACAAGAAAAAGACATGTACATGTATTTAAAATTTCAGGAACCATGCCATGATCGTATTATATTCGAATTCATATGTGATCTCTTCCCCAAAATGACAATAAATTGTTCATACACTATTTCACATACTTGGAACAAAAAAATATTTTTTTATGTGCAAATGAATATAAGAAATTTCAGGAGCCATGCCACGACCACATTATATCCGAATTTGCATTAAAGCGGGGCGCATTATGGCGAGGTTGCACTGTACTTGTAAAGTTCAATGCATACAAAAATGAATCTGTGAGTGCAGAGTTATTTGTACAGTTCAGTACATAAATAAACAGGTCTGTGAGTGTCAAGTTACTTTTGTGGTTTAGTACAAAAATGAATGGGTCTGTAAGTGATGAGTCACTCATACAGTTCAGTACATAAATAAGGGTGTATTCATGGTAAAATGCTTGGTCACTACCAACAGCTGAAGAAATGCAACATTCAACTGATTCTGAATAAAGCTTCAAAACTTCTGTTCATGTAATCCATTCAGTTTATTCCTTCACACTGTTCATAGTTCAATACTGTATATTTGGAACACTTTGGATAATTTCCTAATGCACTACTGACAACAATACTACTAGACATGTGCATTGGAAGCATGAGATTTTTAACTTGTAATATGCTGCTGGGGATGTGACATGTAAGTCACCTTCTCATATTACGAAATCACTGATAGGTGACAAAACTGAGTATAAAGAAATTAATCTGAGATTTCTCAGTTTAAAGAATGATCATGCTGCCCTTTAAAAGTCATTGTGGTCAGGTGATTTAGATGTAACAAGAGTATGAAAGTGTAACAGCACCTGGACTTCATTGGGGATCAAAGCAAAGTGCACCAGCCATGCCATATCTACTTGGAAAGCACTTTGAGAATAATACACAGATTTCAACATTATACATTAAGTAATATTTTTGATACATTTTGCAAAAGCCTATAACACATCTAGACCAACTAGATTAAAGATTAAAATACTGACCTGTCCATAGCTTCTTAAATATGAAGCCCCATGCTCAGTTTTCAGAATAAGAAAAAATGTTAATTCAAAAAAAACAAAAAAACTGTAGATAAAATTTTAAAGACTGGGTTTCCATGACCAGAAATAGAACCCAGAGAAGCAGAACTCCCACAACAAAGAGATCTGAAAATATCCTTTTGAATACAAAGAAGAAGCCAACAGCAAGTCTGCTGGACATGAATGCCCTCACAAGAATGTAGTGAAATAGAGGTATATAATATACAGTTGATTTAAGCGAAGTTTAGCTTCTAATCTGTGACAATTACAAATTTTAAGATTGGTTAGAAAACTGTTGTCTGACTGGTGTGATAAATAATGATCCACTAATCCAGTGGCAGACTTACATGGAATCCATTCAAGTATCGAAGTGATGGGGGCAGACATCTTGTGTTGGCAATAAATGTGGACATCATCTGTAGAGCTGTTGAGTAGGGCAATGATAAATTGTGTACAGAGTTGTCCTTCTTCCAAAGGGAGATAACTGCATTTGTGACACACTCTGACATTCTGCAAGTACCAAAAACAAATGTTTTACTGAATATATTAATATTTTAAATATATTTTTATGTACCACCATATCCTATTGTGTGTAAATACAGTGGTATATATATCTGTTCATCCTGTGCTATTCTTTTCAGTTCCTGTTCTGTCATGTCACGTCCATCTGATTTTATCACAATTTTCACTTTTGCGCAATATATTTTGAAGAACTTGAGGGAATTTTAAAAAATTTAGTATTTGTGTTAGAAGATCTAGGTCTAACCCATTTCTAATTGGGTACTCAATGCCTAAAGTTATTTCATGGTCTTTATAGTAAAATGGTTTGAAATTCATAAATAATTTATCAGCCGTATACTTCATATTAGTATACATTAATAGATTCCTCGTAATAATACTGTGTAATTTGAATCATTGGAATTAATAATATACATTTCATTCCTTCAAATTTCAAGTGCTTTTAGTACATGTAGATGGGCCTAATGGAAAAAAAGTTATCTGAAATTTTGAACCCAAATTATGCATCAGCCTCTACACTGTGTGAACAGTTTTCTCCTAAAATTGTGACTGGAAATGCAAAAGCACAACTGTACCTTTAAACTGACCCAAGAGTGATGATAATACATACAAAGTTTCATAAGAATACACAATTCTGCCCATGAATGGCATTATCATTACATGTTTATGGAATGTTTTAAAAATCAGAATCTGAACATAAAGTAACTCTTATCTCACAGGCTTGACAATAATGACCCCACTGCATGTTATAAGAGGCCATTGATAGAGGAAGGATTCACAGTGGATCAGTGGTTAACATGCTGGACTAACAACTGAAAGGATGTGGGTTCAAATTCTACCACTGGATCAACCTAGACTGGTTAATGTGGTGTGTTCTTGGACAAGGCACTTGACTCCAATTGCTTTGGCACTAAATAACCCACTTCTGATGCTAAGCCATAAAGCGACAAACAAAAACTAGACAAGAATAATACAGTGGCCACTATCTTTTAATGCTACACCTCCTGCAGCAGCCTTATAAGAGGGGTGACCTTTTAAGAAAGAGATCACACAAGTATGAAAGGTGTAATTAATTTTTTAATGTTTTAATTTTTTCATTTAAATTCACAGCTTTGTTATGGAATCAGTTTGATAAAGCTTTTCATTTCAAATAATTAAGAATAATCATCAATCAGAGTGCAAAACCATCTTGTCAATAACATATGGGTACAAACATCTGGTTGAAACTATCATTGTCTGTCCATTCCATTTTTCCACTGCTTTAGAATATATGACAATATTTATTTTTAATCTTTCTGACATCAGATTTATTAGCAGTGATCAAAGGACTCTCTTCATTTTGCATAGTCTAGCTGCTTTCACTTTTCCTTTTAAACAGAGAATATCTACAAGATTTTGTACTTCTGCAACAATTTATTCCTTCAACTGCAATTTGCAGTTATTACTTGAAATGCTTGGTGCTTACAAGGGATGCGAGCTTGTCATGTGATCAACTAGTTTTAGACTGGTACCCTTTCAAATGCCTTTCATAATCTGAAAGAGAGAAGCCAAGATGGCTAACAAACCATGTTAACTTTACTGCATCTTAATATCATTATCATACTAAATCGAGCTGAACAATACCGTCAAGTAATTATAAAAGTGACAAAACCTAAAAGTTAAGGAAAACACAACAGGATGGATAATCTGATAACCTACCTCTTAATATGAATTTAAGGTATGTACTTGATCAGTATGTCTGAACCAATGTCAGCATGTTAAATTTTGGAATCAAGAGAAGTCTGTAAAGAAACCCCATTATGTGTGGTGGCCCATAAGGGAAGAGAGTAAACCCCATTACACAGCTACCCATAAGGGATGAGAGTTAACCCTATTACATAGCTACCCATAAGGGATGAGACTAAATCCTGTTACATAGCTACCCATAAGGGACGAGAGTAAATCCCGTTATATAGCTACCTGTAAAGGATGATAGTAAACACCATTATGAGGAATAAATTTCACAAGTTAGCAAGTAAGCATTAATCTGCTGTCCACTGTCCATGTTAGAAAGGTGGCTGTTGTTTAGGATTACCTTTGAACACAAACCAATTGGTGCAGTGGGATTCTTGTTACATGAAGATAGCAGCTGCTGACTCGGGGGGGGGGTACTTCACAAATAATTTTTTAATTATTCAATCTTAGCTAAGTTCAAAAACATCCTAATTTATCACCAAGTACTACAATGCAAATGTTTAAAATAAAGTAAAATTAATATTTAAGTTAAAAACCCATCAGATACAGAGCCACCAAAGGCAAACTTTTATATTTAAAATCTATTGCAAAGTGAAAAATTACCTGTTTTCTGAGTTGTAGGACAGCTTACACTTGTAGAGGAGTTTTATAACATTTTCCTTCTTCACTTCAACTTGACCTTGACCTACTTTACCCTCACCTCTGAAAATTGTAAGGTCTGTGTCAAGAAGCCAGACCTGAAGAGGACCAAAATGAAATATGAAGACCATGTTAAACAAATAAGGAAATACTAGCAATAGTTACAATGAATCTTGATTTAGGCAAATATATAAAAAGCACATACCTTTGGTCAGGTAACAAATCATCCAGACACACCCATTATTCAAAAGTAGAACACAAAACGCAGTGCAGCCATAACTATCTGACATCGCTAGGAACATGAGAATGTTGAAGTCAGCATATAAATGATGAATGAATTGAATATAACAGCTACTTTCCACCAGGTATACCCGGTAGTCTGTCAGGATGGATAACACTTTCTCTCATTCCCTTAAGTGTATGATATGGTTCGCCTATGTGAGAAAGTTATGCAGGATTAATAGAATCCTTCAAATGTTCATGTGTTCAATAGAAAAATTCCATGAGAGGGTCACAATTTTGTATCAGATTTAGGATTTGTGATCTGAGGGGTTTAACACCATTTTCAGCACACAACAGGCCATACATGGCAGCCGGTATATTTGGTTGAGGAAGAGCCCTGGAAGACCTGAAGAGCAATTGACCCAAAGGAGTGCACTGGCAAGCTTTCTCACATACCCATATAAGTCGATCCATGTGGACAGATGTAAGATGTCAGTGATCTGTAAAAGCATTAGATGTTAGGCTTTGCCAAAAGTGGCCGACACGCAATTCTGATCCCGATGGAGAAATTTTATTATACAACAATGATGCATAATGAAGGATTATTTTTCTCAAATTCCTGCACAAAAATGGGTCAAAGTCAAAATGGTGTATTGTGAATACTGATGCAACATTCAAACAATGAACGATCACCTAAAAAGATTACATAAAAAATAAGGTTAACACTGAACATTTCAGAGTAAACTTTTAAAAATGTTGAATCAGAAAAAATAGCATTCAGTTAACATTGGTTAAAACTGCTAAAGTAATGGCAACATGCATTGTCTGAATTGTATATTGCTGATAGGTTGCATAAGAATACAATGGAGAACAGGTAAAAATAAAGTCCACAATTATCCCCAAGATTAATCGAGTCGGACAAAAGAATAACGATATAGTGCTCCATTCAACTTTAATCTACAAATAATAATGTGAACATGAATTCTTCAAAAACAAAACAATCACAACAATAACATTTTTGACTTGAAATCAGAGGACAGAAGCTGCAGCCAGGTTGATCGGAGCCAATCATCCTGTTTGTGGGACAACTAACTTCAACCACTGCTCATTGTAGTACATAAATGTGTTGCAATTAATGTTTATTTTGATTAATGTGAAAGAATGCTCAAGTCAAGATGAAAAGTTTATGCCAGTTTGTGCGCACTATGTTCACAGTAGAAAAGTCACATGATGAAATAATAGCAGTCAGTTAACACTGGTTGAAACCAATGGGTCGAACCCATTAACTATTAGTAATTGTGAATCCTACGCCAGTGTTCAAAATTCAGAAGGGAAACCCCTCAAATTCTATGATTTGTCATGCTTGTATGAACCATTTTAAAGGTTAATTTGAAATGGGATGATTGGGGTTAGATTATCTGAACTATGCTGTATTTGGGGCACGATTATTTGGACTATGCAGTCCTTGGGGTCAGATTATTTGGACGATGATATACTTTGGGTCAGATTATTTGGAGCATGCTGTACTTGGGGTGGGATTATTTGGATGATATACTTTGGGTCAGATTGTTTTGGAGTAAGCTGCACTTGGGGTCAGATTATTTGGACCATGCTGCACTTGGGGTCAGACTATGCTGCACTTGAGGTCAGATTATTTAGACTATGCCATACTTTGGGTCTAATTATTGGGACCTTTTTAAATTTGGGCTCAGATTATTGGGACTTTGCTTTACTTGGAGTCAGATTATTGAAGCTACACTGTACATGGAAATGAGCTTAATATTAGCTCAAAAGGAAAGAGTTGATTCGTGTCAATACAGAAGTGATAAAACCTCTTTATAGGTTTCAATGTAATGCAACATGTTAACTTATTAGGATGAACCCTCTTACCAACAGGAAGGCATCTAAAATAGCTGACAATAGACAGACTGGTCTGGATTACTGATGCCAAGGCAATAGGAATTAAGTACCTTACACATAAATATGCTATGACAACCCAGACTGATCTGGACAGTGTGAATCTCAGCTAATTACTAGGCCTCCATAAAAGTGGTAAATTTTACTGCACTATGTTATTCATAAAGACACATCAACATACATAGTGTCATTGGTACAGGGTCTAAAGTTTGATCAGTCATGATATAATGGGGTCCAAGATACAGATAATATCACTTACATCTGGAAATAAGGTCACTTAGGCATGAAAATTAGGCCAGTGACCTAATTTTTTTATGGCTCAGTTACTTTAGATGCATTCACATACCAACTTCCATAAGTCTGTGCAAAATAGGGTGATATATAAATTGTGGATGTAATAAAAGGACAGTAAAAATGTAAAACATGGGAAAATTAGCTCAAAATGACTTAATTTTGGTATGGCTGAGATCCTCTTTTAAAATGCCTCAACAAATTTTTCATAATGTAGCTGAAACAAGGTCCATGAGAATGAGTGAATGAATAGCTGAATAATAAAGCAATCAAGCATGAAAATTACATCACAGTGTCCCAATTTTGTCATAGTTAATTTTCCTATAGATGCATCCCCCATACCAATTTTCAAAAGGGTTTGTGAAATAGATTCCATGAATTGTGGCTGTAACAAATTAGCACATGTACACACTCAAGTATGAATGAATATATGAATGTGCAAAATCCAATATCCATTCTCAATTTTATTGATGGTGGGCATAACAAGAGACAAAATATGAATAAAATTTTTCCCATTAAGTAACATATTAAAGAAAATGTGTGTGCATGTGTGTGTGATTTGGATTTTTAATGTAGCTTTAAGAATGTTTCAGTCATATCGCTACAATGTCTGCAGTGTGACAGTTTTATAGTGATGTCTAGCACTGGGGCATCATGCCGCAGACATGTAGCATGATGTCCCACCAAGTCACATTATCCTGACACCAGGCCGACCAGTCCTAACACTAACCTCTTAATGCTGAGCACCAAGCGAGGCAGCTGTTAGTACCATTTTTGGAAGTCTTTGGTATGACTTGGCCAGGGATCAAACTCACGACCTCACGCATCCGTTACGGGTGCTCTAACCACTAGGCCACTGGAGTGGTATAAAGAAAATCTGAAACATTATTGGTAACTCCATTGAAAGTACATGTATAGATACATAAAAGTGTTTTTAAAAAAGTGGTGTAAAAAATGTGGTCATGGATAACACCACAATGGTTGGGAACCACATTTTATGGATTTTTGAGACAATAAAATAAAAGAACATCAGAAAAAGTTTTACCAGACACTGTATCTTTTTGTCAGGTAAGGTTGAAGATTCAATGATGAATCGGTAACTTGTGAACATTCGACTCTGCTCTATCAGCAAAACTGACATAAAATGTTCAAATTGAGTTATGTCTCTGAAATGAAAGGAAAAAAAAATGAAATTAGAAAGGTAACAAATCCATACTTTAGTTGCTCATATGTAAGGAAAGAAAGTTAACAAATGTACTGGAGCTTTTTTTAATAAAAAAAGCCTAAGAAAATATTTCCACTTGTAGCTGATTGGGTTAGTAGTAAAAGACTGTGGTCTAGTGGTTCAATGATTTATAATCATATACTTCATGAAAGTAATTAAAAACAATGCAATATCCAAATCATTGACCAATTATAGTATTCATCTGGTCTGAAAATATATAATGGTAGAGAATTCATTCTTTATAATGTCATTCATATGGTACTGATTTTCCTACTTATACTGTTGTTCATATGATAAAGAATTTCCCCTTTATAATGCTGTTTTCATGGCACATAATTCCCTCTTTAAAATGTTGTTCATATGGTAGAGAATTTCCTCTTGATAATGTTCATGATAGAGAATCCTTCTTTATAATGTTGTTCATATATACAGAATTCCCTCTTTATAATATTGTTCATCTGGCACATAATTTTCTCTTTATAATAATGTTCATATGATACCAAATCCCTCTTTATAATGTTGTTCAAACAGTACATAATTTCCTCTTTATAATGTTGTTCATATGGTACTGAATTTCCCATTTATAATGTTGTTCATATGGTATGAAATTCCCTCCTTATAATGTGTTCATATGATATAAAATTCCTTCTTTATAATGTTGTTCATATGGTAAAGAATTCCCTCTTTATAATGTTGTTCATATTGTACAGAATTTCCTCTTTATAATTTTGTTCATATGGAACAGAAATACCTCTTTATAATGTTGTTCATATGGTAAAGAATTTCACCTTCATTTATGCTGTTCATAAGAGTCATAAAAGTGATTCATGTTATAAGTTGTTCTTTTGGGGGATTTAACACCATTTTAGTGCATGATAGTACACAGCATACATAGCAGGCTGTGTAGCTGGTGGAAGAACTCAGGAAAGTGAAAGCAAGAACCACCGAACCATAGGAAGCTACTGGCAACTTTCTCACATACCCACATTGGCTGAACCTGAGACTCAAAACCACTTGGACAGAGGTGAGATGGCAGTGATTGGTAAAGGCAAGCTATTTAGACCACTTGGCCAAATGGAGCCCTGATTCATTTTATAAAAGATGTCGCCTTATTTTGAGCGATGTTCCAAAAAGACTGTGACCAGTGACAGTCTTGAATTTTTTAAAATAGATATATGCTCATCTGAAAGTTGAGTCAAACTACAAACAACATAGACCCTGATCTGCCATTGCATAATGTGTAGGCAGGGTCTATGTTGTTTGTTTCTACTGATTACTCCTAACAAACTGAGAAGACCCAGATCATCCAGTGCATCATGTGATGACAGACGTGGATCTGTGCAGTCTGCAGCTGGACTCAACATATACTGATTAGATTACTGCATGGGACAGTGGTATACTGATGTGATTTTTAGAGAACGACAGTGGTACACAGAAGGACTTTATAGTGAATGATAGTGGTACATAGAGGGGCTTTATGCAAAGGAACATTGGCATACCAATAGGCTTCTTGTAAGGGACAATGATGTACTGATGTGGTTTTATTGAGGGATTGTGGTACACTGAGAGGCTTTATAGTAAGGGACAATGATATACTGATAGGCTTCTAGTGAGGAACAGTTGTAAACTGAGAGGCTTTACAGTAAGGGACAATGAGTTTCTAGTGAGAGACAGTGGTAAAATGAAGGGCTTTACAGTAAGGGACAATGATATACTGATGGGCTTCTAATGAGAAACAGTGGTACAATGAGTTGTTGTTGTTGTTGTTGTAGGGTTTAACGCCATTTTTCAGCACAAGATAGGCTATACATGGCGGCCAGTATAATTGGTGGAGGAAGAACCCTGGAAAACCCCGGGAAGAACCACCGACCCACGATAAGCTACTGGCAGGCTTTCTCACGTACCAACGTTAGCCGAGGCTGAGACTCGAACTCACGCAGACAGAGGTGAGATGGCAGTGATCCGTAACGGTGAGCGCTTTAGACCACTCGGCCACTCGGGGCCCCGTGGTACAATGAGGGGCTTTACAGTAAGGGACAATGATATAGTGATGGGCTTCTACTGAGGGACATTGGTAGACTGAGGGGCTTTACAGTAAGGGACAATGATATACTGATAGGCTTCTAGTGAGGGACAGTGGTAGGCTGAGAGGCTTTACAGTAAGGGACAATGATATACTGATAGGCTTCTAGTGAGGGACAGTGGTAAACTGAGAGGCTTTACAGTAAGGGACAATGATATACTGATAGGCTTCTAGTGAAAGACTGTGGTACACTGAGAGGCTTTACAGTAAGGGACAATGAGATTCTAGTGAGGGACAGTGGTAAAATGAGGGGCTTTACAGTAAGGGACAATGATATACTGATGGGCTTCTAGTGAGGGACAGTGGTACACTGATTCTTTACAGTAAGGGACAATGGTATCAAAATTGCCTAATTTGGGCATAAAAAGTGTAATCTATATATATTACATGCCTGAATTACAGCATGTATGAAAAAGAAACATTTTAACAACTAACCTGGCTCTGCAGCTGGTAAAAATTCTTGTCACAAAGGGCAAAATCCATACTGATTAGAACCAGAATACAAACAAAAGAAATATACTGAAAAATTATTTATATTCAGCACTCACTTCATCTAGTCTACATGATGGTGTAACTTTCGCTGAATTATCTTGAACTGGAATGGTACAATGATCATTGTTAGGTGCTCAGAATGCTGTATTACATTACTCTCATATTCTTTTTTAAAAGTTTGTAAAATAGTGTCTCATCCGACACATTTTGAAGTTTGAAAAGATCCATCTGCTCTAACATTTTCCATCACATAGCATATGTCACCATTTTCTTAAAAAAATATAGACTGGTTCAATAACTAACTATACTATCAACAAAATGAATCTGTTAGGTAATGTTCATTTTTGAAGAAACCCATCTGATTTCTTGGAAATGGGGTCATATACAGTTCCTATAAGTAGCAAATAAGGAAAGTATTCTTGCACTATCCTTACACAGCAGTCACCTTTTTAAGAATATTCTCAAATTTATATGAATGGAATTAAAGAGATAATAATAAAATGACAACAACAACTTTTTATTGCTTTATTTTTATTTTTTAATGTAGCAAAAAAGCAAAAAGCATAATCCATATGCAGTTTCATGGAAAACATAATATGATGAAAAAAAATCATTATGCCAAAAGCATAATGGTTGGCATGTATGGGGTTTATAGTATGGGACAATGATATACTGATTGGCTTCTAGTGAGGGACATGGTACGCTGAGGGACTGTACAGTAAGGGATGATGATATACTGATGCGTTTCAAGTTAAGGACAGTGGTACACTGAGAAGCTTCACAGAAAGGGACAATGGTATACTAATGGGCTTCTAGTGAGGGATAGTGGTATACTGAGGGACTTTACAGTAAGAGACAATGATATACTGTTATGCTTCTAGTGAAAGACTGGTACACTGAGGGGTTTACAGTAAGGGACAATGATATACTGATATGCTTCTAGTGAAAGACTGGTACACTGAGGGGCTTTACAGTAAGGGACAATGATATACAGATAGGCTTTATAGTGACAGGCAGTGGTGCAGTCAGGGGATTTATAGCAAGGGACAGTGATTGGTTTTTAAGTGATTGTTTTGAACATTTTGATCTCTCGAAAATCGCTTTCCCCTATTTTCCCACCATTTTGTCCTATTTTAGCCAGGAAGGGAAGTCACCTTGCCCAAAAACTGAAACCAGTGTGGAATCTGATAGTAAGATTCAATGTGATATTTAATGAATGTTTACCTGTTTATGTCCTCAAATGTAAGTGCATCAATGTTTCCAATATATATAGTATGTAGAAATAATTTTAGGCATCCCTTGTTTCCATGGAAACCTGTATTTAAAAAAAAAACACAAATGTAAAATAAATCTAAAAAAGAGTATGCTGACTGAGATAGATTTTCATAAATTATGTGTGTACAACATTTTCATTCCATATTGTTTTAGATGGGAGTTGAGATTCTGCTTATCAATAAAATTTACTTGCTGTGAATAATCTTACAAAATCATGTCATTAGGAGATAATACTCAGTTCACATAAAGTAGCGTATACTGGGAAAATGTCATTTTTTCCTCTCTTTCAAATGAACCAAATTAAAGGCCTAAGAAGATGGTTAGAGGTGCCACTCAGTTGGTATTCACTGTGTCATTCACTGATCTAACTGGCTTGTGCATGGATTTATGGACATCCATCTAGAGGTGCCACTCAGTTGGTACTGTGTCATTCACTGATCTAACTGGCTTGTGCATGGATTTATGGGCATCCATCTCGAGGTGCCACTCAGTTGGTACTGTGTCATTCACTGATCTAACTGGCTTGTGCATGGATTTATGGACATCCATCTAGAGGTGCCACTCAGTTGGTATTCACTGTGTCATTCACTGACCTAATTAGCTTGTGCATGGGTTAATGGGCATCCATCTAGAGTTTCCTCCACTTTAAAACTTTCTCATTGTGCAAAAAGTGCAACTTGTCTATGTGTTAAGGGATACTGGATGACTGGCTGAAAGAAATTACATTAAAGATTCTGACAACTCAAAACATTGTATCACTTATAGATGACTTACTGCATTATTGAATGACACATTGCATTACTTGGATGACTTAATGCATTACTTGGATGACTTACTTGAATGACTTACTGCATTACTTGAATAACTTACTTGGATGACTTGAGGCATTATTTGTATGACTTACTTGAATGACTTAATGCATTACCTGAATGACTTACTTGGATGACTTGAGGCATTATTTGTATGACTTACTTCAATGACCTACTGCATTACTTGAATAACTTACTTGGATGACTTGAGGCATTATTTGTATGACTTACTTGAATGACTTACTGCATTACTTGAATAACTTACTTGTATGACTTGAGGCATTATTTGTATGACTTACTTCAATGACCTACTGCATTACTTGGATGACTTACTTGGATGACTTGAGACATTATCTGTATGACTTACTTCAATGACCTACTGCATTACTTGTATGACTTATTCGTGTGAGCATTCTACTTTTTGAAACCATGAAAAATCCAAATTACCAAAGAAAAAAAGTCTGGTCCCATAATGCTTGGAGTTTTTTAAGTCTGTATGTATTGCATACAAAGAATCATACATTTGTTCTCATTTAAATGCAATTTATGAAATAAGTAAAATAATATGCCATGTGCATGCATGTTGAAATTACAGTCAAATCTGTCTACAGTGACCACACCTGGAAAAAGATCAAAGTGGCTATTGTAGACATGTGACCTCTGAAGGCAGGTTCAGTTCTCAAACTCAGTTCATGACAAATGCATTTACTGTGCACTGAATACATTAGCATTATTATTATTAGTAGTATCATTATTGTTTTGCATGTATTATTATTTGCAGTAGTAGTACACTATCAAGATACTTGTATCTGGTATCAGTATTTAACAAAAACAAAAATAACAAAATATAAAATAATAAGTTCCACTGTATCCTCACTCTGTTCCATCATGTACATTACATTATCACTGATTCTCCTATCATTGCCACATGTGTTGGAGTTTTTATCATTTTTTCAGCAGTTCCTTTAAATTGTACCCAAACTTTACTAATGATTTTGAAACAAAGGACTTTTTGTAAGGTCAGCTGTTGTAATTAGGCATGAAAACAGATGTTCACACTCCAAACAAATGATGGATTAAGTAGTTGCTCAAACTCACCAAGATCAAAATAGTCGGTTTTTAGAGGGGATCTTACATGATTAGGGAATGAAGAGATACTTCTTGCAGCTATTAATTCTTGTAATGTACCTTTATATATACCATGCCTTGCTCACCTTTATATATACCATGCCTTGCTCACCTTTATATATACCATGCCTTGCTCACCTTTATATATACCATGCCTTGCTCACCTTTATATATACCATGCCTTGCTCACCTTTATATATACCATGCCTTGCTCACCTTTATATATACCATGCCTTGCTCACCTTTATATATACCATGCCTTGCTCATCAAACAAAAGAAGTTTAATTTGCATACTTGGAGCATACACTGCTGATATGATCCAGTGACTGTAGAAGGTAGGGTGAAACCACTGCTTGATTAAGAAACACATGGCTGCTGCCCATGAAAGACAGGTGACCATTGATTACATAACAATTAAATAGGAAATTTGCCAGGGGGAAAATTAGAATGATGGTTGTGGCCAGGTGACCATTAAAACAGGTTTTACTGTTTTTGACAAGTTTCATAAAGATCATTTGAAGAAACACAAATGAAGGATGATATCTATATAATAATAATTTTACCTGACAACAACCCAGAAATCAGTAAATTTGAAATACATTAGGATGACTCAGTCATTATACCCTTGCATTATAGGACATCATGACCAAAGCAAAAAAAATCTACATGGCTAGCAGACTACAGACAAATAGAAACCCAGTAGTTGAATACAAAATCATTAAACCATTAAACATGCTGCTCTCCCATTCAGCTTTGAAATGCCTTTTGAGGTCAATATATTTAATTAAAAATGAAGATACATTTTCATTTTTAAATTTAGATCACTAATTAGTTGAGCAGTAACATTTACACCCCTCACTATTTGTATAAGTTTAAATGACCAGCAGTACACAAAATTATCTTACTGTATTTGCGTGTCAAAGCAAATTGTCATCAAAATGCATGAAAAAAGTAAACCTGATGAGCACTAAAGATTTCCATCAAATGTTCCATCATTTTCCCACTCATTTTTCATAAATACATGTATGTATGTATGTATGCATGTCTGTGTGTGTGTGTGTGTGTGTGTGTGGTACATTGGTAAAAATTCAATTTGCAAGTTACACAAAAAATTAAACAGATAAACTGAAAACTTCAAGAGAGCTTTAGATTTCTCTATTATTGCCAACAAAGCTTTTAGTGTCATAAACTGTAAGACTTGCCTTCAGCAACAAAATTAGAGTGCCTATACATCTGATAAATCTAATCTCTCATTTAAGTTGTACCATCAGAAAAAAAAATGTTTGCAATCTATGCTGAGAAAAGCTGCAAGACCTGACAGCAGCAGATGAATTAGAAACAGGTGTCATCTCAAGGTGTAATTCATGAAAACAGGAGTTGAACAAGAACATAGGAAAAATAGTGTCAAGTATATTGTGGTTGTTACTTTTAAAGATTTAGTTTGATTTCTCTAGATAGGCACATATTTTAAAATTATGGCTGTGCATGCAATCTGGCAGCAACTGTAACAGGAAAAACAGTGACAAGCATCTTGCAGTTGTTACGTTTAAAGATTTATTTTTATTTCTTGAGATAGGCACATACTTTAAAATTATGGCTGGGCATGCCATCTGGCAGATGCAGTTATCTCTAAGGGAAATCTTTGATTGCTACAGTGCCTAATAGTAGTCTTTATCTTTAGAGTCAACATATATTATTTTTTCCAGTTCACTTTGACATTTACTTTGACGCTGCAAATATGACAGATAGTTTGTTGTTGCATATTGCTCAACACTAAGTGTGTATCTATAACAGTGCTCTCGCAAGAAAGAAACTGGGGAATCAGACCATTTGCCTCAAGTGTCCTCCCCTCTACCATCAGAGCCTTCTAGCTCCTCCCTTCTGCCATCTTTTTTTGTCTCCTCCCCTCTACTATCAGAGCCTTCTAGCTCCTCCTCTCTACAATCAGAGCCTTCTAGCTCCTCCCCTTTACCATCAGAGCCTTCTAGCTCCTCACCTCTTCCATCAGAGCTTTTTCTAGTAGCTCCTCCCCTCTACCATCAGAGCCTTCTAGTAGCTCTTCCCCTCTACCACCAGAGCCTTCTAGCTCCTCCCCTCTGCCTATTTAGATCCCCCTCCTCTGTTTATATTTAAATCTCTAAAACACCAAATTAAAATTAAATTACTATCTATTTATTTCAAATTAATTTCCAGTTTATTTCATGTAGGTTACATATACAAACGTGTGTCTGTCTGTTTCTACTTCAAAGTGGGCATAGCTCTAGATTTCATTATGGGCATCATAGGCCTTTAGCTGCCAAAAATGTTCTCCCTTCTTCTGTTCCAAAGGTATGCCATCTTGCCATCCTCTCAGTAAGAAATTCCCTGCTGGATCTGTTTCAGGCATGTGTTTCAGAGACAATTTGCTCAGTTTGATGGTAGGATTTTGGTGGTGATGGTGATGTGTGTGTTTTTAATGATACAAAATCTGCAGCACTAGTCAACCTAGTTGACATAATTTGAGTGACTAGTCAGCTAGCAGATTATATATATATATATATATATATATATATATATATATATATATATATATATATATATATATATATATATATATCTTAGACACTGACTAGTCAGCTAGCAGATTATATATATATATATATATATATATATATATATATATATATATATATATATATATATATATATATATATATATATATATATATATCTTAGACACTGACTAATAATAACTCATGAAAATGGGCTTAGGTCTCTTGATTTTTCTAATATGCTATGTGAATAGCATTGGAACTGTTGGTGGTGAAGTCCCAAGAAAAGCCTTGTCATATGAGCTAAGTAAAATCTTACTTGAAAGGTTAGTGATCATTACTTACAAAAATATAGACTATATACACATGTAGATGTAAAAACCTAAAGCTCGTAGAAGATTCCTTTATATGGATCACAGCTGATAATAGACAAATTGGTCCTGTTCGATGACTGTCCTGTATACACTAGTTTCCTTGAACAAAGTAATGTTTAAGAAATAAATTTGATTACAACCAAAATTTAATGTTACCATTCTGATCTGGTGATTCCACAGCCTCCATGGTTCCAAGTTGTCCACCACATCTTGTGCACAATGCCATGCCATCCTCAGTAATTCTTACACAGTCAGGACTTGTATGGCTGTAATTCACTAGCATGTAGGTATCCCCCACAAAACACTCTCCAGATTTTGGGAGTAGCTTCCCTTTATCCAGCACATCATCCTCATTGTCATGCTTGTGACAGAACCACATATCCATAAAATCTGACCAGTTCTCTGATGGCAGGGGAAGAATTCTTGAGAAGATGCTGAAAAAAATATTCAATAATTTAGTATTTGCATTTTTAGCATTTTGATGAAAAATCTAATCATCTGACACAATTAATAAATAAAATTCAATACATAAACTGCATTCTATGAGTGAATTTTTTTTATGGGTATCAATTTACATGGTTTTGCAAAAATAATGCTTTTATCAGGATATAAATTTTGGCGATTGTGGAATTGGGCTTAATGTCTTCACAAAAAGGTAATTGTTGTGTCTTTAAACTGATGGTTTTTACCAACCTCAAAATGCCCCAAATTAACACTCATACATAAAAGATATTCACAATATGCACATATATTAATATACATTTATCTATCCAAAACACATGGAGATGTAGATAAATTTACCATAAAACTCTCACTTTTGTCCTTGGGGGCTCAGGTTTGATTCCTGATTCCAGCTTAGGAAAGACTTAACAAAACCTTTCAGTACAAGTATAAATTAAAGTAGAATTGGTCACCTATTCAAGGTTGCTTGTTTCCTCCAAGGCAATATAATATGAACATCTGCACTACTGATAGTACATGTATGTGTATTACGTTGTTAGAACTTTAAATAAAGTTTAACATGGGTGCAGAAGTTCTGGGCCACCCATGATACCCTCTCAAAGAAAGTCAAACACTAATTGTATATTTATCATGGGCTGGTATATAGATGTGTGTGATTTGGATTTTTGATGTAGTTTTTTAAAAACATTAGTCATGTTGTTACAATGTCTGCAGTGTGGCACTTTATAGTGATGTCTAGCACTGGGGCATCATGCTGCAGACATGTAGCATCACGTCCCACCCAGTCACATTATCCTGACACCAGGCTGATCAGTCCTAACACTGACTTCTTAATGCTGAGCGCCAAGCAAAGCAGCTGTTAGTACCATTTTTGTAAGTCTTTGGTTTGACTCAGCCGGGCTTTGAACCTGCAACATCCCGCATCTGAGGTGGCTTGTTTAAAGACTTTTGATACCTCTTACTGATAGGTTGGGCATGTTTAAAAACTTCTGACAGATTTACTGACAGGTTGGGTCTGTTTCAAGACTGGTGACACCTCTTACTTATAGGTTGGGCCTGTTTCAAGACTTGTAACACATCTTAATGACAGGCTGGGCCTATCTGAAGAAAATGTGGCACATTTACTGACAGGTTGGGCCTGTTTAAAGACTTGTGATACCTCTTACTGATAGGTTGGGCCTGTTTAAAAACATCAAATGGAATAGTGAACAACAAATGGAATAGTGAACATCTTAAATGGAACAGTGACTATGATGTTATTCCACTTTCTCTTAGATTAAAATTACACATCAAAGGATTAAATATATATGGACACCTGTAAACAGTCATCTCAAACAAATGACACATTAACGAATATGTGGCTTGCATCATTACAACTATGGAAGTATCTGTTCATTTAAGCTTCTGGGTATATTCACATTTTTGGTGCATTTTCTCTATTTGTACTAAATGTAATGCTCATATATAATGATATTAAACAAAGTTTAAAACCTGCATGTTCTCTTTCACATTATCAACAGTAATCATTAATCCACATGACCTTGACCTCTGACCCCAAAATGAGTCTTTCATATGCCAAATGAAGACCATTTACCTTCATTCACTGTGACCATGACATTTAACTACCAATCAACAGGTCTCTTACCTCAAATGCAAGCCATTTACAAATTTAGGTCAAGATACCAGGTATACAGTCAAGATACTGTGTGGAAACTGTTTTCCTTCTTTTATCATTATTACGTCCTTGACCTTTGAAATTCAACATGTTTCTTCCATACCCTAAAGACAACTCTTTTGGGCAAAAAATAATGGTCTCACAAGATAGATGGTCTCTAATGTCAGGTCATAATACTATGCAAGTAATCAATATGTTCATTGAGAGTCTGGTCTGTCTTCGCAGTAGTCTTTTAAGACAGGTTTGGTCACTTTAGATAGTGGAGAACTCTAGTTATTGTTTGGAAATTAATAAACAACATCTGATATGCTCTGCCTTATGCCATGAATTTTCAATGAGCCATAGGTGCTTTTCACATCAGATATGGTAATAATATTTTAAGTTGCTTTGGACATACCAGTTAACAGATAGGAGTTTCTGTCCACATTTGGAACAATGCCACTTGTCTTGAAACCTTTGTACTTTATCCACCATGTCTGACTGTTGGCTGGTGAAGGATGTTCTTGCCATTTCCACAGTCTCAACTGTCTTAGTGATCACACCATCTTTAATATTTATGTCTGATCCAGACTTCCTGAGCTGTGCTGTGAGGGTTATTTCCCCTGATGAAAGGAATTTCAGCCCACGACAGGTCAAGGGAGATAATTCTATACCTTCCAGCTGGAATATAAGGGCATCCTTACTCTCAGGTGTTATCAGAACTATCCTGTCTGTTTCAATATCAATTGTTGCTTCATCAAAACTCCATCTTCTTGTAATGCTAAAATGAATGAATATATGAATAAAAGAATATGGATTAATTAATGAGTTTTGAAAAAATGAAAAGACTGAAACTACATGCAAAAATAACCTTTTATTATATTAACAATAAAGGACCAAAACCCTACCACCCAATATTCCTTCTATTTCAGATCTGGGCCATTTTAATAATACTAAATCTAAATGTATCTCATGTGTGTCACTGTTATTAATGGAGTCTCAGTCTTTAACTCAATTCAACACACACAATTTTGTGGCCAAAACAGTTAACGGGTGAGTAATGCTTAGTTGTAACAAAACATGTTTGATTTTGGCACCAATAATGTTTCTTAATGTCTTGATATTGTTTGACCAGCTTAAAACTTCAGTGCTCAAAGAAATTGTTTTTTAGACACAGGTCCATGGCTGGTGATTTAAACAAAATCATATGCCCAAACTCAGATTTCCATATTCTCTTTTGTGATATCATACAACATGCAACTGCTATACTTCAAATATGAAAAGATAAAACAAAATCGTATTAAGCTGACTTTTGTATTTATTTGCATCTCAAAACATTTTAAATAAAGCAGTATTTTTCATCAGGTCCTAAAGTTAGCCATTGTCTAATTGCACTATCAATGTCCCTCTTACTCAGTGGATCAACAGTGTTAAGTTCATTAGCATATGAAGCATGTCTTTAAACTTTAACTTGAAACATCATTAATAATTGCAAGTAACCAAGACCATTAGAAAACACAATATACATGTTTTGCCTAAATGTCTTTCCTTTTTATAGCAACTTTGGCATTTTTAATCAAAGACTTGTAAGCTAACAGGAACTTGTTTAATCCCTTTATTACTTATAATACAAGTACCTGAAAAAAAAACATCACACATCTGGCATAAACTCTCCAGACTACAACAATACAGTAATCATTTAACAACTTCTTGTGTACAACATCTAGCCTTTATCCCATTATGAGGCCATGCTTCACTGCACCAGTTGCAGAGATTGCTGGAATTGTTACAGTACACACTAGACTGGTTCTGGTTGGTTTCTATACTGCACATAATTATCCTTGAGAAGAAAAGTCTTCCGATTTTACCCAAACACTTGCCATGACACGAATGAAACAAACTACCTGAAAGACTACAGAACAGGAATTATAGGAGTTTGTGAAAATCTATGTGTGAATATGCAGGAATTGACAGTATAAACATGAAATACTAAAAAAAAATAACTAGAAAAAAAGAGAGACTCTGTCACACATGCGGGGAAAAAATGGTGCAGAGCAAGCAATTATCAGAAACCATAAGATCAGAGACCAGAGAAGGAGCATTTCTGGAAAGTTCTTACAAGAAGGGGACACTAGAGATTGATTTGTGTGGAATACCCATGGAGAAGAGACCCACAATGGTGACGATACTGGTTGCCTTAGAGATAAGAAATAGATATTTTACCAAACTAGTGTTAGCACTGAACAGAAAAGGAGATAAAGGACACATTTTGAGACCAGCAGGGAAAAAGAACCAACCAATACTAATGTATGGAAAAATGGACATAGGTGGAAAAACTGTCAATATTAAAGATCCAGCACCCATCTTGAGAAAGATAAAGAAAACAACAGAAAAGCTCGACATATTTAATATACCATTAGAAATACCTTTGGAAGCCACAGTTTAATGGTTTGAAAAGAAATTCCAAATCCAAGTAACAGAATGGACAACCATGCAAGGTATGCCATTAGAAATGAGTTAGAATCTTAGAAATTGAAAACGAGAAGATTAAAATAATGAAGAAGGTGTTTTTCCTACATAATAAAGATGTGGCATAGAGGGTGCATATACCACAGGAAATGTAAAAAATTTGGAAAAGTAGGACACACACCAAGGAAATGTTCAACAAAACTAGAACAGAAAACTGCACACATCAGTGACAATAACAATCTACCCAAGACAGAATGACAACAGAGTAAACAAAAAAAATAGCCCAGACAATTCAAAACAAACAACAACAAAATCAACAAATAAAAAAAACAGAAAATGGAGAAACGCCAGCAGCGAACAGAAGTAAAAGATAAAGAACAGGAAAAAAACAGGAGAAGCAACAGCACAGACAGCAACAGAGTCAGGAAAAAAGTAAACAAAAAAAAAAGCAAGAAGAACAAACCCAGCAACATAAAGATGGAATTTCAAAAGATCTGGATGAATCTGAAAATGCCAGAAAAGATACAACCCACTCAATAACAGTAACAAAGGAAAAACTGCAAAGAGGAGCAATCCAAAAAGCAGAAACCCAGACATCATCAGACACAACCCATATGCAGCAGACTTTTACGGAATGGACTACAGGGAAGAGAAAGAAGCAACTTAGACCAAAGAAAAAAAGCCAAAAGAAATATATAAAAACAACAGAAAATGGGAGCTGTAGAGAATGAAAATGAGACTGTAAGGAGAATGGTTTATTATTTATTATAAACTTGACTTCATTGAAAAGCTTGATGAGAAAGAATATAAATATACCGATTTATTAAACTAACTGAGAAGGAAAAAAATGACCTTTAAAAAAAAAGATCAGTACAGGACAGACTTTGACTTCAAAAGGGAAGTGAGAGAACAAAACTTTCATGCAAATACTAAAAAAATTCAGACAAATACAAAGACAGAAAAACAAAAGCACATATTTTAGAAAAAGTATTACTTTTTAAATATTTTATAAGCATTTACCAATGCATAGCACAATGCCTCTAGCTACCCATAAAATTAGGCTGGGGCATTCAATGTAGTTTTTAGGAAAAATTTTTTATATAAAGAGATGCCCCCCACCAAAAAAAATAATTATCCCAAATGACATTTTAGAATCACATGTATGCAAAAGCAAAGTGAGCACTAGTTATACATAAGTCAGGCAATCTGTTCTCCATTCATAGATCACATGTTATATGTAAGCCAGGCAATCTGTTCTCCATTCATTGATCACATGTTATATGTAAGCCAGGCAATCTGTTCTCCATTCATAGATCACATGTTATACGTAAGCCAGGCAATGTTCCCCATTTATAGATCACATGTTATACGTAAGCCAGGCAATCTGTTCCCCATTCATGC
This sequence comes from Sinohyriopsis cumingii, assembly GCA_028554795.2. NCBI lineage: Eukaryota > Metazoa > Mollusca > Bivalvia > Unionida > Unionidae > Sinohyriopsis > Sinohyriopsis cumingii. Next base: position 105,440,448 of record CM068840.1, on the reverse strand, counting down.
TTCACCTTGTACAAAAAGTGACAGCTGTTGACAGAATTAGTATTATGATCCTCATAAGGAGCTTACAGTATTGTACAATTTCAATATTAATAATCAACATCTTGAAAATAAATTTCAGCATTTCATCAGCTCAACTGAAGATTTCAAAGTCAAATTAGATCTTTTTTTAACAAGCCTGACAGGCACCGGCTTGGAGGATTCTGATCTGAAATTAGAGTGACCCTGGGTGTCAGGTTATCATATTTTTTTGAAACCACTTTTGTGAATATATTTTCCTTTTATCAATGCATGAACAGCCATAAAACATAGTTTAATAGATGGTGTTGGTGGTTACAGAGATAAAACAGAATTGATACAAATATATAAAACAGATTCTGATCTTTATCTTTTGAACTATTTAAGCTCCTAATAAACAACTTTGAAATACAAAACAAACACTGAACACAAGTAACATAAAAAACTGAAAGAAAACCTAACTATTTACATGCTTGATGGATGGAATTTTGCAAACTTTGTATAGGTCTGTAGTAATGAAGTCATAATAAAAGCATTTAAAAGTAATAAAGAAAGGTACGAGTGATAAGGTACGAGAAATAAGGTACGAGTGATAAGAATAAATTCATGTTATCCACATGGATAACCAATTTGCTTGGACTTCATTCCTGAATAAAGACAAAGGATGGAAACCAAGGTCAGCCAAAAATGTGACCTAAGATCAGAAACAACAATATGTACTAAACATTACACAGTTATGCATGGAGAAAGCAGAAATGGAAATGTAACATGAAACTGTTGTAGTGGGATACTGAAAATAATAATAATAATAATAATAATAATAATATTAATAATAATAAACCATATAAAGTGTCTAGTAATATTAAAAGTTTACAATTGTCACAATATTTGCATACAAATTGATGCCTGGCTAAAATATTTACAAGACTCAAGGGAAGGTGCCATGTTGTTTTCATTAAGAACAAATTCTTCACAAGTTTTCAGTGGCATAATGCAGTAAATTGTTCTGTATGTGAGCATGCCATGTTGGTCCAACCAGGATTTGACTTAGTAAGCACCTTCAGGGACTCCTACCGAACATACAACTGAGTAGTGGTAACTTCCTGTGTTTTGCAGTTTTTGTATTTGTGAATGTGACTCTCATGGCCATTCATTTGTTTTTCAAAGTTAATAGTTTTTGCCAACATAATTACATGACACAAATTTTGCATAATAGAAAATAAATTACATTCTGATTGGGTCGGGTGGGTAGCCATGTGGTCTAAGGCACTCACCTTAACAGATCATTAACATCTCATGTTTGCCTGTCTGTTTTCAATTCTCAGACTTGGCCAATGTGGGTTCATGAGAAAGCTTGCCAGTATCTTCCTGTGAGTTGGCAGTTCTTCCGCCACCAAATATACTGACTGCCATATTATATATAGCTTGTCATGTGCTGTTAAATGGCATTAAACCCATAACAATCAACCAACATTTTGGGGTCAATATCTTAACAAGTGACTCACAGCATAGACATATATGTTAAACATTTCTATGTCGATAACAAATCTAGCTCATATAGCATAAGTAGCCATTGACTTTGAAAATATATATGCCTGCATTTCTGGTCTGTCCTAATCCGAGTTTTCCCTGACACATGCCACTCCATTTTTTACATTTGGACATAACTACACCCCCAAAATAAGTATCCAAATATAACAAATGGGGTGATAGGGGTCAGAGAAACCTCAGATTAAGTTAATCGTACATGTAAGACCCCGACGCTGATATTTATGTTTTGGGCGGCTGACACTAAAACAAAAATAACATGTGGTATGTCTTACAATGTAGGACTAGGATTAGGTCTGTCCAAAGTTAGCTTGTCCCGTAAATATTGCCTTACTGACTAGACTGATACGTTTATGTTCTATCATTACTAGTAGTGCTACCAGTTATGTCAACAACTATAAAAAAAAACGAAGAAGAAAAAAGAGCGGAGATCTACTTGGTCTATCTTACTGACGTACCATATATGATATATCACTATCAAATGACTATTGAACGATCTGATTTAAGACTGCATGCCTTAACTTTAAAACTTATTCATCAATGTTTACCTGTCTAACCGTATTACTATGGTTAATGATGACAGAGATTTCTTTAATTCTGCATACACTACTACCAACTGCAGAGCCATTTATTCTATATAAAAATGTACTTGGGGAATTCCAATAACCTCATGCCCAGGGTATCCCTAACCTCACTTTGAAGCAACACGTCATTAACATTTGGAATATCTCGACTGTCCATCATAATAAACGAAACTCTGACTGGTTTTAAGCTTTTGGATTGATTAGAGGCATATAAATAATAACAATCAGACGCATTATATTTTGTAATCAGCCTGACGGGAACCAAAGCGTGTCTAACCAGTGTGATTGTTAATGCTTGCTGTTGACAGATGGTGACCATCTTGCGCGAAAAATCCGGTTAGGTTTCTTAGACGCATTTCGGATTTGGATAAACAAGTTTTGATTACGTGAGAACTGATTTCAAAGAAAATAAGTGGCACTAATGAACAGTCTTTTAGAGGCGAAGATGGTCATCTGGAAAGCTGGTATCCTCAAGGAGTGTCATTTGTTTCAGTGTGTGACTACACAGTCCAAAGAAGAATTTTGTGGTTCCCTGGTTATATAACTGTAGATCTTGACGTAAGAAATCTTTACTATATTGTAACAAAACTTGAGTTTCTTCCCACAGGTGCTCGACGCGAGCTTGATATTGAGAAGAAGAAAAAAAACGACAAAAAACAGTAATATGAAGGGAAAAAATCATACAGACACAAAAATACCTTAGATTACCCCCATGACCCGTTCTGACATAGGACCCTCTCTATCATACTATATAAAAGAGAAGGTACGTAACTTCCAAATACTTCGTTCCACCCATGACCCTCGATTTCTTTTGGCTATTTCCGTCTTTAAAGGCACACGACCATAATATATGGCTTGTTTGACTCCTGAGCTATTTTTCTATTCATCAAGCCATCATTGCCTTTCTGCGTTGTACCAAACTGAAAATAGAGGCTCCGAAACGTGCGATTTTTGTGAATTTTTACTGCTGAGACAAGGTCGAGCTCATGTTACAATAAGTATAACCTTTTGAGCCAATCATATTTCGGCGTTGACGTGTGTGCAGCATAGTTTATCTATTTTGAAAATAGAGTCGCATGTATGTGATGTATGTGCAGTGAAGAAGACACTAATTCTTGCATGGAACAGGATTCCTAAAGTTGAATCGAGTTAATGGTAAGTAAAAACCTACTTTTGCATCTACCACTGTTCTGTAATTAAAGAAGGAATGTATCATAGAGTCACAAACATGGTACATGTAGTTCTTTTCACTGGCTGTCACATGTGCTCGCATTTGTCCCAAGAGACAAAATTCACGAAAATTGTTATGTTTGCTAAATAACACAAAACATGTTTTGGTCTAACTACTTTAATGGCTAGATTACAACTGCTTCATAGCCTGGAGCCAACATCAGGTAACCTGCAACTGCCAGACCATTTGTAGCAACAGAATGTTAATACTGTATATTACCACAACTCCATCTAAAAATGAGTTTTGTGCTTTTCTTTTAAATTCACATTTTCATTTCTCCTTTCTTTTTTAATAATTTGTAAATATTCAAACTTGACAAAGTTCTATTTTGCACATAAATATATATTTCAGAAAGTTTCTGGTGAGTTGTAAAAGTTCCACTAACTGTAGCTAAAATTAAGTTCTTGCCCTATGACATTCACAATCATTCTTATACTCATGAAAACAAGTACAATGTGATATATTGGCATTGCCACGAAAATCTATAGTCCTAATAATTTGTTGTTCAGTCCAGTTGTTATCACTGCATATAAACTGATGTAATATAACAGATGACTAATGGCATCTTATCATTCAGTTCAGTGACCTCCTTGTTAGTATCTTTGTATGTATCATATATCTCTGGTAATGTCTCTTTTGTTTGTAACAGATGTCTTCGGTTTCTCCTGTATATAGCACCATCCTAGGTTTTCCCATCATGTGACCTTGGAGTGCTACTTTTTCTGATGACTAGAGCTGGTTTCAATGTAGCTTTATCAATTTTTCAGTCATATCGCTATGATGTCTGCAGTGCGGCAGTTTATAATGGTGTCTAGCACTGGGGCATCATGCCACAGACATGTAGCATCATGTCCCACCCAGAAACATTATCCTGACACCAGGCCAACCAGTCCTAACACTAAACCTCTTAATGCTGAGCGCCAAGTAAGGCAGCTCTGTTAGTACCATTTTTGTAAGTCTTTTATATGACTTGGCCGGGTATCAAACCCATGACCTCCTGCATCTGAGGCAGACGCTCTAACCACTAGACCAATGGAGCAGTACCCAAAAAGATCTTGTCTTCTGGTTCTGACTCTGTCTCCAGAAGTCAGATTTGGAAGCTCTTTAGCTGTTCTGTCGTACTGTTTATTTTGCTGATTTTTCTTTTCACGCAGTTTCCACTTTAGGTTTCTTTCTTTTATAACTTGCGGATGTAATTGTATGTTGGTCGTAGGCAAAGTCGATTGAAGTATTCGATTCATCAGTATTTGTGCCAGAGATCCTATGTCATCAATTGGTGTATTTCAGTTCTCCAGTATCGATAATATGGCTCTTTTCCTTCTCTTTTGCCTTATTGAGAATTCCTTTGACAGTTTGAATGGTTCTTTCTGCTAAACCATTAGACTGTGGATACTTGCGACTTGACGTAGTGTGTTTGAATCCCCAAGGTTTTTTGCAAACTGACCATATTCTTTTGAGGAGAACTGTGGTCCATTACCACTCCTTACTTCTCATGGTATTCTATGCCTTGCAAAAACTGACTTTGTGTGTGTGATTACTGTGCTTGCTTGTGTATTTTCTAACTTGGCACCTTCAAAATATCTGGAGCAATAGTCTACTATCAAGACATAGTTGTAAATATTCCACATGAATAAATCTGTTCCAACCATTTCCCATGATGCTGTAGTTGTGTAGACAACAATGGTTCTTTTTTATTTGACTTTCTGTAATCCTGGCAAATAGAACAATTAAATACTGTATCTGCAATTTGTGCATTCATGCCAGTCCAATACATAATGTCTCTTGCTCTTTGCTTTGTCTTCTTAATACCCATATGATTTTTGTGCAACTCTTTTAGCATTTCTTTCTGAAGAGCATCTGATATTACAATCTTCTCTCCTTTTAGAACTAATCCATCCATTTCTGAAAGTTCATCTCTACAGTTCCAGAAATTTTCTGATTTCAAAAGGTTCGAGATGTTTATCATTTGGCCATCTCTTTTGAATCATTTCTTGTAATTTGGTCATTTTATTATCATGTTTTGTTCCATTCTTTATTGCTTCTAACTCTATCTGCAATCTATATATTTGACATGATCATGTGCACATAGCACTCAATTTCACTATCCATGTTCATAACAAATGTGTTCGTCTGTCTGTATGCTCTCGACAATGTATCTTCTACAATTAATTCTTTTCCTGGACAATATGTTAAGTCAAACCAGTACTTCTGCAGTCTTAAAAGCATTCTCTGAAGTCTAGGCGGTGTGGCAGATAGAGGTTTCTTGAGGTTTATGATCCGGTTCAACTTAAACTTCACAACAAAAGCATATTGATTAAATCTTTCACAGAGCTCATATGGTCTTTGAAGGTCTTTGACAGTTTGGGAAAAATGAAGTAGCATTTTCAAGGCCTTGAAAGAGCGATTATCCTGAGGTCTTTAAAAGTCTTTGAAAATTGAAATAAACCCAAACATTTTAATTTCTTTCCATTTACAAATAAGATTGTCCAAGGTTGTTAGATTTGGATGTAGTCAAGTTTTCCTGGTTTCTTTCTTTTGATGACCTGTTCAGTTTCATTTCATTTCATCATTAAACAATATTTTAGTATTTTGCATTTGTTGTTTCCTCATATAACATAACTTGTATACCAAATGTTAGCAAAAATGTTTTGGAAATCTGTTTGTGGTCTTTGAAAGTTTTGGAAAAGTCTTTGAATTTATCATTCAGAATTCTTTATGGACCCTGTTTCAAGACCAAATAACACAGCAAGCAGTTCTTTTTTGATCAGTGCATACCTTGTTTCTACATCTGTCAAAGACCTTGATGCAAATGTTGTGGGTTTGCCTGTCTGCATTAACACTGCTCCAAGTCCTGATTTTGATGCATCACAACTAACAATAACCAGCTTCTTAACATCGAAGTATTTCAACACAGGTTCTTTGTTTAGAATCCATTTGATCTCTTCAAATGCATGTTTCTGTACTGTTTCCCAAACAAATTCAGTGTCACTTTTCAAAAATGCTCTGATTGGCTCTGTCATTGTAAATTTCTTTCAACAACTACTAATGAACTGACCCATTCTTTTGGTTCATCTACATTCTGTATTACATTTTTCGTTTCATCTCTTCCAACATTGATTTAAGTGTTTCTCGTGAAACTGTAGGAACCTTCCATGGTGGATTGATGACAGGTTTCACACTTTTGTCAACTGCAATATGATATTTTTGTTTCAGGCATCCTGGACCTTTGAACATAATGGGAAATTCTTTCACAATGTGATTGTCCTTATTCCTGTGAACATTGCAAACAACTTATATTATTAAGTGCAAATCTTGAGATGCTTTGAACCCAAGAATAGGTGGATGGTTTGTTTTTGTGATATAAAAATAAAGTTCTTGATTCATGCAATTTAATTTGCATTTGCCTATGACAATTTGTTTGTCACCAGAATAGCTTGTGAGATAGGTCTTAGTTGGTTTTATTTCAATGTTGTCAATGTTCATTGTTTCGAAAAGGTGATCTGGAATGATGTTTACTTGCAAGCCAGTATCAATTTTAAATTTGACATCAGTACCATGAAGAGTTAGACTAAGAGTGGCATAGCATTCTTTGTCACTGATTTCAGTGTCTGCCTTCGTCACTGTTCCTACAAAAGATGTTTCTTCCTCTTCAAGACAATTAGTTCTTTAAAGGCTTTGAACCTGCCGATGTGTAATAGTTCAGAAAGCATAGGCCCAGCATGGGCATTTGATGAATTTTGGAAATGGCAAGATTTTCAAATATAAATGTACACAGGAAGCAAGAGAATGATCAAAATCAACACTAAGGTGCTTGGACTTATGTCACATTTTCTGAAATAGCAACTTTTTATAGCCTCTATATATTGATGGAAATTATGGTTTTTGACAGAGAATTAGTTGTATTTGTCAAAAAGTGAGAAATTCGAGCTTGTTGGATTCAGTTTTGGAGAAGCTGTGTCATGTGACATGTTTAACTAGGTAAAATGTTAACCTGCATTTTATTGGTAACGCAAGTAAATGATTTGCTAGCCAAAAACTGTCTTGTACTTTCGTTAAATTAGGCTGGTGTGATCCTAGTCAAGTATAGGTTTTTGTGCGTATTTATTTCTGTAAAGAACAACATAAAACCACGTAAACTAAAGTTTTTAACAACTGTAAAAATCTTGTTACCCACATGTAGCTTACCCTGAGATGTGACAGTATTGCAGTTATTTAAGCCATGATTTGTAGGAACATATTACTGGCCCAAAATGACACCACATATTAATCTTTAAATGCTTCCTTAATATCTTTGATCGAATACCATAAATTCACCTTTACCTTACCTTTTCATTTACCTGTGTAATTACCTGTGTGCAACTAAACTTTTGAGCAATTTTTCCCAGACCTGAATTTGTTTTCTTTACAATCATATGATATATTTATTCCTATCACAAGACATAAAATATTTTTAAATCACTGAAAATATGTTGCCTACATTTATTAAACATCTTGAAAGTTACTTAATGTTGAATTGTAGTCTTCCATTGAAGTTACTTAGTGCAGAAAGTGTTAATTATAGGTAAGCAATGCGAAATGAAGAAAAGAAAAAGTACTGTTCCTCATTGTACACTCTGAATTGATAGCTTTTCATCATGTGGAGGGATCTAATGATGGGACCCAGCATGAGGTTTATTATTAATAATGTAAAAGTTTCTTTCAAGAACTTCAAACTAAAAATGCATCAAACGTATGCAGGTGGAGTGTTCTTTCAGGCAAATTAGATAACACTTCTCTATTTTTTGTCACAATTTGCAAATCACTTATGATATGAGAGGGTCCCATTCTAAATTTAGAGGGTGCCAGGTGTGGTGGATTTTTTTTAGCTCACTGACCCCAGAATAATTTTTGTTTGATGTCACTTCCATTTTCATGTTTTACTTGATACATTTTTTAAGTCAAGCAGGGATTTTATATGCTTTTTGAGAACACTGGACACCATTTTTGCATTGTTGATGATTACAAATGCATTTCTAATGTTGAACAAAATTATGTTACATGTTATCATTTAAAAATGCTTTTCACCAATATAAGTAATAGTTTTATTAGGTAAATTCATAGTGGTCAAGGAGTAGGCAAGAACCAGCATGTGAGCCCCTTATTCACTAAAATTTTTAAACATAAAACTGACTGAATTTGAATATATCCTAATGCTTAATTGGTCATTGCCATAGCTGTAGAATCAGGGTGCACTTTCAAAAACTTTCAAAACAGTCTGAATATGGGTGGTAGTGGTGATCTTTCAGGCTGATTTTGACTTTTTGAATAAAAAATTTATAATTGCAAGTGCTCCAGTCTGACACAAAAATTCAGATAGAATCCGCAGTACCAGAACATTGTGTCACCAGTGTCAGTTGTAGATATAAAGAGCATGTTCAGAGATTCATTTGTGAAATATGGGTGAACCATGGGATAACTAACCTATGAATACACTCTTCCAGATAATGGCCTCCTGTACTCAAGTTCTTATGATTAAAACATAGGATAATAATTGTGATTGAAACTTGATTCTGATCCTTTGTTGATATCTATTAGTTTGTTTCAGTATTGTTTTGTAGTTAATAAATGCTTTCTCTCTCTCTCTCTCTAATTCATATTTGTAAATACTTCTTGTAGCCACCGCTCTGTTGGCCTAGTGGTTAGAGCGTCAGCCCGCCTCAGATGCAGGAAGTCTTGAGTGCAATCCCCAGATGAGTCATAACAAAGACTTACAAAAATGGTACTATCAGCTGCCTTGCTTGGCGCTCAGGAGGTTAGTGTTAGGACTAGTTGGCCTGGTGTCAGGATACTGTGACTGGGTGGGACATAAAGCTACATGTCTGCAACATGATGTCCCAGTGCTAGGCATCACTAGTCTATAAACTGCACACTGCAGACATCATAGCGATATGACTGAATTTTTTTAAAGCTACGTTCAAAATCCAAATCACACACACACATACACTTCTTGTAGTCCTACATACACTTCACAGCTGCTTGTGACATATTTACTGATTGTGACTTGTTTCGTTAATGTTTATTTTGATAACTGCCAGTTACATGTGAACAACTGCAACAGTATCGTCATCTGAGCATGACTAGACCCAACATACATGCCATTATAGTGTTGTTGAAAAGGGGGGGAGTAGTGTTGTTGAAGTGGGGGGGGGGTAGCCAAAATTACTAGAATTGGGTGACATCCTAAAGGTGAGAAGTTTAGAGCTTTATATTTCAATAGTCTTAAGGGTGTATCTTCCTAAAGATTTTAGCAAGTTTTGTTTAAAATTTATTTTGCCATGACTATTTTTTTTATACCAGAATTGTGCTGAAGAGGTGTTAAAACCCTTAGACTCATGCATGTGTACATTGATATACACACACACACACACACACACGTACATACATACATACATACATGCATGGAAAAATTAGGTTATGACATGTAATTTTTCATCTTTAAATTTTCTGCGTGTTGCAATACATTTAATGTAGAAACCATCTATCCAGTTTGCAAATAAATGACAAATCTTTAATGGATATTGATCCATATGGAACTTTAGAGCATTAGCAGGGATATAAAAGTGATTCAGAAAATTTGAATCAAACACTTCAGGTGTTATCAGTGTGAAAATTAGGATCAATAATACAAAATATATCTCGGGACAACATATTCTAATATAATTGTAATTTGAATTATTGATACTGGTAGTTCATTACACTTCTTTGTATCAAGTACAAAACAAATTAAAGCTGGAATCAGAACTAATGAATGTTTGATCCATACTTAAAATAGGTGATTGAATACACTTACCATCAGACCATGAGACATCTTTGTTTTTCATAATTATCTTGTTGATTAACTTAATTTGTTGCTAGGAGGCAGTAGTAACGACAGCTGAACTGCTGCACAACTCAAGATCACACTGTCAAATTGGTCACCTTCTTGGATATGTGAGTTTCACAAGCTCTGGACATTTCAGTTTTATTCAATGACAGAATTTGATCCACTTCATGACATCATTTTTTGATGTAGTCAGTTTGTTCTTCAGAATGTAGGAGCATTAAAAATAACATTCCATGATTAATTTCTTGAACCAGTCCGATATGACTGTCACAACAGCCATCATGTAGTTATCAGTATTTGTCCTAAATGAATGGTTGTATAGACCGTTCCTGTGGACAGTTTATCAGTATTTACCTCCTCCTGACAGCTGCATGTCACTATACACATCCACCATTAAGGTACTGATTAAGGTACTGGTACTGATTTTACATATGCCTGACACTGGAGAGACTATAAAACAGGACATGCCAAAAAACTTCCATATTTCTTTATTGCTATCAGACAGCTTATTTCTGCATAAATCTTCAAAAGTAAACTCTCCAATATTACCAAAAATAGGTACATCACCATTAAGAAATTTGTATTCGCAAGATTGAGATTAATATATCTAAAGAATTGTCATGCATAAAAACTGAGTAATTACTGTCCATTTAGTTTAAATGGAGCAAAAATTTTACAAGTTCTCTGCGAAAGGAAAAGAGTGTTATAGGGATAAATATAGTTATTTCAAGTGCTGTGGTATTTATATAAGTTTTAGTTCATAAATTTAATAATGGTATATTTATGATAGAGGAGTAAATCTCTGTTTGCTATTAAATTTAGGAGGCTGTGATTCTTGTTAACTCATTAACCCCTGGTGTCGCGTTTATGTGGCAGGAGGCAGTAGCCTACTGGCATGCTCTGTAGTGTCAAGGTCATGTATGATACAATAAAGTGTGTGGTATTATAGAAAGGTCGACAGATGTAGCTCTACAATGATACCAAACAAATCTGGAATTTATGTTGCACTACAAAATACAGAGGGAAAAACCTAATTTTTTGGACCCAATTTTTTTCCACCCAAAATTTGCCCATGGTTGGAATTCGATTTTGTGTCCAGATTTTAGACTTTTTGGCCTCAGATCTAAGGCAGACAAGTCTGAACTGCACAAAGACAGATGAACCATTGCAAAAAGTAGGATGAGATGGGTACATAGAATAAAGAGTGGTCTCTATACGAAAATGATGGGTCCATTAAGCAAAAGAAAAAAAAAGAACTACAGCTTTTACCCATCTGCTCATGCATGAGTGAAATAGCCAATGAAAAATGATGTTTCTAACACAACTAGGCCTTAGGTTAATGGGAAATAACTTGGAAGTCATGTATTAGGATGTATTCAGAATTAGCCCAGAAAAAGTGTTTCCGACTCACATTTCAGGCAAAAACGACAAAAACGTTCAGGGGTTAATGAGTTAAATATGGTATTATCAGCAGCTACTCAGGGGCAATGGAGTTAGGTTACAGTCCAGGCTGAGGAATGGAAACAAAGAAGTTATTACAGCAGTTGGATTACAGTAATACCTCGAACATTCGCGAGGTTAGGTTCCAGAACCAGTTGTGGATCAGGAGGAATTGCGAATGTTTGGTACGAGTCACTAAAAATGCTAATAAATGCTTATTTCTTGGGTTTAAACCCTAAATATGACCCAAATCATGCTCCCAAAGCACTTTAATTTCATTTAAAAGTTAGCCTAATACATTACCCTTAAAAAGAGAAATAAATGGTTGACGTAAAAATAGAGTTCAGTATCGCCTAATGGGTATTTGCCACACTAGCGCATTTACAGTACGCTACATGTATACTAATATTACCCCTATACTAATTCATTGGCTGCCATTTTCTTTTGCACTCACAGTAAGGTAAAACCAAGTAATGAATGGGACTGTAAACTTAATGACTGATGTTTTCTTTGTCGTTGTCAGGAAGGTAAACTAGGTAAACTTCATATGTCACAGAAGTCATATAACGAAGGTACAATTCAATAAAATAAAGAAAACATGTACGTAGAGGGTACCAATCAAAATTTCGCGAATCCGTGAATTCGCGAATCCAGAAACGCGAATGCACGAGGTATTACTGTATGTGTTTGTAAATTTACTTTTTATCAATGATAGCAAGTTTCACTAAATACTTTTTCACTACATTACTTCCTGCGATGTCTAGCTGCTCATAAATGAAAATCATGCCAGTTTGAATTCCCTTTTCAATGCTAGGTGACATCTTAAAATCGTGCTATCACTAATTCATGGATGGTTGTTCTTATCTTATCTTTTTTTTTTATAAATGTCTAATGTTGTGGTGGACTGGACTGATATCAGTGCCACTGGGACATTCAGTATGGCTGTCACAACAGTGACCAGTGGCCATCTTTAAAATTGTTCTGTGGCTACTTCACCTAAGTGGATGGTCATATTTTCAGGTTGGAAGGGGTTCACTAAAACACCATTTATGATATCTTGTTGGTACAAATTAATTTGGTGCATATAAAATATTCAATATGGCCACCACAACAGCCATCTAGAAGATTTAGTTATCTGTGCTGCTCAGTAACAAATGGTTATATCAGCATTGCTTTTCCCCCCCACTAAAATAGTACTTGTCTAATCTAAAAATTCTTCTTATCACTAGTAATTTTGCATGAATTGTGGCATTGGCATGAGGTTTTCACTAAAACACTTTGTGGTATCATTTTGTAAATGGTTCTAAATGAAAATAGTGCAGATCTGACAACTGGTATGTCCACACCTTTGTATATCAGGCCTAATTGACCTTGGGATTGAGGTTATTGCTTGCATTCCTGTATTTCACCAAGCTTATGAATCAGTGATGTGTTCATATACAAGTGAATGTTGACCACATTTTGTTGTTTAGTTGCATTATGATAAACAAGTTGATTGTCAGCTCTGACATTGAAAATAGTTAAAGATTAAAGGTTAAAGGTTAAAAGATTTGCTTTGAGTTACTAGCTTCACTAGTTGGTGAGCATCATAACATAAATATAAATGCTTTTTAATATTAAATGCAAATTGTAAATATGTTAGAAGAATACCTTGAAAAATTCCACTTATATAACTTTCTATTTGTATTTTTAAATATTTATCAAGATTGATTTAATTAAGCATGACATTGTATATCAGTGGTTTTGTATCAGTTATATTAGGTTCAATGCAGAGATCATTGCAAATACTTTTGTAATTTGTACAGAACTTAGTTATCTTGTGAACTTGTTAATTTAGACATATACATGTGAGAAAATATTTTCGTTATTAAATTTAGTCTGTTGGAGTTTCCGAGGGTAATCATAGATGGTTTTAGTACTCAGCAGTTCAGAAGAGACATTAAAAGACAGAAGAAACTGACTTACTTTGGATTCCTGGAAACCAGTTTTGGCCAGTGTAGGATTCCAGGAAACTAGTTTTGACCAGTGAAGCATCAATCCCTTCAAAGGGACTCTTTCTTATAATCTGTCTTATGGTTACAGATTGAAACCTGTTATTTAATCTATTTAAACAGATTAGGCAACAACAGTATATATGATATGATTCATGAACTTGTACATAGTATTTACAGAAATTAAGCACTATCAAACATGTCTAAATGGTCACCTTTTTATATATAGATTACCTGGTCTCAATAGTTATTCTATTTTTTCCTATATAAAAGTCATGCATTCAGTGATCACTTGCTTTCCACTTACTGTCTCCAGTATGGATATGAGGCAAAACACAAGTTCCACTAAACTCTGCAACATTAGGATTATTGCAGGTCATTAGTTTAAAAATCAAACACAATTTTCCAGAAACTCCAAAACAAGCTATTGAAACTACTCTGTGTGATTCTCTGTTATGATGGAAAACAAACCATAGATATCCCATTTGGTGATGATACCCATGGAATTACCTCTGGAAACATCTCATTAGTTGTTTTTATTAATCAGAGTGACCATAGTGTGTTAACACATTAACACCTGGTCTTTTTGTCATTTTCGCCTGAAAATTGAGTAGGAAACACATTTTGATAGCTATTTCTGAATAGACTCAAAAACACCAAATCCCCGGTCATCTTTCCATAACATACTGCCTCATGCATGAGCAGAAGGGTAAAAGTTGGAGTTCTTTTTTCTTTTTTTTGCTAAATGGAGCCATTATTTTTGTATGGAGACCATTCTTTATTCCAAATGCCCATCTTATCCTACTTTTTGCAAAGGCTCATCTGCCTGTTTGCAGTTCATGCCAGTTTGCCTTAGATCTGAGACCAAAAAGTCTAAAATCCAGACACAAAATCGGATTCTGACCACGGGCGAATTTTGGGTAGAAAAAGTCGGGTCCAGAAATGAGGTTTTTTATCTGTATTTTGTAGTGCAACTAGATATTCCAGATTATTTGGTATCATTGTAGAGCTACATCTGTCTACCTTTCTACAATACCACCCACTTTAGTGCATCATGCATGACCATGACACTACAGAGCTCGGCAGTAGGCTACTACCTCCTGCCCCGTTAAGTCATCGCTAGGGGTTAATGTGTTAAGGACTGCTAAAAGTATTAAGACTTGTTGCAAAATCTTCTGAAGTTGATAGTCATTGTTTAGAACACTGTAATGCAGATAATATAGAAGAATATCCTGGTTGTTTAGGACATTGTAATGAAGATAACACAGAAGAATATCCTGGTTGTTTAGGACATTGCAATGAAGATAACACAGAAGAATATCCTGGTTGTTAGGACATTGCAATGAAGATAACACAGAAGAATATCCTGGTTGTTTAGGACATTGTAATGAAGGTAACATAGAAGAATATACTGGTTGTTTAGGACATTGCAATGAAGATAACATAGAAGAATATCCTGGTTGTTTAGGACATTGTAATGAAGATAACATAGAAGAATATCCTGGTTGTTTAGGACATTGTAATGAAGATAACACAGAAGAATATCCTGGTTGTTTAGGACATTGTAATGAAGATAACATAGAAGAATATCCTGGTTGTTTAGGACATTGTAATGAAGATAACATAGAAGAATATACTGGTTGTTTAGGACATTGTAATGAAGATAACATAGAAGAATATCCTGGTTGTTTAGGACATTGTAATGAAGATAACATAGAAGAATATCCTGGTTGTTTAGGACATTGTAATGAAGATAACACAGAAGAATATCCTGGTTGTTTAGGACATTGTAATGAAGATAACATAGAAGAATATCCTGGTTGTTTAGGACATTGTAATGAAGATAACATAGAAGAATATCCTGGTTGTTTAGGACATTGTAATGAAGATAACACAGAAGAATATCCTGGTTGTTTAGGACATTGTAATGAAGATAACATAGAAGAATATACTGGTTGTTTAGGACATTGTAATGAAGATAACATAGAAGAATATACTGGTTGTTTAGGACATTGTAATGAAGATAACATAGAAGAATATACTGGTTGTTTAGGACATTGTAATGAAGATAACATAGAAGAATATCCTGGTTGTTTAGGACATTGTAATGAAGATAACATAGAAGAATATCCTGGTTGTTTAGGACATTGTAATGAAGATAACATAGAAGAATATACTGGTTGTTTAGGACATTGTAATGAAGATAACATAGAAGAATATCCTGGTTGTTTAGGACATTGTAATGAAGATAACATAGAAGAATATCCTGGTTGTTTAGGACATTGTAATGAAGATAACACAGAAGAATATCCTGGTTGTTTAGGACATTGTAATGAAGATAACATAGAAGAATATACTGGTTGTTTATGACATTGTAATGAAGATAACATAGAAGAATATCCTGGTTCATATATTGGTCATAAGAAATATTAACTCTGATATTTGATGCCAATCATCTTAAGACCATCAGAACTTAGAACTGTCTCTAAATCATTGACTTTAAAAGCAAAAGATCTAAAATATTGCCATTTAAACAACCATTATCTTTTTCCAAATTTAATGGAATCAAATTGCTTCTTTACAGAAATAATTAATCAGTTGAGTCTAATTTTGCTTTCAGTATAACCTTGTTAAGGGTGCTTTTTCAGGATGATGAACTTAAATTTCCAAAGTGAAATTCTCAGCAAACAGACTTTTGCAAAAGGATAGTAGACTTCTTGTTTTCATTAGAGACAGCATTCCTTTCAGACAATGATAGGATCTTGAGAAAATTGGCATAGAAATTTGGTTACAAATGAGATATTTTATAATGCCCCAAAACCATTTGTATCAGGTTGTGTATATATATCACTGAATGCTGACATTGTTTGGAATACCATATTGTCAGTGTAAGCAGGAGGGTGTGTTCAACTTATTCTACATCCCCAGGCTCTGCAATAATAATGTTTCAGAAAATGAGCCAATGGTTAACAATAATTATGGCAGAGTGAAATATAGGTTACAATGACTTAATTCCAATTAAAGAGTTTAGTACTCTTTTACATACCAATGTACATGATCATACAGTCAACTGCATTTGAAAAATTGAGTAAAATACAAAGGTTAATGTAGTTCATTGGAGTGTGAAATATAGGTCACAGTGACTAGTTTTGATTGAATTGTGTTGTACTCCTCGTGATGCATCATTTCAAGTTACATGACTTTGCAAGCTATTGGGTCAGAGAACATGAGCTGAATGTAAACCCAAGCTTAATGCAAAGGTCAGCACAAATAAAAAATGAATTGTAAAATACAGGTCATGGTGACTTTGTTTTTACTGACTGATTACTGTCTTATTCATAAAACATTTACATATCAGGTCTTATAACTCTAAAGGCAGTATAGTTTTAAAAATAGTCAAAATGCTGTTACTTACCTTTGTGTTGATGTTAGACATGGGTGGACATACAGACAAATAACATTGATCCATAAGCCAGATTTTCTTTGTAATCTGGCAAAAATGAGTGCAAGCTTAAAACTAAATACAGAAAGGTAAATTATATATTCCAGCCTTAATGTAGATTTGTAACAAATCTTAGGCATAACAGCAGGTTTTTCTGTTTTAGTGACCTATGTAATCTAACATTTGTTATGCTTTAAGCACAACAAATACATGTATACAAATCAGTTAGCTTTGCTGGCAGAAATTATTGAATATGGTAGTGTAGGCACTGCTTTGTTATACCTAAATGTTTTCTATAGCTTAGTGACCTTGATATCTAGATGGTTAGCTAGAAAAAAATTGACATGGTGATGTAACATTATAATGGTGATGCAACTATCAGAATGGAGATCTTTGCAAATATCCACACTTTAATATTTTTCAACACCCACCATCCAAATTCTACCCACCCTCAACCACTTCAAACAAAGAGTGCATTCACGATTCAAGACCTCTGTTATATTCTTCCTCCAGGAATAACAAACCAAATTTGGTTGCCGTCACACAATTGCTTTAGATGGAGTTTAGGTTACTTAAGTAGAGCCAATATTACATATGAAAGTGTGATCTTTGTCACAAATCCCATCTTCCGCTGGAAATTTTCATCACCACCTATTTTCATTATCATCATACTGATATGATCACCCTTACTTGGTTGGCATAGATAGAAATTGGTGTCAACAGAATTCAGGTTGCTGTGTAAAGTCCGTATAATGTACGAAAAATGTGACCTTTAATTTTTCTTCTGCATAGCAATACATCCTGTATCAAGAATATTTGTGGTCACCTATTTATATTATTGATATCAATTACTAGAGAATGCAACTGTTACAGATATCTTCATTGTTCTTGGTTCTCCTGTTTGCAACAGGCCCCGCCTCATTTTAAAGCAGTATCTGAAACCTTTGTTTTCATCTACTCATCTTGAAACATACCTCAGGCCCTCATCCTCAGTCCAACCTTTCATTGTTATTTACTCATCTTCCATCCTTCTCCTGAAACATCCAATATGACCACACTTCCTCGTACACACTCCCTCTCCTTTTTGCCCTACGAGTTGCGTCCAGGATCTAAAATTTGTTGTCCACTAGGCCTCCTAAAGCATCATACACATGTGATCATACCAGTGCAGTCAGAGTTCCAAGAGAATTTTCATTTAGCATATGGCTAGAGATGGAAGTTATCACCAATTTCTGCACTTTTTAATATTTACACCCCATTCCACCACCACCCAATGGCTGCAGTCTGGATCTGAAGCCTACATTGTCATCTGCTCATCTTCCAGAAATGTCACACAAAGTTATCTGCACTTCATAACTGTACTGTTCAGAGATCAGAAAAGCTTCTGGTATGGTCTTTTGTGTGGCTTTACTTGGAGGATTGCCTTGAAGTTTTACACACACATTTATCCTTTGGTCTAGTTGGCTATAAATGAAATGTTGCTGCTCAGACATAGCAGTCATCTTCAAACATTTCCTATTGTTACTCCTCCAGAATGGACATAGTTTTCAGCATGAGATTTTCACTGAGAGATTTCTCATGATGTTTACTGGTCCTAAATAAAAATGGTGCAGATCTGCTATCCAATATGGCCACCATCTTGAAAATCTTGTTATTGGTACTCCTTCTGAACAGACAGTGATATCAACATGGCAATTCACCAGAAGGCTTCTTATGATGTTTTGTTTGTCCTAAATGGTGCTGATATGATGTCCAAAATGGCTACCTTGGCAGCCATCTTGAAAATCTTAACACTGAATGGAAAGTCATATCAACATTGGGTTTTCATCAGAAGACTTCTTACTGTGTCCAGATGGTCTTAATTAAAAACTGCTTATCTGATATTGAATGTGGCAACTTTGGTGGCCGGCTAATGTGCGTATGTGGTTCTTTCCGGGGATTTCCCGGGTTCTTCCTCCACCATTAATACTGGCCGCCATGTATAGCCTATTGTGTGCTGAAAAATGGCATTAAACCCTACAACAACAACAACAACTTTGGTGGCCATTTTGAAAAACTTTATTCCACCTATTCCTAGATGGGAAGTCATAGGAAACTTGGGTTTTCACCAGAAGACTCCTTATGATGTCTAACTGGTACTTAATGAATATTGTGCTGACCTGGGATCCATATGGCAACCAGCTTGAAAATTTTGTTATTGCTACTCCTCCTAAATGGATTATTATGTTGACATGTGGTTTCCACCAGAAGACTAATTATGGTATGTAGTTGGTCCAGAATGAAGATGATGCCAATCTGACCATATATAGGGCTGTCACAGTGAACATATTGAAAACTTGACACTAATTATCTGGAATGGATGGTCATATCAACATAGTGTTTTCACCATAAGTCTTCTAATGGTGTCTGGTTGATCCACAGTGAAAATGTACTGTACTGATCTTATGTCATTTATGACTGCCACATTTGCTAATTTGAAAATCTTAATTCCTGAGGAATGTCAGAGATGGTTTCAACACTCAATGGTTAAAATGAAGAAGGGGTCTAATCTTGAACTCCTGAATTCCTGGAAAGTCTTTTCAGAGAGTAGGTCGTCAGTCCCTTTGAGTGACTCTTGTTTATTTTTGTGCCCTACCACCCACCCACACTCAAGCCCTAAGCCCAAACCCCTTGTTGCATGGAGGAACCAAATCCTTCATTGCCATCTGCTTATCCTTGTAGAACATAATACCAAATATGATACTCTTCATTTTGTTTAGATGGAGTTCAGGTTACCAGGAAGCATCCATATTAATAACATGACAATGATTTTACTCAATATTAGCAATACACACCATGGATGTGAGACCACTCCGGTGGCCTAGTGGTTAGAGCATCTGCCTCAGATGGGGGAGGTCATGGGTTCCATCCCTGGCCAAGTCATACCAAAGACTTTTAAAAATGGTACTAACAGCTGCCTCGCTGGGTGCTCAGCATTAAGAGGTTAGTGTTAGGACTGGTTGGCATGGTGTCAGGATAATGTGACTGGGTGGGACATGATGCTGCATGTGGTGCCCCAATGCTAGACATCACTATAAACTGCCACACTGCAGACATCTTAGCGATATGACTGAAAAATTGTTAAAGCTACGTTAAAAATCCAAATCACACACACACACTATGGATGTGTAGGTTACAGCACAGTGTATGATTTCTGAAGATCAGTATAAGTGTATTATCAAAAAAGCTTTCTATTTACCTACATTATTGTAACATGCAGGGGCACTGGAGTGGCAAATTCAACACTGTTTTGTGTTTATAAGTTAGGACATTATCTTGGTAACAGAATGTTTAACAATAAGTTATGGAACAGGAAAAGAAAAAGTCATTTATTTTATTTTGTCTGAGTCTGATCGCTCTTTCCAGTCAGTTTAGGAGTTCAAGGACAGATACACACAGGTAGTTGCACTGCTGGAGAGCAGACATACATGACCTATGGCAATATAGCTAGAGAGCAGACAGACATGACATATTGCAATATAGCTGGAGAGCAGACAGACACGACATATTGCAGTATAGCTGCAAAAGTGCAGAAATCAAAACTGTTATTTGTAATAACAGGCAGGAGAATTATGTATCATCTGTACTCACTTATAACTATAGTCAAATTGCAACAATAAATATCCTGAAGGGATGTGACTGTGTAGCAGAACAGGAGTTAATCTCTAATAT
The DNA here is from genome assembly GCA_028554795.2 of Sinohyriopsis cumingii. NCBI lineage: Eukaryota > Metazoa > Mollusca > Bivalvia > Unionida > Unionidae > Sinohyriopsis > Sinohyriopsis cumingii. The sequence goes on along the minus strand of CM068840.1, from coordinate 105,419,624 downwards.
TTATTTATCATGCATTTGCTTAAACACAACCTCCAAGGTCATTCTCAATATTACAGCCTTATTAATGGGTGAATTTTGGTGACATAACCAAATCTGAATATTCCTTATCTGTTTGACCATTGGTGCATCAGTATTGCACATAAATTACAAAAAAATAGCTATTCTTTGACAGTTTCTCAGAAATTTCCAAAAACTTAAATCATTCAGCCCCAATCCTGCCTGTAGGCATGATGAGGCTGTACCCTACTTCCGAGCTCTGCAGTGTCAAGATCATTTAAGATACACCAAAGTGGGTGGTATTACAAAAAGCAGACAGACATAGCTCTACAATGATACTAAATAATCTGGACTTTCTACTTGCATTGAAAAATGCAGAGGGAAAAACCAATTTTTTGAGAATCTATTTTTTTACTACATTTCTAGCACAACTAGGCATCGGTCTAAGCAAAAACCTCTTGGAAGCATATTACATGTATTTGGATATATTAAGAATTAACCTCCAAAATGCGTTTCCCACCCCCATTTCAGGTGAAAATGTCAAAAATCTCTGGGACTTATTGACTTAAAACCCTAAAATACTGAAAAATATAGTGGCTTTATTGTAAACATAATATCCTCATTAAATGGCAGCAATTGCTTGAATCAAATGTAGATTTTTGTGTGATTTAGGGTTCCATTGTTCTAATCGACCTGTCTTTATCCAAACATACCCAGTTTTCCTAGTCATTCTTGAAAATATATGTGCAAAATTACCTATTCTTCCTGTAAATGATTGACCTAGTGCCCGTTTCCAATCAGTTAAGGAAAATCCCAAATTCATTAGTCCCTATCAGTTAAGCCCCTCAGTACACGATTGTCCCTCTTGTAACATGGATGGGATCAAGGATTCCATATAATTAACTGAAATTTGGTTCATAATCTGTTTCACTTAATTTGAGTTTTAGGATGATGTGGTTTTACATCATTAAATTTGCTAGTGTTATGTTTGTATGCATTATTATGGCACATCCTTAATGTTGGAATATCCCCCTGTATAAGGCTGTTTTACTTATATGGCAAGTCACCTTTATTAGAGACAGTGTTATAATGAGGGTGCACTGACAACTGTAGACTCTCAAATTTTACATAATGGCAAATCTTGGCTTTCCCCATTTGCTGGTAGCTATATGTACTGTGTATAGTAGCTTTTAAGTTGGGTCCAACTGCATAGACCCAGACCTATTGTTGCACAATGCACTTGCATATCTCGTTCTCTGCAGTTAGTAATCAGTAGAGCAAACAGCATAGATTCTGATCTGTTGATGCAACATGCTACAGCAGATCAGGTTCCATGTTGTTTGCAGTTGAACTTGATTTATAAGTAGTATATATTCTTTGCAATGTGCCACATCCATTTGCTGCACTTGTTAATTAACCTTGCAATAGTTATGTATATATCTAATATAAATTTTAAAGACTGTTTCTCATTCATTTGCAGATGTAGTGGGCAGGGTATAAAGGATTTGCAGTATCAGGATATGTGCACATGCAGAAAGTTTATAAGCTTGTGTAGTTGTATAAGTCATTTAGTAATACATATCAAAGTTCATTCTACTTTCATTAGGCACGAGTAATTTATAAGCAAGTACTAAATGAGTGGGAAGTGTTACTGTCACATGTGTTGAAGTGTGACTATTACAGAAAGAATGTAATATAGTTTTCAGTGGATAGCAGACCTACCAACACTGCAGATTGATCTGGTAGGTTACTGATTTTTGAATCTGTTTACTGCATTCTGAATTTGTAGACTTAATGTCATGCCATTTCATAAAAGAATTAGAATATTTCTTACTGAGTTGATTTTTGTGATATGCTTGCAGCTCAGCCAATCTTAAATTGTGATGCCATTTAGCTCCTTGATGGTATTCATGGTTACTGGTAATCCTTTTGGGACTTTACATTACAAATTGTACATTTATCTCAAAAAAGAATTACATTTCACAGAAATGACATGCTTTCAAACCATAATTTGTCTGAGTCATTCCGCAAAATACCAAAGGAAATTTAATTAATTTCATAATTATAGAAAAATAAATCGACAGTAATAATTTAGCTATTGCTCCAATTACAGAATGAACTACATTAAACAGATGCAGATAAATCATATCAATGCAGACACATTTTCCTTAGCTTTTTTCAGAGATCTCTTGCTAAAAATTGTATAAATTATAGGCATTTTATTCTGTTTTATTTTCCAGCGTGGAACTACGGGCATAAGCATTTTTTTGTTTACTTATTGCAGTTTAGTGAACACTCCAAGACATAAACTTAAGATAAAACACTGTTTCTTAATCATCAGGATGTTAATTATGTCTTGTAAAATGCATCAAGAAGTTTAGTGATCAAGATTGTGTTAAGGCTTGTTTGATTTTATGGCTCATTTTGAGTTAGTGATCAAGAAATATAATTTCAAACATGCATGGAACAGCTGGAACTTGTTAAGAGAATGAGGTTTATATTGATCAAGAGCATCATCTTAAACATGGACTGTGCTCACCATAGGAGCTATAATTCACTGATAACTTTGGACAAAATGCTTCAAGTTGCAAAGTCTTGTATAATCTGGATGCATCTCAACATTACTTATGCATTTGTTGTCAGTTTCTTTGTGTCACTTACCATTTATAAGTTAATAAAGAAACCTGGATTAAAGAACTATCTCTGTGAATAATAGAGAGATTCTGCATCCAAAATTCATATTTATGGAGACATTTGATAACCAAAGCTTCAGTTTATTGCTGTGCATTTACAGAGAATTATCAGATTGTCATCTTTTAAAACTTTGAGACACATTTGTCATGGATTAGTGAAAAGGTATATTTAGTAGACCTAGTCATTGGACTCGGGTTTATGGAACCTGAGGAGTTAAAATTTTCCAGTGGTACTAAAAGCAGCCTTGCTAGGTGCTCAGCTTTAAGAGATTAGTCTTAGGACTGGTCGACCTGGTGTCAGGATCATGTGACTGAGTGGGGACATCATGCTACATGTCTGCAGCATTACGCCCCAGTGCTAGACTTCACTATAAAGTATCACACTGCAAATATTGTTAGCAATAGGACTGATTTTTTTTAAAGTTATGTTAAAAATCCAAATCACACAGACATACACCAATGTAAACAGGTCACGGGTGAAGATCAGGAAGACTGTAACTTGTAGAAAAACCAGAGACTTCATGTGGAGTAAAATCTGGGGCATCATTAATTATCACACATCAGTCAAGATGTTTTGGCTGTAAGAGCATGAAAGTTGGGTGAAAGGTTAACATTAACCTGTGGCTTTCTGAATATTTTAGTAATTCGTTAACATTAACCTGTGGCTTTCTGAATATTTTAGTAATTCATGCATGTTAGATTACACAACAGTCGTTCATAAAACAATGATGGTCAGTTGAATTTCTATGCTATACAATGCACTGGAGCAGTGCAAGTTGTCCCTTAACAGGTACATCTCTTTCAGGACTTTGGTCATTTTACCATGAGTGACCATCATGTTCATGAATTTTTGTTGACTGCCAAATGTGGATTGAGTTTATATATGTGTGCATGTCTGATCATACAGCAGTCCTTCACAAAACTTGACAGAAAAGGTCAGGTGAATTACTTCTCTGCTGTAAATGACATTGGAACAGTGTCACTAACCCCATAATCAACAGGTACCTCACTTTCAGGACTTTGGTCAGTTTACCATGAGTGACCATCATGCTCATGAACTGTTGTTGACCTCCAAATGGATTGAGTTTATATAACTATGATAATGAAAAGTATCCTTGAATATCAAATGCATTTACCATGAATACATGTTAAGACTGAGATCAACATCAGATGTTCCTTCATCGCAATCATGTAAAAAGGATTTTTCTAATGCCTGTTGATGTTTATACATGTTGCCTTGTTATTCAGATGTACTTACATGGGTGAAACTTATTGGAGAGCTTGTGTAATTACAAATATTACAGAGCTCTCAATGGAATTTTAAAATGGAGGTACAGGGATATATTCTATATAGAAAAACTAGGAGTAACTTTACAAACTTTCTGCATGCCTTATGACTCCAAGTCAAAGAAAGGATATATATTAATCTCAGTGTTATTGAGATGAATGAGAAAGAGAAGAAATCAGTGTAAAAATTGAAATTGAAGCAAAATTACCTCATGGTGAATTAAAATATGTTGTGGGTCTAGCTGAAAAATAGAGACCAAAGGACAGTTTAACAGTAACATGGAATACAAAAAGAGAGCTTGGAAGCATTCTCTGTCTGTCTGCCTGTCTCTGTCTGTCTCTCTCTCGATAACTTTAGTATTGTTCAGATGTTTTCCGTTTTAAAAATGTCATGACTTAAGCAAGCAATACTCTGGGGCAAAGGTAAAATGAATTACATAAGGATGGATTTAGGCCACATCTCATCTTTTTGCCTCACCAAGAATGTGTTATCCTTGTTTGGCCATCTGTGAGTCTGTCCAGTATGTTTTGTATTTAGGTCAGTTTTGTGGGGTGAGGGTGAAATTTAATTCCAGTGAACACATTTCTAGTTTGTTTTGGATTTTTTTGTTATACAGTCCTCATATTGAAAGAAAGAAAATGTTAGAATGAATTTTATTAATCAGTAGATGTTAAAATTTTTAATTCTTAATGCTGGTAAAAAATATTTTTTGCAGAGGTTTAACATATTAAATATAGCTGTTTTGAAGAGCGATGTTAGTAATACATTTTTTCCACCTTTTTATTTCAGCTTTGAAAAATATTATTCTAAAATGAATGGTACAGACCATTCTGGCAATGTATCAATTGACAACCTTTACCCAGCCATCATCCAGTGTTTTGCCGTCATTCTGGCTGGCTACATCGCAGGACGGGCAGGCATCATCACATCGGTCCAAGGGAAAGGAATCGGTACCTTTGTATCCAAGTTCTGTCTCCCTGCATTGCTGTTTAAAAACATGTGTGAGCTAAACTTCTCTCAAGTCAACTGGCTGTTTTTGTGTAGCATCGCTATTTCCAAAAGTTTCATTTTTGCAGTCGTCGCCATCATCACTCTTCTCACCAAGCGACCTCTCAATCTGGGTGTTGCTGGACTGTATGCCATATTTGCAACACAGAGTAATGACTTTGCCATAGGGTACCCAATCAGTAAGTATTTCATGTAATGATAATTATCAGAGTTTATTTTTTGAAGCTCACATTAGCTTGAAACAAGACACATCCTGTTTTAGGTGGTGGCAGTATCAACAGTTTTGTATACAGTATGGTTGAAGTTGCTCACAAGTGTATATTTCCTAAAACCCTATGATAGATTTTCATCAAACTTGTACTGAATCATTATAAAATTGAGACTTTTCCCTCTACAGTACACTCATTCACTCACTCCTTTGATTGTACATCAAGTTCACAGTCTTAAAGAATTTGGGTGAGGGGTTTGGTTGAGATTTTTTTTATTTGTTCAAATTTTTTAAACTCCTTGATGGATTTTATTCATGTTTTTGAACGAATCATTATGAAGCTAGGACAAATCATTCTACAGCATGCTCACTTGACCTTTTGACTTTGAGGTTAAGGTTAGATGTTTTACAGTCATTCTTCAATCAGTATGCAGACCCTGAACTTTTTATTAATAAACGTCATGTATGGCCTTTATATTAATAATCACCATGGTAACTACTGCTTTGAACAGTATGGATAAGTTTAAAAATTTAAGTTTCCTTCCGGACAAGGAAAATGTGTTTTTTTTTTATAGTTGTTTCTCATTTGAATCTTAGGTTTATTTCACCATTAACGATTTCATTTTTAAATGGTTAATATTCTTGTATTTTGCTCCCATCATTTAGGAGGATATCCCTTCTGCATGGAAAGGTGGCCTTATTTTTAGGAATGAAATAATAAAAATGTACAAGTTGGATGCCAAGAGTCAAGGTGTGGCTTCTTTTTTAAATGGGCCATTAAAGTGGGAGATAACTCTTTTAAAAATTTTAAGTAATTATTTGGTTTTGTTACTATAAATAATTGCTTAGTTATTATTGTATGAAATTGAGATATAGTGAAGGATATTGATGGTGGTGATATTGTTACATGGCGGATGCATTAATTTTTCTTGGAAATCCATTTTTGAAGTATGGTGAAAAATGATATTAAGAAATGTACATAAATTCATAGAGTGGGAAAGGGCCCTACTATTAATACAAAAGATCGTTGTTCATTAGATCTTTAAGTTTATGATTTTTAGCCAATTCATGAAAATTGGTACTCTGTGAAATTTGTTGTTGATTGAAGTTTTTAACAAGATATGAGCATACCATTTAGAAATCATTTGATAGACTTGAAAACTTGAAATTTTGACAACTTGAAATTTCTCTTTTGGTGGTCACTTCTCGTAACTGGAATCATATTAAAGAAAAACATTAGGGCATGTATTTCAGGTCTGTCTGTTAAAATAGCATGTTGACTATGTTTGACAAATGCATAAAGATTTCCTCTTTGAATTGAGCCATTTACTGATAAAGGTCTTAATGTTAATTAATATATATATACAACAAAAAAAAAATTGCATTCAGTGTAATTATTAATTATAAAAGTTGCATTAATTACATTTCATTTTTCAGAAATAGAATTAAATCTTGAAATGATGTTTTTACATCATCATTCGTTTCATTGAGCCTGATACAAATAACCCTTGTGCTTGGAGCTGGTCATGTCATTTATTTTTGTGGGATTCAATTGTTATGGCTTTCAGAAAATTTTAGTTTTTGTTAGCAAATGCATATTACACTGGGAGTGAAATGATTCACCGATGCATCAATAATTTTGCCATTTTGATGCAAACATTGATACAAAAATGGGGGATAATTTAAACAAAAGAATGCTTATGTTATAAAAGTTACCTTTTATCTTTAATGGCCATGAATAATTATTACTTGCTTGTTTCTTTATTCTTCAAATGTCTATTGATATGTATCATAACACATGTTGTATTTTCAATATATGTATCAGTACAAGGCAAGACATATAGTTTAATCCCTCTGTTATACACAGTAAATACATTTCTCTTTCTCTGAAACAACAGCTGTTGTATTGTTATTTCAGTCCAGTCTCTATATGAGAATTCTCACCCAGATTACCTGAGTTACATCTATTTGGTGGCACCGATTTCTCTGGTCCTTCTCAACCCTGTTGGCTTCACAATGATGGAGATCAGTCGTCGAAAGTCCAGCACAGCTGCCAGCTCACGGAAAATCATGGTGGTCCTGCACATCATGAAGGATGTATTGTTTAATCCCATAGTGTTTATGACTGTCATAGGAATTGTGGGTAACTTCCTCTTCAAGAGGCATGTCCCTTATATCCTTGATGATATCTTAAATGTTCTAGGTGAGTCATATGTTTGCTTTAGTCTGATATAATTACAATAAAAATTAATTGTTAATTTTATATCATTTCTACTCTAGTTCACAATTGTGTACTTGCCTGTATGATGAAGATGAGAGCTATGGTCCTACACCAGACATTGGTGTTGGCATCCACACACATACAAGCATTTAATTTACAGGTTATTGCATCCAGACAACAGTTTGGAATCAGTTTCATATTATTTACCCTCGGGGTGGCTGAACTTGTAACAAAAAGGTCTGTCAATTTGGGGTCAAAAGGTCAGAAGTCAGCCTCACTAACTGGATGAAAAGAAAAACGGTGTCTGCACAAATTTTCACTTGTTGACTGTGTACCGTCACAAATATTTGAGAATGAATTGCATATTGAGTAAGAAAGAAGCCTGTTGATGTGGGATTAAAATGTCAAATATCAACTAAACTGACTGAAAGGAGAAAATTTTTAGGTTTTTTTTTGTGTATAATAATAACTTTATATCAGGACCATGTACTTTGACCAAAGTTCCAGACCTCATAATGTAACCAAAGTATGTGGAGGGCTTGCACATTATGTATGGAAGAAGCATTTGATTTTTGTTTCGAACAATCACAGATACATTGGATTTCAGAATAACATGTTCAAAGAAAAGTTCCTTGACCAACTATGTGGCCTTTAGTTAATAAAGAAACCTATTGATTCTGGGGTCTAAAGGTTAGAGGTCATGGTCATGGTAGTTCAGGACTGCATGCCTTGACCAAAAGTCAAGGTCCTTGTGATCAGTTGGTCAGTAATCTCTAGGTCAACCATACCCTCCTTGTGCCTCTATAGAGAACTATTAAACATGGGCAGGCAATACTGTGCCATTCATGGTACTCTTGTTTGCACACTGTATACATTTTGTCATAACCTGGAATTGTGAAACACTTAAATAATTTCGGTTAAATTTTGTTTTAAGTTTGTTAGCTCTGCTGGTCATAGGGATGGGGTGTTGTTTGTCTTCTGTTGGCCATTTGCATCTGGCTGTTAGGACAACTTTATTAGCACTACTTCTTTTAAACTACTTGGATGGTTGCCATTAAACTTTACATAAATAAACTCATTCTATGGTCTAGTAGTCCCAGAATGAGAATGATCCCATTGGACTATCTAGCAGCCACAGCAGTCAGCTTGGAAATCTTGTTATCACTACTCCTACTGGATGGAAGGCAATAATAGTGTGAGGTTTTTACTGACTTCTTATCCTCTATTGATCTACTAGACCCTAAATGAAAATGGTTCCAGTTTGATGTCCCAATATGGCCACCATGGCCTCCCTCTTGAAAATCTTGTTATCACTACTCTTTCTGAATGGAAGCATATAAATATGAAGTTTTCACCACAAGACTTCTTATGATATCTAATTGCTCATAAACTAATATGGTGATGATGGAATGAATTGCCCACTGAACTTAGACACAAAGACACAGTGATCACATTCAAGAGTGCTCTTAAAACTCACTTATTTTGGCTGCTAGAACAAATTTAAAGACCTAATGTTTCCTACCTTAAATATTTTCCGCATGTTTTTTTGTTTTCTAATTTTATGGTGTTTGTTTTTGTAATCATATCATTATATATGTTTTTTATGTTATATGTGTTGTCTAATGTTGTAAAGCACTTAGAGCTTCTAAAGATCAGGCGCTATACAAAGTCCTCATCATTATTATTATTATTATCTGACCTCTAATATAGTTACCACAATGGTCATCATAAAACATGATGAAATGTAGAGCTGGGAGCCATGAAATATTTTGTACTGTGATATACTGCAGTATTTCTGACATACCATGATATGCACAGTGGTGTACCAGAATTATATTAGAGAATAATGATTTCAGGTTCTGTGGCGATGGCTTGACGCTTTTCTTATTTTTAAAGTTTATGTTAATAGCAGGGACCCGGATATAAGGCATTAGTCTTTACAGGTCACTTACATCTCACCAGGGTTCGAGCCTCTGGCTCAACTAACATGGGTATGTTAGAAAGCTTGGCAATAGCTTTCCGTGGATCGGTGGTTCTTACCAGGATTTTCCCCAGGTTCTTCTGCCACTAGATGTACTGGTCACATTGTTCATCCAATCATTTGCTGAAAAATGGTGTTAAACCCACAGCAACAACAACAATCTGTCAATAGTTGGAAAAAATATCTTGGTCTGATTTATAGCAGCATGACACCATATTGTATCTGTTATTTTGTTTGAAAAAATAATAATCTTGAGATAAAAGGAAATCAAAATATCTCAGCTTTAAAAAAATCCCAGCCCCCCACCCCTGCCCCTGAAAATTAATGGTCAGTACCTTGTAGTAGATGAATTGCAATGTGTATATTAATTCTTGTATAAATTGTAATCTAAAAACTAACTAAAGTGGAATGATTCAGCGTACACTGTAGCTCACATCCTGCAGGAAAGATATTGTGCTGACATTAAAGAGAATATTGATAAAAATAGAAAGTGTTGACACTGAAGCCTACATTTTACTTGTTAAACTATTGATATAATAGGGAGGGAAACTTGAAGAGGGATGCTAACACCTGGGACAAGATATTTATCAAAAAAGGCCAGTAAACACAAAAGACACTTACTCAACAAATGAGAAAATATATAATGTGGATTTGGAAACTTATTTAAATTAAAACAGAAGACTGAAAATCATAGGATGATTTGTGGTCTTACAATGGAATACATGTGCTTAACACATTATCATATACTAGTAAATTACTGTAAAATGACATTTTTTAAAATCTAAAATTCTTACAAAATTGGATTTGGCTCGAATATCTTTCACATCCCACTGTGTTGGCATAAGTGACGCATGTCAAACATGTGATTAAAGAATCATAAATATAATTATATATGTAATATTCTAAATTAATGTCACACTGACAAATATTTTATGAAAATGATAATACTAACTTTTTTAATATCTTAAAATGAAAAATTAAAGCATGCTGTTAATATCATTTGTAATAAATTTGTTTTTGTTGTTGTTGTAGGGTTTAATGCCATTTTTCAGCACGAGATATACTATACGTGGTGGCCATTATTAATGGTGGAGGAAGAACCCAGGAAATCCCTGGAAAGAATCACTGACTCACAAGAAGGCACTAGCAAGCTTCCTCACATACCCACATTGGCCGAATCTGAGACTCAAACCCATGCCAACAGAGTTGAGATGACAGTGATCTGTAACGATGAGCACTTTAGACCACTCGACCATTCAGGGCCCAAATAAATTTGTAACAAGATTACTCTGTAATTTCCATATACATGTATTCCTTACTGACGGAAACTACCTAAGTACCAGTACATTGAACAAGTTTTTATGTTACGTGTTTAGACTCGTATAAACAGTAACACAAGAAAGAGTGAAAACAACAAGCTCTGAAAAATTTAACAAGTAATTTATTTCCCTGGATACATTCTTTAAAAAAAATAACAAAAATAAGAACTTATGGGTTTAAGAATCAAATCCAAGAATAATCCACAAATAAAATTTTAGAAGTCCTAATAATGAAATGTTCTAATGAATTCAAGTTCGAGTCCTGACGAAGAATCCAAGATGGAAGGTGATAACGTATGCTGTATCCTATACAGTGCTGTTGTCTACATTTCCTTATAGAAATACAAGAAATTACACTCCAGTGTTGGAAATCTGAAGAAAATTTTTCAGAAATGTCTTTGTTCAAGAATTCTGTATGAGCACTCAAATATTTCCAGAGAAACAAATTAATCTTTTAGAATCCAAATAATCTGAACAAAAATTAACATATAACTTGAAAACTGGCTACAACAGAAGAAAACGACTTGACATCAAGTGTTTTAAGCCCAGACTGAGATTATTTCTCTAAAACAATGGTTATGCAGTAATTTTGAGATGCAGAATAGGTACCTATATAAGGGTCACTTGATCATGTTTACATCACTTACTCTCAACATGGACAAAAACCAATCATTTGTCCCTAAGAATAAAATTGAAAAAAAGTTGTTTACATCACAAAAACTATTTACAAGTCTAGAGTCACTTATCCAATACAGCCTTGATCTCACCCTTATTATTCCCACAATAAAAATAAATTTAAAAAAAAAGAACTTGTTCATGTGGCTGTTACTAATTTTGAATTAAGGTCAGGAACTAGGTCAGCTTTAAGTGTTTACAAATGAACAGTCATGGTCAAACTATTTTCTGGAAAAAATTTCCAAATCACATAAGCAAGATTATATTATAATTGCGTGTAATAGAATAAAAAAATTTAAAGCTGACAAACAAACAATAAAATTAAAATAAGTATAAATTAAATCAGAAATACGTAACAAAGTACTGTTGTAGTCACCACTGGAAACAAATACCATGGTAAAGCAGTATACCAGTAATGTGATGCATCTCTAATGGATGATCCTGTCAACATTGGTTTTCATCACAAGACTTATTGTAATGTTTACTTGGTTCAAAATGAAAATGGTGTTAATGTGATATATGGTATGTCCACCATTTCTGCTATCTTGAAAATCTTGTTATCGCTACTCCTGCTAAGCAGAAATTCATATCAGGATGAGGTTTTCACAGGAAGATTTCTTTTGCTGTCTAGTTGCTGATCTGACTAGTAATGTGGCCACCATGGTCGCCATCTTGAAAATCTTCTTGTCATCCTAACTAGAAAGTCTTATCGACATGGGTTTTTACCTAAAGGCTTCTTATGATGTCTCGCCTAAATGAAAATAATGTTGATCTAACATCCAGTATGGCCACCATCTTAAAACTCGGGTACTTTTCATAATTGGTTGGTCATATTCACATGGGTTTTCCCCAAAAAACTTTTAATGATGTTGGTCCTAAAGAAAATGGTGCTGATCTTACGCTGAATGTGGCTGCCACAATGGCTAATTTGAAAATCTAACATTAAAAAATATCAGGTGGTTCAACACTCAGCAGTTAAAAAGAAGAATGACTCTTATCTTGATTTCCTATAAATTATTTTCAGTTAATTAAACATCAATCCATTCAATTTCTTAACCTGTCAGTGCTTGAGTCATTAAAATAGATAATTATGTTATCTCTGTTGGTATGAAACCAAAGAAGGTCACTTTGACCTACATCTCACTTTTTTGAAACTTAGTTTAAGAGTCTGCATTTAGTTCCAAACTACACACAAAAATCTGTGCCCTTTGTAATACTATCCTGTCCAGAAGCATGGTGCTTGGTCTATGTATGCATATTGACGTGCATTAAGTATCACTATGTCCTGTAATGCAATTGACCCTTATGCACAGGAAGGTCATTTTTGGCTCATGTTTTGCTCTTCATTGACTTGGGTTAAATTTTATGTTTGATGTTCATTTCTCAGGCACTGTTCATGTTAGAATGATGAAATTATCGATGATATGCATTTCCATGCCACACCCTTACAACAAGAGATGGCCTCTAGGGGTGGACAGTGAAAATAACTTCCAGAACAGATTGAATGGTGATTTTAGCTGTGCTGGTCATAGACCTGAAGAGCTTGTGGGATGGCCAATTGTCTGTTGTCGTACAAATCGTTATGAAAGATCATGCCATAAGCTCTTCCAGTAGCTAACCAGTCTAGCTAAAAAAAAAAACATTTATTTTAAAATGCTAAGTTTATAAATACTGAAATATTTATAGCTTTGCATCATTTTAAATGTCTCATGATGAAGTTTGGCAGCTCACTAATTTTCCTTTTGTGTGTGCAGGTAATGCATTTAGTGCAACAGCACTTTTCTACCTTGGTATCAGTCTGGTTGGTCGAGTCCAGGGCACTATTGGACTGGGTCTTGTTGTGCCTATGCTACTTATAGCAGCTAAATGGTAAGTGGTATAACAAGACATCCAATTAAAACAAATAATTGTTTATAGTGGTATAACCAGACAGCCAATTAAAACACATAATTGTTTATAGTGGTATAACCCGACATCTAATTAAAACACAATTGTTTATAGTGGTGTAACCAGACATCCAATTAAAACACATAATTATTTATACTGGTATAACCAGACATCCAATTAAAACATATAATTGTTTATACTGGTATAACCAGACATCCAATTAAAACACATAATTGTTTATGTAGTGCATATTTTTGTTTTCTGTTGAGTTTGGTTCTTGGTATATGACAGTCACTGTGTAAATATACAGCAAATACCTAACACAGGATGAAATTTAAATTAAATTTGGTATATGACAGTCACTGTGTAAATATACAGCAAATACCTAACACAGGATGAAATTTAAATTAAATTTAGATTTAAATGATGCCAAAGCTTATTCATGCAGTCAAAGCTTTTGTTTTAAACAACTTTTTTATAAACAAATGGTAATAGTTAAGTCCTTTAGTTAGCATTAAGTTACTAAAATGAAATGTCTCAAGATTTATATATTATGAATTTGTAAGAAAGTGTACTATATGTACTGTATGTTTTCTTGACTATTTATTCTTTTCAATCCACCCATTTAAGACTGCTACACGTTATATATAGCACACATGCACATGCTCACTTGTCACCAGGTTTAAAATATCTGTTGTGATGTACAATATTGAAAGAGTGGCATAACAGAAAAGCCCAAATGTTCTCCATATTTTATTTTTTAATGGTGTTGAGATTAAACATTTTCATTACATAGCACTATATGCTTTTCTTTCATCTTGTAACACCTGTGGATTTTTTTTAGATAAAATTATTTAATACTATTGTAAGTTATGAATTCTGTCATGTCAGTCCAAATTTGGACTTGAAAAGGATTCGATATTTAGTCCTTTGGATAGAAGTTGTTGTGTTTTTTTTCTTAGCAAATATCATTATTTAAAGTGTGCTTTTTATTTCCAGCCTGATGTTGCCATTAGTAACCTGGCAGGTGGTGGGTATGCTAGAGGACAGTAACAGTAATGATTCTCGTTCCCTCAGTATGTATGGCTTTCTCTATGGCACATTCCCCACAGCGCCATCTGTCTTCCTGTATGCCAGCCAGTTTTCCATAGCTACAGATGTTGTGAGTTTTTTCTTTCTGGTATAAAAGCATATTTATAGAAATAAAAAATTTGCTTTTGCAAGATAAATTTCATCACTAATTACCACATTATTGTTGTTCACATTATCATAATTATCTGAATTAATGATTCTCCCAGTTGAGACATTCCTCATTCCTCACTTTGGATTTCATTGATCAAACAGGTTATAAAGTATTAAGTTTTATACAGTAATATGCACACAATTGTATGATAATTGCATTACAGGACATCGTGATACTTAATGTTAACGTAATATGTGTTGCGCTATATTTGGATGGTCATGTGATCAAGTTAGAGTTAAATAAGCTTCTGTTTAATTTGCATCTTGTCAACTCTGACCACACTGGCAGACAGAATGGAATGGTGTTGGTGAATGTCAGCAACCAGTTCATTGCCCCCCCCCCCCATAATTTGCATTACATTCCATACCAGTTGCAAGGTTATTGATTCATTTTCAGTCTCTCTTGAAGAATTTTGACCAATAAGGCCGTCAGATGGCAAATCTGCATTTTTATTTGGAGCCAGTTCGACACTACTTCATTCTTCATGTCTGCCATTTGTGGCTGCTGCTATGCAACAGGTGGGATAACTGGTGCAGTTCAGACATTTTGTTGGTGAACACATCTTTCAGAAATCATTTTGGGGTTTTATAACAACGGAGACAAACTTCTAATGTAACAAATGAAGGCTGAAGAAGAAACTAATATTATACTATTTTAAGAAATACCCTTAAAAAAATCACCAGGATCCATAGCATAGTATGCCCATAATAATAAGAAATCTTGTCAATGAGAATAACTAATTTTAACACCCTAATGGATTTTTCACACACCTTCATGCCCTGTGTTGGTTCTTATGGGCCATTTTTTGTTTCACAAGCATTTATAAAGGGAGGTATGTATGGAAATGTCAGAACCCTCACATGATCTTTTTGCAACAGGCAACAACTGGCTCAGAATGTTTTTGCAATAGGATCGATGTTTGATTTTGTATCCATGAATATATTTTAGCAATCTGAACACAGCCTAGTCTTGCCAATTGAAAAATCCTGTCATGCTTTGGAGTCAGTGTAATATATGGCATGTGTTCTGAATGGCAGTAGCACAGCACACTTGCCAGTTCCATTACAACATAAGCTAACTCACAGATTGAATAAAGAGATGCCTTTCTCTTCATGTCCACCTTACTTAATGAACACCATAAAGCCACAGTTGGATCACAGCCACTGTTGTCCAATTTGCTCTTCCATGGTCATATATAGGAAGTTATTTTACATGGGTGTGACATACAAGAGCTCAACCCTAATTTCAGAGTAGACACCAGAAAGATAAGTAGGACCCCTCTCTAAGGCATGACAAACAGGGAAACAGACCTATCAGCCGTTTTCTCCAATGAAAACAGTTTCTTAGGGTCACTGACTGAGATAAAGATTGCTTCCATCACAGTTTCTCACCATATCAGCCTCCATGCCCACACAAAATATGATCATACCATCCTTTTCACAAGTGGGCAGGTGGGTGTTGAAGTATCTGCTACAGAATGGGAAGGACTTTTCGCAGATAATCTTTGGTTCTTACAAATCTTTGATGATCTCTAGATCATGTTAGTACCTTTCTCCCATTATCAATCCTCCCTTTGCTACAGGTGTCTCAACAGGCTCATTTAGAGTACAAGAGATAAACAGTCTCATTTAGAGTACAAGAGATAGACAGTCTCTTTTAGAGTACAAGAGATAGACAGTCTCATTTAGAGTACAAGAGATAGACAGTCTCTTTACAAAAAGGGCATTAGCAGTGTTGAAATGTAAAGCTGTGAAGATTTTATATCAGACTGTTCTTGGTTTCAAAGGCTGATGGTTCAACTGGTGCCAGTCTGTCTCAGCCTTCTCATTTGGAAAATCATGGTTCAGAATAAAGACATTGACAGACCGCTCCAGTGGCCTAGTGGTTAGAGCATCTGCCTCGGATGGGGGAGGTCACAGGTTCGAACCACAGCTGAGTCGTACCAAAGACGTTAAGAAATGGTACTAGCAGCTGCCTTGCTTGGCGCTCAGCATTAAGAGGTTAGTGTTAGGACTGGTCAGCCTGGGGTCAGGATAATGTGACTGGGTGGGACATGATGCCATATGTCTTCACCATGATGCCCTAGTGCTTAACATCACAATGGACTGTCACACTGCAGACATTGTACTAATATGTCTGAAAAGTTGTTAAAGCTAGATTAAAAATCCTAAACACACACACGCACACACACACATGTGCGACATTGAGACAAGCTCTCATCACCATTCAGGAGAGAGATTTTTACATTCATGGATATGATAGACCCATACAGGGCACTTCCTTGGGTCATCAACAAAATCATATTTCAGAACTATCCTCTACATCCTTTACTTCCAACAACCTTGATTGCATTCTCCAAAAGATTGAGGTGAGTTACGTTTTAGATCAAAAGATGAAATCCTATGTTTCAGTTCTGTTTTCTGTTGGATTCCATTACAACAGTAAAAAGTCTGATATTGTCAGATCCCGTCATTTTATCTACTTTTATATGGAATTCAAAATATATTTAAACAGGGATTGTCTCTCTTTAGAATGTACC
The DNA here is from genome assembly GCA_028554795.2 of Sinohyriopsis cumingii. Classification (NCBI taxonomy): domain Eukaryota; kingdom Metazoa; phylum Mollusca; class Bivalvia; order Unionida; family Unionidae; genus Sinohyriopsis; species Sinohyriopsis cumingii. Next base: position 105,402,565 of record CM068840.1, on the reverse strand, counting down.
ATGATGATATCTGATATTCTCTCAAAGAATCACATCTCAGCATGGGAATTTCTTTACCTGTATGGTTGTCTTAGTACAGCAGCAGATCTCATCATTGTAGGCCATGTTTTTACAAGATCTATGCATATGATTGCTTTGTTCTAGTGGCAACAAGCTTTGTCTTCTGAGTCAAGTGCTGCCAGTTTTCAGATACACAAAATCCCATCTTAATAAATAGAAGAATCTTATTTGGCTTACAGTAGGTATTCCCTTGCAGATCAGCCTCCTGGCTTTATAATCTGCATCAGTGCCAACATGGCAGGCAGGGGTGTCCACCTCTTGCCCTCGTTTCAGGAGCTCAGCTGAGTGTGGCCCCTTAATGAGTGTTCATTACCAGAGTACACATCAATCTCCTGGAGATGACGACCATAGTGAATGCATTTCAGTTGTGGTAGGAGACAGTGTCTAAAAAGGCCACTTCCATTATATCTGACAACTCTACTGTGATAAATTATATCAGAAGGCATTGTGGGATCAAACTTCTCAGACCTCTGCCTAGAGTTTTGGGATTTCTCAGGTGGTGTCATCATCTCCAAATCTACATACAAGTCCATCACATTATGTTCAGACTCATTGTTTTAATGGACTATCTGCCAGAATTAGTTAATTTAAACCAAATCATATGTTCACCCATCAGTAATTAGACAAACCAGTGCTCACCAGAATTGACACTTGGGGAAATATTTGCAACAAGGTGGTATGCAAAGCTACCCATCTTTTTTCTCCAGTTCCAGATCCAAAAGTCAGAGTAGTAGAGAACTGGAGCAGTCCATCAAGTGGGAAATTCATAGATAAATGATCTGTTAACTTGGCATTGGATATTCTTGGTTAAATCTTGGTCTTTCTGCATCTGCTTAATATTAAGCAACCATTAATGCAGATGTTTCTTTCTAATCAGGAATTGTTGAACCTGCATGCCTGACTCATAACAGGCAATCCCTTAAGAGCAAACAATTTTCAGAACAAATGGTGGATGGAATTACTTGGGCAAGAATGCCCACCACATTGAAAGCATGCGAAGAGAAGTAGAGTCTTCTGTCATTGGTGTGAGCCACACACATCTTTCCTTTAAGAGTATTAATACAGCATAACTTTCCTCTTTGGCATTTGAAGACATGCTAGACATGCTAGTCAACATGACCATAAACGGCTGCCATTCCACAATATCAGAAAAGGTTCATTATCATGGAAGGGATGACATAGATCAAAGCACGGACCTTTTTACCTTCTGGCAAAATTTGATTTATCTTGATTGGAGACTTTGGCTTTGTGTTCAACATCGAATCTACTTTGGGTTCTGACATGGCTGCATTTTGAACCTGTCAAACCTAGATGTCTGGAACCTCCTTGAGTCACTCCTTGTACAAAACTTGCTTCCTGGCCATTTTAGCTACAACAGGCAGAATCATTGAGATACATGCCTTGTTGTTTGATCTGAACTGTCTGCAGTCCTGTCACAATGATATGGTTTCAGTTATGATGCCTTCTGATTTCATTGCAAAAATACAGGCCCCTGCTCATAAAGTTCAGCCCTTTATTGTAAAACCTCTTTCCATATTGAACCTTTTGCCAAGTGCATATGCTGAATCCTGTCAAGGCTTTGAAGTGTTACCTGGTACAAATCAGGCCAATGAAATCAGGGAGATTAATGTAATGCAAGAGTTTGCACTGACCAGCCATACAAATGGAAATAGACATTCAGCATTAATAGTCTGCACTGACCAGCCATTCAAATGGAAATAAACATTCAGCATTAATAGTCTGCAGTGACCAGCCATGCAAATGGAAATAGACATACAGCATTAATAGTCTGCAGTGACCAGCCATGCAAATGGAAATAGACATACAGCATTAATGGTCTGCAGTGACCAGCCATGCAAATGGAAATAGACATTCAGCATTAATAGTCTGCAGTGACCAGCCATGCAAATGGAAATAGACATACAGCATTAATGGTCTGCACTGACCAGCCATGCAAATGGAAATAGACATTCAGCATTAATAGTCTGCAGTGACCAGCCATGCAAATGGAAATAGACATACAGCATTAATGGTCTGCAGTGACCAGCCATGCAAATGGAAATAGACATACAGCATTAATGGTCTGCAGTGACCAGCCATGCAAATGGAAATAGACATTCAGCATTAATAGTCTGCAGTGACCAGCCATGCAAATGGAAATAGACATTCAGCATTAATAGTCTGCAGTGACCAGCCATGCAAATGGAAATAGACATTCAGCATTAATAGTCTGCACTGACCAGCCATGCAAATGGGAATAAACATTCAGCATTAATAGTCTGCATGCTGTTCCAGTTACAGACTTTTGTACACATCCGGAGTCCATTATGGGAAAGCTAGTTTGTGATACTGTTTCACATTGGCCTAAATTTGATCAATCTTCGTATTTTCGCTACAAACGCATTAGATGTTCTTAAAGAAGAAAAAGTTTTGGACTTGAAAACTTGTCACAAGCCACTGCAGTTTTAATTTCTGTGAAGACATTTCTGATATTTTTTTAGATTATGTTTCCTGACAGGGCCATTGCTGAGCAGTATGCATGTAGAGAACGGAAGTCTGCATATCTTGCCAACTTTGGTATAGCACCACATTTTTCTGCTCTTCTAGAGCAAAAAAATCAACGGAAAGACATTTGTGGTTTTGTTTGATGAAAGCTTGAATGGTACTTGTAGTTCCACTGAATTTCTAACAGCAAATACAGCTTGCTTTGCAGTAGTTTTTTAATCTTATTCCTTTCCTGTACCTATTTTGGAGGCATTTCAACTTGTATCTTGAATCTTTGTTACTCCATGAGAATCTGGGTTCCGTCCTTGACTTGTCCTTGAATATTTTTCACATAAACCAGTATGAACCCTGGGCTGTTGTTACAAGCATAGCATTCAAGTACAGCTGTTCATGGAATGGAAGTGAGAGACAACTTTTTCCAACTTTTACCTCAGTATTTTCATCCTAAATGGCTCATATTGACGAGGCATGACCAATAGTATTCAGTACATCAAACATAAAATTTTACCCAAGTCAATAAAGAGCAAAATATAAGCCAAAAAGTACCTTCTTGTGCATACGGGTGTAATGCACTTCAAGACACATCCATACCATGTCATTTGGCAGCTTCAGAATGATTTGACCTCTTGACTTTAACTTAGATTTGCAAGGCTAGTAGTAATACTTATAATGTATTATAATGATGTGCATATTATCGAAGAAACATTGTACTTCAAACATTTGTTTTCTAACCCAATAAATACATATGGTGTATTGTTGTTGTTGTAGGGTTTAACGCCATTTTTCAGCACACGATAGGCTATACATGGCGGCCAGTATTAATGGTGGAGGAAGAACCCGGGAAATCCCCAGAAAGAGCCACTAACGCTCGAGAAGATACTGGCAAGCTTTCTCACGTACCCACATTGGCCAAATCCGAGACTCAAACCCACGCAGACAGAGGTGAGATGGCAGTGATCCATAACGGAGAGAGCTTTAGACCACTCGGCCACTCGGGGCCCCGATAAGGTGTATATCATTTAGCAACTTTATTGTGGAGTACCACTGTATTTCTGATGTACTATGATTGATTTGACTCACTTCAGATTGCAACTGGAATGGTGGCATGTACCTTTCTGTCAGCACCACTGATGTTTGTGTCAGCCAAGATGATGACGGTTGTGGTAAATAATGAGATGGATTACAAGAACATGCTGCAGACCACCTCTTTTGATGTCAGCATCATTGGTCTGGTGTGTGGGGTATGTACAATACACAACACTAGGGTTGTCATTAATATGAGAAGTAGGAGAGATTTAATTAATGTAATGGGGATGTGGGCAAGAGGATTAACAGCTTCAAAAAATAACCTTTGGTAAAAGCAAAACATTTTGGAAAAAGTCACCATCCCACATCTAATGACACCCATGTAGCTTTCGTTTTGTTACACTATTTCATAGTTTGAGAAATTTAATACTGTTTTGGATCGTTGCAAGAGTTTGATATGTGTCGATAAGAAATTAAGACGTTTGATGCCTGTCTGACTACAGTTACTTAGTTTTGCCAGATTTAACATTTATTGATGAAGAATTTCTAGTCATCTCAGTGAACATAATTCTGACCATTCAAGAATTAAGATGCGGTAGTCCCAATCTGACCATATAATAGTCCTTAGCTAAACATATTGTAGTCCATAGCTAATAATATAGTAGTCCACAGCAAATCTGACATTAATCCCTAGTAACCATATAGTAGTCCCTAGCTAACCATTAGCAGATTTATGAAGATAGAAATCATTTATTGTTATATTGCATTTATAATGAAGTATTCTGTCTAGTACCTGTATACACATAACACACATATTTGTGTAGAATCTGAGCCCAACTGCACACTGTATAGATCCATATCTGCCATTACATAATGCTCCAGCAGATCTGGATCTCTGCAGTTTGTTTGGAGAAACCAGTACAACAAGCTACATAGTGCTTGATCTGCAATCACATATTGTCAGCATATCAGGGTCTGTCTTCTTTGTAGTACGACACCACTTTTAAGCGAATATATACAGTATATAGTGTCTGTGAGGTGAGGTCCAAGCGTTCAGTTTGTTTGATTTTTAAAAATTGTATGGTCAAGTTTTATTCACGGGATTTGGTAAATTTTTAAAGAAGACAGATTGGGAGGAAATCGAAGGGTTGGTTGGTTGGTTTTTAAAGCCACATTCCGCTCCATTATTGGCTATACCATACTAAGGAAATGGGAGCTAAGTGTCTGTACTAAAGACACACATCAAGGCAGCCAACACTGGGCTGGTCATGATAGATATTGAACCCTTGTTTAATGGATTATGAGTTGATGCTCTACTATTTTAGTTAGGAAAGGAGTTTTGGGGCTCAGACTTGTATCAGAATGAACATTTAAGCTGAGCTTTCAAAATTCTCAAATCTTCCACTCCTAGCCTCCTGGCATCTTGACTTCCCCTTTAGAAAACCTACATATTAAGACAGGCTATAGCTGGGACACAATGTTATACCTAATGACTAATTAATTCTTTGACTCATATGCACACTTTTTTAAAATCACAAAATTTGTAGTGGACTGGTACATTATAGCAGGGACTAGTGTAAATTTGTTTTGAAATCAGGCATCTCTTGTTAGATAAAAACACAGATTTGCAAACTAAAGTCTTGCTGCATGTTTTCTACCAGTTTACACCAATCATTTATTCATCTTTTTCATATATGAGTTTCTTTTATACAGTTTGCAATCAGCCAAAAATGTTTTTAGCAACTTCTTGTTAATAGCTTGGAATTTAATGGTAAAAGAACTGTTTTTGTTTTATTGTGGTATTATTTTAATGTCATTTAAATTCATGACGGACATTACTGATGTCTAGTTATTGTGCAAGTCTTATGCATATTATCCAAACTGCTAACGGGCTGGGGCTGCACCCATTTTTGAAGGGGAGGGATATGTGAACTTTAGAATATGTAAATGTTACCAGCCTTAGTGTGGAAAAGTATACGGACATTGTTTTGATTTCAGTAAGAGGATGTCATGTGTATTCAGGGTTCAGATAAATAACTTCTATTTCATTCCAGGCCTGGGTTCTGGGGCTGATGGTGTTGAGTCGAAAATATCGAAGGATACCACATCTGTTCCTTGTTTGTCTGGTCATCTCACAGGTATATTCACCCAATATGAAATTGTTTTGGGGTTGTAGATTTCAGTTTATATGTAAAGTATCTTTCTTTCCTGTTCAGTGTAACTATTATTTCATCTTGCAAGGACTTCTTCAGCATGAGGGATCACACAGATCCCTGCCGGAATGAAGAAATCTCACTCTTCAGTATGCATTAGTGTGTAAAAATTGTGTACAGATGTACTGCTTAGAGATAAAGGAAATAAAAGGGGAGATAAGATGTGTTCATCATTCACATTTTTTCCAGTATTTGTTATATTGGCTCTTGTGATCGAGAGCTTGCATGAGTTTAAAAATGAATTTATGTTGTATCATTAAAATGTTGGTTGAGTTAAGTTAAGAGCAGGAGTTTATGTATGTTAATTATGTCTTTATCTTCGTTCAGACTTTTCTTAGACTATTAAAAAAAAAAGGTAAAACTGACATGACATTCAGTTTGGAGATATTTTACTAGGGTTGTGTTTCTTACAATACTGCATAACCTGTGTAGTGAAATGGTCAACTGTCCAGTTATGCCAGCCAGGTGAGCAATATCAGGCCACTTGTGCCTCTGTTTCAGGACAGAGATTGTCAGTCTTTTAAATTCCGGTCATCACTGTCTATGTGATCATTATTGGCATTGATTTAGGTCCCCTTCATGAAGACAGCAGAGCTCCAAAAAAAGTTTTTTTAGACATAGGCCCTGGGCTGGTGATTTAAATAAACTCACAAGCCCTGACTGAAATTCCACAAGCCTGGACAGTTCATATCTGTCAGCTCTCAAGCCAGGAGAAACCTCCCCCAATTTTGGAGGTACCTCCCAATTTCATAATATCTCCAGATTTTTCGCAGAGAATTCAAGATTATTACATTATGTCAGTTTTCATTTCTCAAAAAAAACATACATAAATAGATATATCGTGTGCAATCCACAGATTCCATATTCTATTTTATCACTTGTGAGTACTGCTGTGATGAAATAATTAATGTCACACAACCAGGTTTTTTTTCTTCAGTAAATAGAATGTTAAGATTAAACATTATTCACATACATTTCAGATTTGTTAAAACCTTACAACAGTACGATAGTAAATTTTTTTTGTCACCAATTAGTTTCAATCAAATGAATGATCACTGTGAATGCTGATTAATTTTCTCTGCAAACAAAATTGCATCTCCATTTCCACCAAAGAAACTCAGCCTGTAAACACTGGCATTCCATTATGTAAACTTTAATTACCATGATTAAATTAAAAGAAGGAATAAAACAAAATATACCATGCAGTATATGTGCCCCAAATAACTAATTCAGAGTAAATAGTTCCTTTAGTAAACAGTGTTACATACCTTAAGAGTTAAACCTAAGGAAATAAGGTGGGATATTAGATTTGGGAAAAATAGTTGCCTCATAAACAGTGACTTGTGACTCCAAATTTGAACTATTAAAATGAAGTCCTAGGCATCATAGGTTACAACAAAATATGGCATAGTTTATTTGCCAGCCAATTGCTAGTGCTTAAACACACACTGTAACACATGGTTTCTTTGAAAGTATGTATGAAGGGCAGTCCTTTTCACAAGATAAATGCAATGATAAGGATTAATTGTTAATTAGTCAGAATGGCCTTATGCTTGTGTACTTCAGTTTCCCCTTTAGCTATTATGCAGTTTAGCCACAGCTGACCAGAATATGAAAATGTGGGCATGTCCTGGGCGAAAATAAGGCGTCTCACAGGGAGAAATGGGGCATCCCATGGGCACTCACACATTGGGGCAAGGGGTGGGAGCAATAGTCACCTCTTCCGATTTCACCTTTAAACATGTTTGGGCCATAACATTTCATAGCTGACCACTATGTGACCCTCCTCCCCCCCCCAAGTTTCTTCGGGTGCCTCTGGCGCGTCCTTTGAGAATTTCACCCTTATTGGACCTGGAAGATCGGTCAATATTTATTGAAACCAGTGCTTAAAAAATGCCACGTAAAAACCTCCCTGTTTTGAGTCCCACTCTCACTATTTTATTTGTTATTCTCCCTACTTGGCTTCTGAAAATTTGACAGTCCTATTTCCACTTGCCCAAAATTTCCCTTTTTTAATATTGTTACACAACATTGCAGTAGCTACATTTCGAATATGAATTTGATAAAAATGAATTACACTTGGATACTGTTCTCATAACTGAAATGATCATGCTTTGCATTATATATATATATATATATATATATATATATATATATATATATATATATATATATATATATATATATATATATATATATATTTATATATATGCAGTAAAATCTGATGCAAAAGAGGTGCTGCCGCTGTTCACAAACTTGACAAAAATATATATTCATAGCGGCTAAAACATTCTCATTCAAGGTAATAATATGTAATAACTTTTGTTCTTGTACATGCGTCTATCATCTCTTTGATTTACCTATAATGGCTTGTTCCACTTCCTGATCCTGTCTCTGCAAATTAGCACAATGGGTTCACCAACTGCTACGTTTAACACGTCTCACTAGCTATTGTTAATGTGAAACTTGGATTTTATGCCTGACCTTTTTTCCTTTAATTGCCGCTATATAAACTGCTCAAGGGATAGTTTTATATTAGTTCCAATCATTACAGATTACCATTTATACATACTGCATGTAACGGGCATAGACTGAATGTTTTTTTTTATTTGTTCATTGGATTTTTTGTTGATTTTTTTTTTTAAGATTACTGAAAATTGTGTTTTCTCTAGGTTTGGGAGTACGAAATTGTATTTTTTTGCAAAACTTTTTTGTTGTTGTTGTTGTTGTGGGGTTTAATGCCATTTTTCAGCACACGATAGGCTATACATGGCGGCCAGTATTAATGGTGGAGAAAGAACCCAAGAAAACCCCGGGAAGAACCACCGACCCACGAGAAGCTACTGACAAGCTTTCTCACATACCCACATTGGCTGAATCCTAGACTCGAACCGCCGCAGACAGTGGTAATCTGATTTAGATTGCACAGTGTTATGGCATGTATGTCAACATCTTGAAAAGTACATTTACTCATTTCATCGGCTTGATCAAAGTTTCATAAGGTAAGCTATTTTTTTGTTGACAAACAAGATGGGCCCAAACTAAAATTAGAGGGGCCCTGGACATCGGGCTATCAGATTTTTGGAGCATTGCCTATAGTAATCATGTTCTCCACATTTAATTTCTGCACGATAGCAGTATTTGAAATTTCTGGATTATAACCAGATTTGGTTTGAAGCTTTACACTTATGAAACCTCAAAGAATTAAATGTTAATCCTTGTGTGGAGGAATTATGACCCCTGCTTGGCCATCTTTCCAAACTTTATTTCATCAGTTAAAATTTATCAAGGATTATTGGATTTCAAGCAAATTTTGAATGTAGATTTATATTGATAAGTTCTTGAATAAGTTTGATTTCCAGCTTTTAACATCATTGTTGCCCGTTATTTTCCATCCTCTTGACTTTGGTTTCTGTTGCATAACTTTACTATGATTTTTTTAATTAAGACCATATTTACGATGGAATGAACCATTATATTGCTAAAACTTAAGTTAATAAAAAATCGAGTATTCCAAGATTTCAACAGCATTTCTTCACCAAGGATTGTTGGATTTCAACCAGATTTATACTGATGAGATCTTGAAATGAATTTGATTTGTCAATATTCCACAGAAGCAGTTTTGAGAAGTTATGCTCTCTGATTACCAGTTCTTCTGAATGGTTTCTGCAGCCTCTATTTAACTGGCATTGTTGGATTTCAGTCAAATTTGACATGCGTCTTTATAATGATCAGACATTGAATGGGTTTGATTTTGAGCATTCTGTGTCATTTTGAGGAGTTGTTTCCCCTGAACGCCCATTCTTTGTTTTCCAAAGCAAGTTCTTCCTCTTAAAGCCCTGCTGAATACATTTTAGTTAGATGGGCCTTTATGATGCATTCATGACTAATAATTTTAGTTTACCTATCTTTCAGATGTTGGGATGTGTTGGAATGATAATCTACAATGGAATGGATACAGATAGAACTTGGCAGCACTATATACAGTTTGTAGTGTTGCTGTCAGGAATATTCTCCAGCCGATGTTGGACAGCCATGATTTCCCTGGCACTTTACTGGCTTAATTGTCATAGTCTCTGTTTTGTCCTACGCATGAAATTTTGGCTGTTTCTATTTGGCTTTGGGTGAGTGATTTTAGCTCTCCAATACAATGTTTGAAGGAAATGCTAGCAGAAGTTACAAACTTTAGTTTTATGGAGCTTTTCTCCATTCATACACAAAACATCTTTCCCCGAATCATATCTGTATTTCTTCTGTAAATATTTGTACCCAATCTTGATACTTTAGGGAGAACTATTACTATCTCTCAAATCCAGGACTCCCAGATACTACTTTTACATAAAGTGAGCTAAAAGTTGTCTGCCAACCTGGATGGCAGTCTGGCAGAGTGTTCTCTCCTTAAGTATAAGGATTGGTTGCAAAATCTATGAATGCCCTACTATGTATTTAAATTTGTTTACCAAACATACTACAAATGATGAAATTGCAAATCCTTCTAAATGTTGAAGAAAGAAGTATAAAAGCTTTTACTAACAGATTTAACCGCTCAGGTGGCCTAGTAGTTAGAGCGTCCACCTCAGATGCAGGAAGTCGTTGGTTCGATCCCTGGCCGAGTCATAACAAAGACTTACAAAAATGGTACTAACAGCATTGCTGGGTGCTCAGCATTAAGAGGTTAGTGTTAGGACTGGTCGGCCTGGTATTAGGATAATGCGACTGGTGGAACATCATGCTACATGTCTGCGGCATGATGCCCAAGTGCTAGACATCACTATAAACTGCCACACTGCAGACATCATAGCGATATGACTGAAAAATTGTTAGAGCTGCATTAAAAATCCAAATCACACACACATACTAACAGATTTCCCAATCTGCACCACACCACTTACAGTGAGTCTTAATAGAAAGTTGCATGGAGCTCTTCTGATTTTTCTTATAGTTGTTTGTGGGTTTAGGGCATAGGATAACATCAATGCATACCAAAATGCATATTTAATACTGTTTGTCATCCTTAAATGACATGGGCGGTAACATAGATTTAAAAGTCCGTGAGTCTGGTGGGAAAAAAATGAGCATCATTAAAAGCTTCGCATGTTGTGTTTACTTTCAGTTTGCCTTTATTTGGAACAGGCCTTTTGTTATTGATTGGAAGTCATCACATGAAGAATGAAGTGGATCCTGCATTCCACTATGGCGAGAACCAGGTAAAGACTTTAATACATTTTTTAGAGAAATAATTATTGTTTTAAAGAAATTGCCACATTAGGACCATTATAGCAAAATGTACAGATTATGAAGTTGGAGTATAGGTAGTCTGAATTTTCAGTAAGAGAGGGGAATAAATTAAAAATATTACATAGGTGGTTCTCAACAGTTAGGATGTACTTTTGAGAGGGGGACTGATATAAGTTGAAGTTGTTTGGCTACATGCATGTTGGAGAGAATTCTCAGACACCTATGATACTTTCAGCTACTGTGACAAACATTTTATCACATGTGGTCATCATGGATATTGCAACATACGGTTGATAAAATGGCTGCTCCCATGTACTCGAAAAACTAGTCGAAACTTGTCCAAAGTAAACTAACTTTAGCAGCTATTAAAGTAGGGAAAATTCATTTTTGCTAGATTAGATAATACCAGCTTCTCAAAGTTCAATGAATGAATTAAGTAATAGCATTATAGCTGGGTTGCACCGTAATATATAAAGAGTAAGAAAATGTTATGTTAACAATACCTAAGATATACATCGTCTGTTTTAAATAACCAGGATTACCATTTAGGAAAACTGATGTGGATATGTGAGAAAGCTTGCCAGTAGCTTCTCGTGGGTTGGTGGTTCTTTCCAGGGTTTTCCCGGGTTTATCCTCCACCATTAATACTGGCTGCCATGTATAGCCTATCATGTGCTGAAAAATGGCATTAAACCGTACAACAACAACATTTAGGAAAACCTGGGAACATATTTTTTATTTAAATATCAAACTTTATGTAAGGTGTGAAACCTGTAAAACACAGCCATAATAAATAGAGTATATTTGCTTGTAACAAGTAAATATATGTCATCAGGTGGGTGAAAAACTTTTTTATGAAGGGCAGGAGTTGTTCATTCATGAGATGACATATCTGTTGCTCACTTTGAAGAAGCAAATTTTCCTTGTACTTTATGCTCAATCATATTGGCTAGCAAAATATGCATATCAAATTGAAGTAGCAGATTTATTATGGTATCCTACATTGTAATGTCAGCTGTGCACTTTTTATGTTCTTCTGTGTTTTGAGTATATTTGTATGGAAAATATCAGTAGTAACATAATTCTATTTTCTAATTAAGGGCAAAAATACATAAGCAGATTAATTGGAGAAGCAAGTATAACCATGCTGGTGGATCTGAAACTGATACTCTTGCATGAAAGTCGGGCTTACTTACAACTGGATCAAGGAAGTGGTCATTTTTCTTTTAAGTCTGTAGTTTATAATAGTGGGTTTTCTCTGAAGGTGGCACTATGAAAACCAGCTCAAAATGGTCAATGTTAACTGTACGTGTCGAAACACACTTCATTGCAGATGATGCAAAGGCATCCAGATGCACCTGTATGCAAATTTGACTGAGGCATCAAAAGGTGCTTCCATGTAAGAAAGCTTGCCAGTAGCTTCTCGTGGGTCGGTGGTTCTTTCCGGGGTTTTCCAGGTTCTTCCTCCACCATTAATACTGGCTGCCATGTATAGTCTATCGTGCTGAAAAATGGCGTTAAACCCCACAACAACAACAACAACAACAACAACAAAAGGTGCTTCCATTGGAACATGGTAGAGGCTTAAATTTGGTTTGAACCAACCACAAAATTGTCAAAAATTGGTATCCTTATGAAGCTTAGTGAATTTCTGCTTTCATAAATTCAGGACTTCTGGAGCTTATTTTAGATTATGTGTATTGATGTTATATATTTCTAGGCTATTTGTACCCTTCCTTAAGGGCCAGATAGATATATTTCTAGGCTATTTGTACCCTTCCTTAAGGGCCAGATAGGTATATTTCTAGGCTATTTGTACCCTTCCTTAAGGGCCAGATAGATATATTTCCTGGCCATTTGTATCCTTTCTTAATGGCCACATACTGATATTTCCTGGCTATTTGTATCCTTTCTTAATGGCCACATAGATATATTTCCAGGACATTTGTACCCTTCCTTAAGGGCCGGATAGATATATTTCCTGGCCATTTGTATCCTTTCTTAATGGCCAAATAGTGATATTTCCAGGATATTTGTACCCTTCCTTAAGGGCCTGATAGATATATTTCCTGGCCATTTGTATCCTTTCTTAATGGCCACATAGATATATTTCCAGGATATTTGTACCCTCCCTTCAGGGCCATATAGTGTTATATTTTCAGGCTATTTGTACCATTCCTTAACAGCCACATAGATATATTTCCAGGCTATTTGTATCCTTCCTTAAGGGCCACATAGTTGCATTTCCAGCATATTAGTACCATTCCTTAAGGGTCACATAGATATATTTCCAGGATATTTTTACTATTCCTTATGGGCCATATAGTTATACTTCCAGGTGATTCGTACCCTTCCTTAAGGGTCACAGTTATATTTCCAGACTATTTGTACCATTCCTTAAGGGCCACATTGTTATATTTTCCAGTTATTTGTACCATTACTTAAGGGCCACATAGATACATTTCCAGAATATTTGTACTATTCCTTTAGGACCACATAGATATATTTCCAGGCTATTTGTATCCTTCCTTATGGGCCACATAGATATATTTCCAGGCTATTTGTATCCTTCCTTATGGGCCATATAGATATATTTCCAGGCTATTTGTATCTGTCATTAATGGCCACATAGTTATATTTCCAGACTAGTTATATTTCCAGATTATTTGTATCCTTCCTTAAGAGACACATAGATATATTTCCAGGCTATTTGTATCCTTTCTTATGGGCCACAGAGATAAATTTCCAGGCAGTTTCCAGGCTATTTGTACATAGATATATTTCCAGGCTAATTTGTATCCTTTCTTATGGGCCACATAGATATATTTCCAGACTATTTGTATCCTTCCTTATGGTCCACATAGATATATTTCCAGGATATTGTATCCTTCCTTATGGGCCATATAGATATATTTCCAGGCTATTTGTATCTTTTCTTAAGGGCCATATAGTTGCATTTCCAGGCTGTTTGTATCCTTCATTAATAGCCAATTAGTTATATTTCCAGGCTATTTGTACCCTTCCTTAAGGGCCATATAGTTAGTCAAAATGTGGAATAATTTGTTAATTCTTTTCCATGTATAAGGTAGGGGCATCAAGTGTTACTTTTGTCTGTCTATCCATCGTGTTTTTATTTAGGTCACATTTTAGCCTTTGTGTTGGGGCATTCATGTTTCATGAACAGTTTCTGTTTGAGTAATGCTTCTCATGATGGGCATTTTAGAATTGTCTTGGAATGTTCTCCATTTGAGTAAGCATAATGGAATCACCTGTTAACAAATTGTGAGGTAATTAAAAGAGATTTTTGTATTATTACTTGCACACTTTTAAACTAACTTTACTGTCAGACTTGATAACAAATGAAATTTCAACATTTAACATGTATCACTTTTGTCTTGACATGTACCACTTTTGTGTTGACCACAGTTAGGTGGAATTTCTTAGAAGATCATTTAAAATCATTCTGATTTTAATTTGTTTTGATGAGACTTTGTGTGACTTATTGTTATGCCTTCCCATCAGTCTGTGATGTCACTAATTCAGTTTGATGAGACTTTGAGTGACTTGTTGTCATGCCTTCCCATTAGTCTGTGATGTCACTAATTCAGTTTGATGAGACTTTGAATGACTTAATGTCATGCCTTCCTATCAGTCTGTGATGTCACTAATTCATTTTGATGAGACTTTGAGTGACTTGTTGTCATGTCCTTCCATAAGTCTGTGATGTCACTAATTCAGTTTGATGAGACTTTGTGTGACTTATTGTTATGCCTTCCCATCAGTCTGTGATGTCACTAATTCAATTTGATGAGACTTTGAATGATTTATTGCTATTCTTCCCCTTCAGTCTTTGATTTCACCTATTTAGTTTGATCAGACTCTGTGACTTGTTATTCTTTCCCTTCAGTCTTGTGATGTCACTAATTTAGTTTGGTGAGACTTTTTTTGACTTCTTGTTATTCTTTCCTTTCAGACTGTGATGTCTCTAATCATAATGCTGCTGTGTAGTTGCACCAACATCACATGTCTTGTTCTGCGTCAGCGGAATTCTCGCCAGCTGCACAGGCTGAGTGAAAGCACCAAACTTGCATCTGATTCCTCAGACAGAGAGAGACTTATCAAGCCTTCTGAGTGCCAGCAGCCTTGTATAAACTCAGCAGCCAATCTTTTGGATGATATAGATGAAAATGGAGGAGGAGATGTAGGAAAGTACAGGTCAGCAGAAAATTGTGTGTCCTGCAAGTCTCATGCAAGCAAAGGTAAAGAACAGTGTGCTTTTCTTCACAAGACTTTAATATTGAGGATATAATTGTACTTTCTCATCTTTTAAAAAAGAAATGATGATATATAAACTCAGATCTATGGATAATATATGCATGGTATTATTTCTGTAAAATATATTACCCAATGACATTAACATTGGGAAATAACATTCTGCTGTTCTGAATCCAGCTCTCAATAAATTTTGAGAAAAAAACATCTTCCGTCATGTGTATAAATGGAAGTAAATCTTGCATAGTTACTTCCCTTGTTCCTCCTAGGTGGCCACCCGTATCCTACATGTTTACCAGTTTAGATTTTTGCTTGCAGCTGTAGAAAATGCCTCCAAAGAATATGTTGCTATTTATATTTAATTCTGAACATCCATCATTTATTTTAGTGGTTTTCTAAGTAAAAAGGTTGATTTACCTAGTGTATACAACATCTGTGTTTTTCCCAGTGAATTTAGTTATATTTATGCATTTCTTTTTACATGTTGTAGTTGTTTGTGTGATATCAGTCTGTAACATCCAAGTTTTCACCAGTATATTGTGCTGTTAAATTTCAGTTAATGATTTACTTCTTAAGTTGTCTTTGGAGATGCAAGCTTGCATATTTGAACAATTTGTGTATTTGTTGTTTGCATTTGTTTTGTTGGTTTTTTTTGGCTGATTTTAATTATGGAGATGTCAGTCAAGTACAAGAAGTGCAGATGAATTGAAATTATGGAGGGCAAACTTGAGATGTGCCTTACCTGGATACAGGTTTCTTTCTCACGCTCATGTAGCATGTATGCAATATTGGCAGATGTTTGGTCCAGTGTCTTTAGGCAGCAAATGAATGACAATGGAAAAAGGACACACTGTAAATCTTCTGAACATGAAGTATTAATAATTCATACAAATTCTGAATCGATGGCCATTTTCATGGTGAATGTCAAGATGCCACCCACACCTCCCATAAAGATAACTTAAAAAGCACCTACAGTAACATACATTTCAGATCCAGTCGAAGTCACACCAAATGTTTCCTCTCCTGCAATATTTTAGTCTTGTATGATACTCATGCAACAGAAAGCTCTGTTGTCCTGATTGTTGATGAGTGAGTTGGACAAAACTAGTACATTTTTGACTAAGCTTTGCACCCCACTTGTTACAAGTCTCTATCCCCACCGAAGCTTGGATTTAGGAACATTGATGCTGCACGTCATATAAATTTGCCTTATCCATCCCAGCTGCCAATCAACTGGTCCAAGCAGTTTGCAGTTTTGGCAGTAGAACCTCTTTTACTCATGGTGGCAATGCAGCATTATCATTGCCAAATGGAATGCTGTATCCCTGGATGCTGAGTGTACAGGAGGAGCTCAATTTCCAAGTCAGTGCAGGGGTTGACACAGACTTGCATGAACATTTTGATCCAACCATGGAAAGGATGGAATTTAGTTTTAAGGTAGCAATCAAATAGATATACAGAATTTTGCCTCTGTTCGAATGCTATCCTCCATTGGCAGCCAACAATATGTACAAAGTCATCTCTGTTTGAATGCTATCCTCCATTGGCAGCCAACAATATGTACAAAGTCATCTCTGTTTGAATGCTGTCCTCCTTTGGCAGCCAACAATATGTACAAAGTCATGGTGGATATGGATGATGATAAACAGACATCCTTCAGAACTTTACCACAGTCATCAAAGTTTGCAGAAATTACTGTGTGTCTCTCAGATAAAATTTGTGACCCCAGTAATTTGCATGCTTTCTTTACTCTAAGTCACTTGCCTGTAACCTTCACATCACACTGGTACAAATCACATACTGATGTTTATCATTTGGATGTACCTAGCTTTAACAAGGATATTAATGCTAACATCATGTCTGCTTCACTGTGTTGTAAAGAGGACAGACAAGTATACAATGCCATATTTATGTTGGTCAGGAACATCATGTTGACTTTCTCCCTACTTGACCTGGCATCTTGGGTGATCTTAGCCTAGCTGACAAGGCCAAAAGTGACTATGCCTGGGTTTCAGTAGGCCTTATTTCCAAGGTAGTCACTTGGGCTGCTTACCACATGATAGTGAATGCCCCAATAGCCTCTTGTAACCATGACTTGATTAGAACAGATGCATTCTAACTTGCAGTCTTCTTCTCTAAAACCCCAGCATGTGGCAACCCTGCACCTCCTCCTCTTCAATTTGAATATCAGATGAAGGAAGTGAGAAGGCAGACAGCACTGGAGTTGGTCCTTAAGTTCTCCATGCAAGGCCCTGTTTCAGCATGACCCAAGTCAGGGAGCAGACCAGAAAAGGGAGGATTGGGTACAGAAAGAGCACAGGATATTCTCAGCAACAGCTGTATCCTATTTGTGGTCAGGTGAATTGTATGCAGCAATATGTCCCTATCTTCTGTAGAGAGGATGGGGTGGGGTATTGGGATGATGATGGGGGTGAAAATGAGATTTATCCTTTACCAAGTCTTCTACCAAGTGTCAGTGACTTGCCATCCTTTTTATTGTCTGACATCCTTCCTGTGGGCAACTCCTGATTTTCCAGACTTGGATCAGCCTGTTTCTGTCAGTGATTGGGTAATTCACTTTATGTTGAAGGAAATCAGGACCTCATCCATCCAGCCCCCTCCACTTTTGTCATACCCATTCATAATGGAGATCCCACCCAATCCCATGAAGGCAGACTTTTTACAGAATTAAATGGGTTTTGGAAGACCAGAATCCTGGGGGGTGTATTCCAGACATTTCTGCTTGCAAAGATAAATAGAAAATTGAGATTCAATCAGTTTATTATTTTCTTAAGTTCAAGATAGAGACAGCAAGGTTCATCCTTCTGTCTGTGTGACTCTATGAATACACTGTCTCAACCAGTCCAACATGCATTTCCATATACTTGTTCTACCTGTATCATGCAAATACCTGTGCTTTGCCTGCCTCAAGATAGTGTTCCAGTTCTGCACCCTTCAGTTTGCCCATTGTCTCAACCCCAGAACATTCAGCAAGACATTGGACTGTGCCATGCTCCACTTCAGGATGACCTCCTCTACCGTGATAATGGCTTACCTGAACTCTTCCTGTTTTAGTGGAAGGACAAGGAGTGGCTAGCACCAAGAATGCCTCTATAAGCCACATGACCGGAAATTTAAATCCGTTTAGATGCCAGTTTGTTGTGTTGAGGGCACACTTGATGTTGATCTTTCTGACAGTCACTGGCCAGCAGACTCGGCAAGAGAAGTCTTTTTGCATTAGGTTCCTGGAAATGAAGCCCATTCTCAGCTCTTCTTACTCTTAAGTGGAATGCATTCTAAAGAAAAGAGTTCTTTTATGTTAGACAATTCGGTTGTAATGAACTACTTCATCAAACAAGGAAGGACCAAATCACCAGATCTTTGCATTATGGTGTGGGATTACCTTTCTTGATGTGGCCAATGTCATAAAAATAAACAAGATTGACACATACCAGGCAGCCTCATTGTCCTGGCCCACTCTGTCAGTGATAGGCCCCTGTCTCTATACAGAGTGGTCTCTCTATACATCCAACTTTCATCAACTCTGCATCCTATGGAACTGACCTATGCTAGACCTATTCATGGCGAGGTGGAATAAGAAACTGGACACATTAATCTCTCCATTCCCAGGCTTAGGGGCATGGGGTGTCAGTGCCTCTTTCAATCTTCTGGGAGAGAAGATGGTCATTGGCCTTTCCTCCAGCAGTTCTAATGCCAAAACTAATCCAGAAAACGATGGGCATAACTTGCAGAATAGTTCTTATTTCCCCTTTCTGATGTGACAAATCAGGGATCAGTGATCTGCTAGATTTAGTGACAGACATAACCAGTAAAATCATAACGACCTTTATACTGCTCAGACAGCAGAGGTCACCAGGATTCCATCCATGTCCAGAGAAGCTCCTTGTTCATGCCTGGTTATTATCATGGATGCCCTGTGCATAGAGGAGTTTGGTATTTTGATAGTGGAGAAGAACATGACAGCTTGACTACTTCTGACATGCATCTAAAGAAAGTGGTGAGTTTACAGTGACTGGTGTTGTGTTAACGATGGCAGACCACTCTCAGCCTCTGGTCCCCATCTGGCTATCTTCTTTTTCATCTTTGAAGACAATTTAAGTATCACATATCACAATCAAGGGATACTGTTCCATGATGTTGGACCGCTTCTATGGCCTAAGTGGTTAGAGCATCTGCCTCAAATGTGGGAGATCATGGGTTTGAACACCAGATGAGTCATACCAAGACTTATAAAAATGGTACTAGCAGCTGCCTTGTTTGGTGCTCTGCATTATGAGATTAGTGTTAGGACTGGTCAGCCTAGTGCCAGGATAATGTGACTGGGTGGGACATCATGCTACACGTCTGCAGCATGTTCCATTGCTAGACATCACTCTAAACTGGCGTACTGCAGGCATCGTGTCAATATGAATAAAATTGTTAAAGCTATTTTTACAAAAATCTAAATTTCTCAAGTCTCCTTGATGTCAGACATTCCTTCCCACCCTTCCTTGCTAATGTGAGCATCATGTACAAGTTTTGCTCCAGCTTAACCTGGTAAATATCCAGGATATGGGCAGCCACACACAGGAACAAGGAGAATAACTTGAGTTACTTCCCTTCCTTTTTATGATATCTAGGGGGAAAGAATGTTTTTCATCTGTCAGTGAAGGCTGGATTCAAAGCTAGCAGAGACTAACTCATGTTTTACTAAAAATTTCCATTTTGTCTTTGAAATATAAGTATTTCTTAAATTAGGCCTTGTGAATGTGTACTGAATAGAATTTGACCAAATTTTACAGGAAGCATTCTGACATGAAAGCCTTTAAACTTTTACAATTGATACTGATCCTTTTTCAAATCTGGCTTCTGTTATTAAAAATTGAAAGAAAAGACTTTAAAATCTTGCCACTTTTACAATAAATGGAAAAGCCTTCAAATGATTTATTTTTAAATCCACAAAACAGAATTGACCAAACTTAATATAAAACATCATGGCACGAAGGTCTTTCTAACTATTACAGACTTAATGTGAAACATCATGGCATGAAGGTCTTTCTATTACAGACTTAATATAAAACATCATGGCACAAAGGTCTTTCTGACTGTTACAGACTTAATATAATACATCATGGCACAAAGGCCTTTCTAACTATTACAGACTTAATATAAAACATCATGGCACGAAGGCCTTTCTAACTATTACAGACTTAATGTAAAACATCATGGCATGAAGATTTTTCTATTAAAGACTTAATATAAAACATCATGGCACAAAGGTCTTTCTGACTATTACAGACTTAATATAAAACATCATGGCACGAAGGTCTTTCTATTACAGACTTAATATAAAACATCATGGCACGAAGGTCTTTCTAAATATTACAGACTTAATATAAAACATCATGGCACGAAGGCCTAACTATTACAGACTTAATATAAAGGATTATGGCACGAAGACCTTTCTAACTATTATAGACTTAATATAAAGCATCATGGCACAAAGGTCTTTCTAACTATTACAGACTTAATATAAAACATCATGGCATGAAGGCCTTTCTAACTATTACAGACTTAATATAAAACATCATGGCACGAAGGTCTTTCTAACTATTACAGACTTAATGTAAAACATGGCAC
This sequence comes from Sinohyriopsis cumingii, assembly GCA_028554795.2. Classification (NCBI taxonomy): domain Eukaryota; kingdom Metazoa; phylum Mollusca; class Bivalvia; order Unionida; family Unionidae; genus Sinohyriopsis; species Sinohyriopsis cumingii. The sequence goes on along the minus strand of CM068840.1, from coordinate 105,381,611 downwards.
GAAGGTCTTTCTAACTATTTCAGACTTAATGTAAAACATCATGGCACGAAGGTCTTTCTAACTATTACAGACTTAATGTAAAACATCATGGCACAAAGGTCTTTCTATTACAGACTTAACATAAAACATCATGGCACAAAGGCCTTTCTAACTATTACAGATCATTCTGATCTGCCATCAAATATTACACCAAAAAAAATAGAGAAAGCTTTAAACAGATTTTTAAAAATTGCTGTTAAGAATGTGGCTCATTTTGACAGTATTATGGGATAAAGGACTTCCAGTTTTGTACACATTTTCTTGATTCATCATCATTTATAGCAGCTATTTCCAAAACTTGAAAAACTTCAAACAAGGACTTCTCAAAAACTGTTGAACAGAATTTAAAAAATTTAACAGAAGACATTCTAGCCTGAAGACCTTTCAAGATTTTACAACAAATGATGTCAGTCCATATTAAATATGGCCATAGTTACCTACACAAAATAAGTTTTCAAACAACTTAAAAAAATTTTAACATAATTTGACCAAAGTTAACATACAACATGATCCTGGTATAACAGCCTTTCAGTTTTATACAATGAAATAATTTTCATCTCTGATCTAATATGGCCTCTGTAATTAAAAATATAATTTTTTTAATGACATTCATAAACCAGTCCACAATTGTTGATCAAGTTTGACAAGTGAGGGAAGTGAGCTTGGGCCCACCATGGACTCTTGCTTCCAGAAATGGGTAAATTGTTTTTGTCTGTGTAAAAAAATTAGAAAATTTTTGAAAATGTGAAGTGTAGTATAGGACCACAATGATCTTTATTTACAGCACTGTATAAATTTCTTTTGTAAAATACTTTATGAATACATATATTTCCAGCTGTGAATGAGTTTAAACTGTTCATGTTTGATCTTTTATTATGCAGTGTTACCGAATGCATGCAGAAAGTTTAAAATCTTTTCTTGACTTTTTTTTAGTGAGTAATCTTTCTGAACTTGTCAAACTACCATAGAAAGATTTGAAATAGTGTGTTTTCTTTGTTAGAGTCTGGTACCAGCTACGTTAAAATGCAAAATGTCAGTTTATTTAAAATGGCTTGATTCTAATTTGCCAGTAGTACATACAAATTATTTTCACTTGTCTTGGCAGAAACCAATATAGAAGATATCATGCCTTTCCCTGACAAAGACAAATCAAAAGAATCTACAACCTATGACCCAAGTCCAAGCACCAGCTCACGTAATTCCAGTAATAGTGATCTCTATGACTCGGTTGATGAACGCACATGTCTGACAAATAGCTGCTCAACTGAACAGCGACAACAATGTGTAGGATTAATCCGTTCCTATAATGCTACTGTGAACACAACAATTCCGGTGGATATGGAGGCCAATGTGCAGGATGAAGTGTCTCTCAAACCACCATTGTTGACAGATGAATATCAGAGCAACCGTTTTGTCATACTCCTGTTGTGTATGCAGCTGTCCATGTTCATAGTATGTATTTCGTAATGATTTTGTTGTAAACATAACATCTTACTCAGCTGCTCACAATTCAAAATAGCTGAAAGATGGTGTTTGTCATGTGTGTTATCATTACATTATATGGATGCTATGGCCATTACATGTTGACATGATGTCTTGTCATGTGTTATCATTACATAATATAGGCAGTATGGCTTTACATGTTGACATGATGTTTTGTCATGTGTGTTATCATTACATTATGTTGACACTATGGCCATTACATGTTGACATCATGTCTTGTTATGTGTGTTATCATTACATTAGTTTGACCCTATGGCCATTACATGTTGACATGATGTCTTGTCATGTGTGTTATCATTACATTATATAGACAGTATGGCCATTATATGTTGACATGAGGTCTTATCATGTGTATTATCATTACATTATGTTGACACTATAGCCATTACATGTTGACATGATGTTTTGTCATGTGTGTTATCATTACATTATGTGGACACTATGGCCATTACATGTTAACATGATGTCTTGTCATGTGTGTTATCATTACATTATATGGATACTATGGCCATTACATGTTGACATGATGTCTTGTCATGTGTGTTATCATTACATTATGTGGACACTATAGCCATTACATGTTGACATCATGTTTTGTCATGTGTGTTACCATTACATTATATGGACACTATAGCCATTACATGTTGACATGATGTCTTGTCGTGTGTTATCATTACATTATATGGACACTATAGCCATTACATGTTGACATGATGTTTTGTCATGTGTGTTATCATTACATTATGTGGACACTATGACCATTACATGTTGACATGATGTCTTGTTATGTGTGTTATCATTAGATTATATGGACACTATGGCCATTATATGTTGACATCATGTCTTATGTGTGTTATCATTACATTATGTGGACACTATGGCCATTACATGTTAATATGATGTCTTGTCATGTGTGTTATCATTACATTATGTGGACACTGGCCATTACATGTTGACATGATGTCTTGTCATGTGTGTTATCATTACAGCACAAGATAGGCTATACTTGGTGGCCATTACGTGTTGACGTGATGTCTTGTCATGTGTGTTATCATTACATTATATGGACACTATGGCCATTACATGTTGACATAATGTCTTGTCATGTGTGTTATCAATTCTTTATATGGATGCCACATTACATGTTGTGTGTTATCATTACATTATATGGACACTGGCCATTATATGTTGAAATGAGGTCTTGTCATGTGTGTTATCATTACATTATATGGATACTATGGCCATTACATGTTGACATCATGTCTTGTCATGTGTGTTATCGTTACATTATATGGACACCATAGCCATTATATGTTGATATGATGTCTTGTTATGTGTGTTATCATTACTTTATATGGATGCTACATTACATGTTGACATGATGTCTTGTCATGTGTGTTTTCATTACATTATTTGGACACTGTGGCCATTACATGTTGACATGATGCCTTGTCATGTGTGTTATCATTACTTTATATGGATGCTATGGCCATTACATGTTGACATGATGTCTTGTCATGTGTGTTATCATTACTTTATATGGATGCTACATTACATGTTGACATGATGTCTTGTCATGTGTGTTATCGTTACATTATATGGACACAATAGCCATTACATGTTGACATGATGTCTTGTCATGTGTGTTATCATTACTTTATATGGATGATATGGCCATTACATGTTGACGTCATGTCACGTGTGTTATCATTACATTATATGGATGCTATGGCCATTAAATGTTGACATGATGCTTTGTCATGTGTGTTATCATTACATTATATGGATACTATGGCCATTACATGTTAACATGATGTCTTGTCATGTGTGTTATCATTACATTATATGGACACTATAGCCATTACCTGTTGACATGATGTCTTGTCATGTGTGTTATCATTACATTATGTGGACACTATGGCCATTACATGTTGACATGATGTCTTGTCATGTGTGTTATCATTACATTATTTGGACACTATAGCCATTACATGTTGACATGATGTTTTGTCATGTGTGTTATCATTACGTTATATGGACACTATGACCATATGTTGACATCATGTTTTGTCATGTGTGTTACCATTACATTATATGGACACTATAGCCATTACATGTTGACCTGATGATGTTGTTGTTGTTGTTGTTGTTGTGGGGTTTAACGCCATTTTTCAGCACATGATAGGCTATACATGGCGGCCAGTATTAATGGTGGAGGAAGAACCCAGGAAAACCTTGGAAAGAACCACCGACCCACGAGAAGCTACTGGCAAGCTTTCTCACATACCCACATTGGGTGAATCCAAGACTCAAACCGGTGCAGACAGAGGTGAGATGGCAGTGATCCGTAACGGAGAGCGCTTTAGACCACTCGGCCACTCAGGGGCCCCTTGACCTGATGTCCTGTCTTGTGTGTCATCATTACATTTTATGGACACTATAGCCATTACCCGTTGACATGATGTCTTGTTATGTGTGTTATCATTACATTATATGGACAGTGGCCATTACATGTTGCATGATGTCATGTCATTTGTTATCATTACACAATGTTTACACTGTGGCCATTTCATCTTGACATGATATCATGTCACATGTACTATCATTGCATGATATTGTCACTATTGCTATTAGATCTTGACACCATGTCTATCACATCATAGCATGATATCATATCAAATACTTTTTGACCTCATGAACTTGTGTCTTTATGAACCAATGAAATTTCCTTTTGAGGAAATTCCAAATTAACTTAATTTGGTATAACGTAGGAGTTGAAGCCTAAAACCATATTTTAACTTCTAGGTTTTGGAATTTGGAGTACAACTATGCTCCACCACCATTGCCAGTTATCTGATTCACTATAAGTTTACTTTCACTTGGGCAAGGTCAGTAATACTAAATACAGATGAAAGAGTCAAGATTAGAACTAAAGTAGTAATTCTCCCAGAACAGATTTCATTAATGAAAAGCAAACAACCATAAACCTAACATCATCTTCAAATAATTGATTAAATAAATTTAAACGGAGCAAAAGAAAGAGAAAGATGGGGAGAGACAGAGACAGTTATAATAAATAATCAAAGACATTGGTGGGAAAATACAATGAAATAGGTATCTTTTCATATGATAAGTTTATATTTTAAAATTTTTGGCATCCATTTGATGTCACAGACTGCAAATTCAAAAAGAGTGATAAAACAGACTTGTAATATGTGGTCTGGTTTAAAAAAAGGAATAACTGACATTACATTTCTCCATTGAATCTTCCACTTAGAAACATTTGTAAAATAGCTGCAATTAGCTAAATTACTAAGAGAGCTCCTGTACTTACATGCACCAGTAAGAATAAAATATCTGTAAAATTCCATACACAAATGAACAAATTCCACAAAACTAACTTCAGATATCACCAACACATTTATTAAAATAAACACCATTATATCAAACAGGATTCCATAGATATATGTCTTCCATCAGTCCTTTCATTCTATCCGAATTAATTTCTTCCGTTTGTTGTTGTTCACTCGACCTTTGTCATAGCAACATTATTCTGTTCATTCTTTAGTAGCAAGTGATATCCATCATGACCAATACAGTCCTAAAAATTGTTTATTGAATATATTCAAGTTACTAGTTGTTTGCTGAGACATGGTAATTTTCAACGTCCTGTGAGTCATACTAAATGTATGTACATGAATGCCTCTGTTCGTGGGAAGTAGACCAATGGCAGTGTGAGAGAAAAAGCCCATATTTCGTGCAGTTAATTGGTATAGTGGATTGGATTATGACATTAGTTGACATATTCAAACAGGATGGGGCAGAACTTGAAAATTTCACTGACCCACAGTACAAGGCATGTAGAGAACAGGCATGCACATTATCCAACTTAACCAGACTCTTGGGTTATGCCCACTCACACAGTTAAATGGATAATTCTTTTTATTATGGTCGTTTCATCTTGAAATAATGTCATGTCATGTGCATTGTCTTGCACAATATTGACACCATGACCATTACATCTTGACATGATGTCATGTCAGTATAGCAAATATCATTTGTCAAAAACAAAAACGGATGCCTTCATGTAATAATTTGGGTAAGGTGGGGGTAGGTCTTTAGGATTTCAAACGTAACAAAAATAATGTAGAAATTATTTATTTAATTACTTTGAACATGCCAAGTGTCAGTTATCAGTATGACACTTGGCGTTAAGGCTGTCAAAGCTTAATTCTGTTTAGTACTGTATATGCTCGCTTACAAGTTGAGTCAAACTGCAAACAACAAAGAGCCTGATTTGCCGTAGCATAATGTGCCAGTAGATCAGGGTCTTTGTTGTTTGTTTTACTGATTACTGCTAACAAACTGCACAAACCCATATCTGTTGGCACATTATGCAACACAAGATCTGGGTCTGTGCAGTTTGCAGTTGTACTCGACTTACAGGCAAGTATGTACGGTATTATGTGAGTCATGGTAATATTTGTAGTATCAGTTACTACAGTATTGAAGTGGGATTTTCTTTTAGTGAGTGCAGTGGTCACCCACTTTTAAGGTCAGCCCTTCTACAGCAGGAAAGTGGCCTTATAAGAAGAGTGTCCCTTCTAGATAGGGATTGCATAGATGTTGAGTAGTAATTGCCTATAAAGTATAAAAGGCATTACTAATTTTTAATTATTTGATTTTTCATTGAAAAATCATAGAAATGTTATCATGTTATGGAAACAATGTGATAAAGTTTGTATCAATGTTATTAAAATAATTAGGAATAAATATCAATCATTGCCAGAATAATCGGGGCAAAAATGTTTGACTTTCACGGTTGATTCCGGTTTTTTCAGTCACTGCAGTAGAATGTATATTAAAGATGCTTACCATATGTAGCTGCTTATGGGATGAGTCCAACTGCAAACTGCACATACCCAGATCTGGCATCACATAATGTGCCAGCAGGTCAGGGTCTGTGTAGTTTGTCAGGAGTAAGTAGAACAAACAATATATACTCAGGTCTGTAGGCACATAATTTTATGGCAGATCAGGATCTTCCTCGATTGCAATTTGACTCGACTTATAAGTGTGTATATATCGAATTTGAAGCTTTTTAACATAAATTTCATAGTAGTTAGCAAAGTACTCTTCCTGTTTTCATTTATTTGATCTTGTTTCACTTTTTTAAAAATGAGAATGTCTAATGACATTTTGCACTTTTTTGCAGCAACTTATTCCTTCATTGACAACTTGTAATTATTAAATGTGATGATCACTGTTTGCAAAAGAAGTGAGCTTGTCATGTGATAGATTGGCTTTTGATCTGGCACCCTTTAAAGTGCATTTTGGAATTTTAAAGAGATGCCACAACAGGTAACAAATCATTTTTACTTTTTAGTGACTGAATCTCACACTAACTTGAGCTGAATAATACTGTCCTTCTCAGTGGTCAACTGCTCATGTGGGTTAAGTTGTTAGGGTGGGTGTCCACCTTGGATGCTGGAGGTCGAAGGTTTGAGCCATGGCCAAGTCATATCAAAGACTTATAAAAATGGAACTAGCAGCTGCCTTGCTTGGCGCTCAGCATTAAGAGGTTGGTGTTAGGACTGGTTGGCCTAGTGACGGGATAATGTGCCTGGAGGTGGGAACATTATGCTAAATGTCACTGGCATGATGCCCCAGTGCTGGACATCACCATAAACTGCCACACTGCATATACTGTAGCGATATGGCTGAAAAATTGTTCAAGCAGCATTAAAAATCCAAATCACACACACACACATACAGTCAACAGGTACATTTGTCATCTTGATAATTATCAATGGTAATAATAGTAGTTAACTAAAGTGACAAAACCTAACATCGTAGGAATACACAGTGATGGATTTAAGTTACATTATCAGTATGTTGGATCATATATATATATATATATATATATATATATATATATATATATATATATATATATATATATGAAAATGAATAAATCAACAAACATTATATGGCCAGTTGAGAGGGGTCAATTTGATACTTCTTACACTAATGGTTTGACTGCTGGCTGAGTTAGAAATGTGTCCTTCCAAGAGGGAACTTTGAACACAAACTTGTTGATTCCATGCTGGCCTGTTAGCCATATAAAGCAGGTGGCCACCGTCCAGGGCAGCCATTTAATGAGGGGGCCCACTTTATATTATAATTAAACTTTAGTTATTGAAACAAACAATTTTGCTGCTGTTGGCATTTTTTGGGGGAAACCATGTAATGAGATAGATCAACACAGTTGCACATTTTTACATTCAATATTTTCAGACAAAGAAACAGCAAAACAAAAGCACTCCATTGACATATTAACCTCAGTGAAATCTGACACTCAGGGGATCACAATGGATAACTATTATTTATATAAAAGTTGGTAAAGGAAGTTTAAAAGGGGACTTTTGATTGAGGTATTTGATAAATAAATGTTGTTTACTGTCTCACCTGTGAAGAAGACTCAGCCTCACTGGCACTGAAGAGGCAAGATATAAGTATCACTTTTTCAACAGCATTGTCATTGTTGGCATTGGTGTCGGTGTTAAATATCACTTTTTCAACAGCATTGTCATTGTTGTTGGCATTGGTGTTAGTGTTAAGATTTTGTATTTACCTATAACACTTTTACATGTACAGTCATGAAACTTGATGGGTATATTCATAATTGAGGGTACTGCTGATTTCAGGTAAAAGGAGGTAACATTGACCTGCTTTTAATATTCCAGTGATTTTTAAAATATTCTTTGGCAGAACAGGCAGGACATTGAATTCTGCATAATTCTTATATGTAGTGTCCTCAAATAATTTACTAGAGTTATCTGCAGAATGCATTGAATATTTTCACTTTATTTTATTAATATGGAGTCAGAGAATTAGATTAAATGTAAACAAGTCTAGAATTCACATAATTAATTAATAATTGCAGGGTATATTCCTGTGCACATGGCGTTTATTTAATCATGAGACGTCTGGAATCTACATGGAGATAGAGTTTTTGGACAGTGTTTTCAACTATGGACAGGTATGTAATTGGATTGATGTATAATTTCTTCATTTTGCAACCTTTCAAAAGAATGAAACATTTAATTTGTCATATTGCTGTTTTTTAAAAGCAGTTTTTATTTTCACATATGTTCAAGAGGATTTCTGTAGCTTAAATAAGTATGTGTCTTGTATTGGTCAATTTCATTCAGATCTCGTATTTAAATTATGTGTGTGTGTGTTTATGTATGTGTGTGTGTGTATGTATGTATGTATGTATGTATGTATGTATGTATGTATGTGTGTGTGTATGATTTAACAGCACATAAAGGCAGTCCTGGATAAATAGTTCATGCTAGCTAGAAAGAATTGCACATTTAAGCACATTGCTAAAATTCCCAGGTAGACAAGTTTAGTTCTGTGGGGTTTAATGCTATTTTTCAGCACATAATAGGACATACATGGCAGCCAGTATAACTGGCAGAGAAAGAACCTGGGGAAAACCCCAGTAAGAACCACCAATCCATGGGAAGTTACTGGAAAGCTTTCTCAAACCCATTGGGACAGAGTTGAGGTGGCAGTGATCAATCAGTAAAGGTCACCAGGGGTCCTAAATATAATGCTTATATTAAATGCAGTATACATATTGGAATAAAAAAACTATTTGTTCTGCCTAACACCAAGACATGAATTTCATAATTTTCCAGTTGGTAGTAAGCATTCAAGTGTTTGGCTGAACTTCTTAATTACCAAGATATCTTTAAAGTATATACTAAAGACAAGTTTTATTCGCAATAAACTTTACTTTCAAGAAGATCGCAAGTTCAGCTGAATCTAAATGCATAACATTATATTTTCTCTTATTCAGGCAGTTATCACATTTGCTGTGTTTGGTTTTGACACAAGGTTAATGATCATTCCATTTATAAAGAAGTAAGTATAGCAATTGTTCCGTATGGAAGATATTCATTTCTTGCACATTTTCTCAACAATTTTGAACATATACAGCTAGCATTCTCATTAGAACTCTTTCCTGCCGTGCACTATTATTAGATTTCTTTGTCCATTTATAGAGCACATCATTCTCTATACCTCTGCAACTCACATTCACATTCCACTTCCTTATGAATCAGTGGTAGTAAAAGGGGTTTTCTATATTTTTAAATATAGAAGTGCTATAAATATAGAAGTACTATCAATGGTAGTAAAAGGGGTTTTCTGTGCTTTTTAAATATAGAAGTGCTATAAATATTGAAGTACTATCAGTGGTAGTAAAAGGGGTTTTCTGTGCTTTTTAAATATAGAAGTGCTATAAATATAAGTGCTATCAGTGGTAATAAAAGGGATTTTCTGTGCTTTTTAAATATAGAAGTGCTATAAATATAGAAGTGCTATCAGTAGTAGTAAAAGGGGTTTTCCATGCTTTTTAAATATAGAAGTGCTATAAATATAGAAGTGCTATCAGTGGTAGTAAAAGGGGTTTTCTGTGCTTATTAAATATTGAAGTGCTATAAATATAGAAGTACTATCAGTAGTAGTAAAAGATGTTTTCTGTGCTTTTTAAATATAGAAGTGCTATAAATGTAGAAGTGCTATCAGTGGTTGTAAAAGGGGTTTCCTGTGCTTTTTAAATATAGAAGTGCTATAAACTTGACAAGCATTTTTCTTTTATTTCTTCTTGAATCTAAGAGATGGAATATAAAAGTATTTTTCACTACTTGTGGAAAATAGAGTTATAAATAGCTAGCCTTTATTACTACTGTAAATGTGACTACCACTACTACTGTTACTGCCACTACTACTATTACTACCACTACCACTAAGGCTGCAACATTTACACATGAAAATGGCTTGGTTTCGTTTATGCCCTGTAAATGTTTCCAAAATCGATACAATTATAAACTAACATTCATGTGGCTATTTTTGACACGGGAACAGGAATTTGCAATTTAACTACGACTACCACTGTTGCTATTATTGTCACTCCCACTACCTCTGTTACTATTACTAACTGTAATTTTGTGAATGTAACCTTTAAGTAATTCCTAGGCTACTTCAGTACTTTGAAATAATTCTTAATCAAGAATAGCATTCATCTTTTACACTTTAGCCACAAGATCATGGCAAGCTGAAAGGTTTAATTGGATGTGTGCAGTGTGTCCAATTCAGTTTACATAGGGTTTGTTTGTCCTTAAAGTTAATAAAAAATATAAAATTTACCAAAATTTATCAAAATTAAGAAAATTATCCACTGAAAGTTTCATGAAATGTTCAATCTGGTACTCTGAAAGAGTCCCTCAATTTCCAAAATCATTATTTTGTTATGACCTATAACTTTGCCATCATTTTGTGGTCATAAACTAAACTGCAGTCTGCCTTTAACAGCATACCTCAATATAAAGGACATTGTTTATAAAAGACATATATTGACCACTTTTTATTAAGTTGACATTTGAGGTGTGTATAAAAGACACCTTTTCATAAGAGACAGAATTATGTGGTCCTTTGAGTGTCCTTATATACAGGTTTCTGTGTCCTTATATACAGGTTTCTGTGTCTTTCTTTTCCCTGAATCTTCTATTTACTCACCTCTTACAGATATGTATGCACTCCTCTGTCTAGGTAAGGAATCGGCTGCCTCACGCTGGTACTTCTCCTGGATATGGATACTATGGGGCTTGCAAAAGTCATAGATATTATAATCATGACATATTACTAAAACCTATCCATATGCTTATTGTATACAATTCATAGGAATGCCTGAATGATACATATTTGGGAAAGATTCATGCATGCCATATTCACAGAAATTTTTGTACAACGTTAATTGTGTGTCGGTTTTTACTCATCATCTATGAAGAAGGGTTTTGTGATGGCCTGTCACTTGTCATCTTTTATATATAGACCTTTCCAATGTTCATCTGTTAACAAGCATTTGTTATCAGTGCTCCTTGGAACCCAATTCCAGGTCTGTTATGAAACTAGAGACTTATATCCAAAGGACTAGTAGTCCTACATGAAAAGGGGACATCTCGTATTCATTGTAGTTGTCAGGGAAACCAAATTAGAATCTTGCTTTTGATACTAAAGCATTGAAAGAATTTGTCATAAAACACTTTCATTCCACCTCCATATAAAAGACACCTTATATAAAGACACGCTTGATTACATCTCCTCTTATAAAGGACACTTTGATATTGGAGCTATGCCATCGTCTCTCGTAGACGGACGGATGCCAAGATATATAAAGGACACACTTAAGTCCCTGCTTATAAAATTATTGTCAATTTTACCTCAGCAATATGAAATAGTTTCAATCTCAAGAATGAGAGAAGCTTGCTGTGAAATGTTTCTACTATTTGATTTGACATGTGGTGTAAGGGAAATATATAGTGATTGTTGCATGGGTGCTTTCTTAGCCTTTGCAATTGTTACTGTGTTGCATGGCATATTTATTGATTTTGACAATGAATATATTGGGCAGTAAAAATTATGGATTTTTTCAAATGTTTGATGATAGAATAATTGTTTATGGCAGACACTGAAATCACATTTCTTACTTCATTCCTTTATAAAAAGGCACATGCACAAATACTACTATTTTCCAACTGGATGAGGTATAACTTTCAGATGTTATCTAAAGAGCTTGCTGAGTGAGCAAGGCCTTGTCCCTACTTCAGTTTCGCCTGCTATAAAGGACACCATCAATAAATAACAAATTTGTGTTGTATTTTGAATTACCTTGATAAACATGTACCACTGTAGTATGATTCTCTTGCATGCATTTTGATAGTGTTTAACCTCTATGGTCTGAAACTTTGTCACAGAAAAGAGCAAAAACCAAAAAGTTGTGTAAAATTGAACAAATAATTTATTTCCATAAAATACGAAGTGAAAATTTAAAAAGAACTTTACAGTATTTTGAATTAAATCCCCAAAAGTCCTTTAAGTTCTATCACAAGTCCAAATGTAAGATGTTCCAACTGAAACATTTTTTTATTTTGAATGTGCTGATGTGCCTGTAGTTTTGAATGTGCTAATGTGTGAATGGCCTGGAGTGTGGCAATGTGCTAACATTCTTTTAATGTATCACAATAATGTAATCGAAAATGTTTCTGTCTGAATACACAATAATTCTTAAATAATGTTCCTTTTCTAGAATAATATTGAGCACTTTGTAATTCCAGTGAATAATAATTTAAATAAATAAATTCACAAAAAATGAAATACTGAACACGGCAAAAAGACTGATTCAGCTTCAGATGCAAAGGCAAGACTGAATAATTCTTAGGTAAATAAGATTATATACCTGTATACTTGATGTAGGTCAGAATCAAAGCTGTATCTTAAACTCAGGTTCAAGTAAATGTGTTTACCACTAATAATGATCTGAATATTTAATCTTCAATCATAGAGAAAATTATAGCTATGTATTCTGTTACTTACAAAATAAAGGTCACTGGTCAGGTACACCATGAACTTGATTTGGACAAGGTCGTGTACAAAATACAGATGTACATAACAGTTATCATTAAGAAAAGCCAACAAATTAAATATTATTACATTTTGTACAGAGTTGAAATGTATAACCAAACATTGGAAATAGAATACTTTTTGTGACTACTCAAATAGAAATTTGGTAATTTAAAATTCATCTGTTTGAATAGGAACACCAGTATCCTTGTCTCAACTGAGACTCTTGAGTTTTTTAAAAAATATATGGTTGTTTTTATTCCATCTTATGGAATAATAATAACCATATATTAAAAAAAACTTAAAAAATCTCATTTGAGACAACATACAACCAGACTGGGTAGTTGATCATGCTGACCATTATTGTACGTAATGCTGTTTGGCACCTTTTGTAAAAGACATAAACAAGGCAGAACATAAAGTATGCATGGTTGAATTAGTTCACAAGGGGACAGTAACTTCAAACCTGCTAAATCAGATGAAATTTTAACACATTCATCAGGTGATGATAGATCTAATGTCTGAATAGTCCCATTACTCACAATATTACCGTTTCTGTTCATTGTCATTCAGGTCCATTTGAATAGTTAACACATACTATGGCACATGTCAACAAATATCAAAATAGACAAAACGAAAAAGAAAATATAAGATTTAATAGCTTTATAAACATTTAAATGAATATTCAGATTTTATCCAAACACATTCCAGGAATATTTAAATAGGAACTTTTTGTATTCATTTCAGCTCAGATTTTATATTCACAGCAAGCTTGTCCATTGACTGTTAGAACGCCGCTTTTTGTTTGATTGCGTGACAAGAATTGCAACTGGTTTAATATAAGATTTCCATATTAAAAATTTTTCTTAGATTCTGGTGTTCTAACAATTAATATAAATTTTGAAAAAGGCAAAGCTGTTGAAGAAAGTACATGGTTTTGTGCTGGTAGCTTTCATAAGGCATGGAGATGCATCAGGAATGCTAATGATGGATAGAAGATACAGAAAGTTAATAATGAATCCTTCCTTTTCCAGTCTGATTATTCTAGCTGTACTGTTCTGTTACATCATGGTGTTCTATGTAAGCAATTTCAAGTTTTCAGATTTCATTATTGGTGATTTGGCTTGAACAAACAATGCCTGACATAGACTTGATGTCATTACCCAGGCAGATGACTTGACAGTCAATCCCACCGCTCAAAAATGCTGCAGTCTATTTGTAACTAAATAAGATTAAAAAATAATACCAGAAATAGTATCTAATATATCTCAGTGTATGTATTGAACAGCTAAAGAAAAATTAAAGTACATTAAAGTACGTCTTTTTACAGACCAAGCTCTTTTTTTGTAAGTCAGAAATAGACTATTATAATATCATTTTAAAATGTAGTGTTTAATGTCAGTTGCCTGCCTGCATTACAGTCTAAAATTGGGTCAGGGTTTGGTTGTTGAACTAAAACATACCATAATTTATTTATTACTAATTGATTTTTATCATACAAATATTCAGTATAAAATACACAATCAGATCTTATGCATTGTTTTTCATTATTATTGTATGAATAAGTTTAACAAAGCTGGCCATAGGTGATGGAAGGTGAAGGTGCTTAGCTAGATCTATTTGTGATGTGGGGACAGGATGAAAGCGGCTTGAAGCAGAAGCTGCATCATTTATATATGATGAAATATGCAATTAAATCTAATTTCAGTATATTTTATAAATTAAATATTGTCTCATTATAATGAGATAAGTGGATATTCATTTTTTGTCAAGCCCAACTTGGCAGAATCATGTCATAGTGATCACTTTGGAGTTCATACATCTGTCTGCACCATTAAGGTCATTGTTTGTTTCTTAGATGAACATAATGTTTTAAGATTTTAGAACAAGCTCATTGTTATATTTTCTTCGATTCAGATCAGTGTTAATATTTTTTGTTTATTAAGGTCTGTGAAAATATTTTACTTTATGGTTTAATAAACAGTGGGCTGGACAAAAGTGGGTCTCGTCCTTTTTCATGCACTCACTAAAAAAAGTCTGTTTAAAGCAAGATGTATTCCTGTTACAGGTTTTATTCATTATCATTGCGTGTATCCCTTTCCATTGGTGTGTATCTCAGTGTCAAAGATTTTGTGCTGGCCCATAACTCTGAATAATGGTACAAATTTGATGTAACTTGCAGCATTTAATGGCTAGGGAATGAAGATGTTTGGTTTTTTTGGGGGGGAAGTGTTTCATTAAAAAAAATCCCACCCTGATGGATGGTGGTGAGTGGGTATGTCAAAAAGTCAATCAAAGTTTTGAAATATTTTGGTATAATTCAGTGCATATTCATAATACATACTGTTATTTCTGGATTTATATTTGGAATATAGCATATGTAGTTCACTTTCGTTTTGCTTCAGTCTTTACCCCTTGGTACCAAATCCCTGGGTCAGAACTTTTAAAAACCATTGTGATCACTACACAGTAAACACATATTGGCATGAAAAGGCATAGTCTTTGATGCAACCAGCATTGGCTCCTGGGTCTCTTCTATCCCCAGGGGACTGGCACCTCGGGTTATAGCTTTAGAAACTATTGAAAATGCTGCTCCTAAACATGCATGTACACTTACAAGGAAATTCAATTTCTGTGGCAAATATAGGTTTCTGGGTCTGTACTTGCCTTTCCAGGGCACTTATTTGATCCTGATAAAAACAATAAAAACAAACAGAAAAGAAACTTGAAGTTGAATGTATGGACTTTCAGTGATCCTGATCAAAACTAACAGAATAGAAACTTGGAGTGGAAAGTATGGAATTTCAGTGAACAAAATCATCATGATCTTGACAGTAGAACAATAGCACTGAACAGAAACACTGGTCCATTCTAAATCAGCATGTGCCATTTTAAGATGGGCAAGTGAGGTTCCTATCTGTCTGTCTGTCTGTCTGCCTACATTTCTACCTACCTATCTGTCTAGTTATTCTTCATTTGTCAAGGTTATGATTGAGAAGTAGTAATTACCACTAGTTAAAGCAAATCCTCAGTTATTTCTTAGATATAAATACTCATGCACAGCAATTATATTTACTAATCTCTTTCATCAGTTCCAACCTTAAATGGGTGCTGCAGGTAGTCAACAGGTAACCGATGTTGTTTGCACCGAAAGATCAACTGCATCACCTTGCTATCTATGTGTTGAAGCATGATATGTCATATTTTTCACTCAGTTGTTTCATTGTTAGAGATTTATGTAGTGCTGGTGAGATACGCACATTCAGCACAATTTTTAACCATATAATTTATATACATTCAGTATAAAACACCATTACCATGTGTACTTGCTAATAAGTCGAATCCAGCTTCACATTATACATACCCAGATTTGCTGTCATATAATGTACTGGCAAATCTGGATTTATGCAGTTTGTTTGGAGTAAACAGAAGAGCAAACAGTATAGACCCAGATCCTGATGTGCATTATGTGATGGCAGATTAGGGTCTATGTTGTTTGCAGTTGGACTTGGCTTATAAGCAATTATATATGGTATTTTGATTATACTGTATTATGACTGTCTAGTCTCTTTGATGTTGTCATTCATGTCAGTCACAGTTGATTTTGTTTACTAAGTTATACTTTTAAAACTTGTTTGTGTGCAAGCAAAATGTAGTTTTTGTTATATTTTCAATGTAGATTATTCAAGTCTTGTTATTCAAGATGTCATCTCTTTTAATCTGTTTTGTGTTCAGTTGCACATTTTCCGTTATTCCATTATCAATATTACATTATTATCCATATTACATTTTTACATTATCCATACTGGTATTTCAAAATACTATTGCATTCCTTTCCAGTTCCAGGACTCTAATCCTCAGTATATGCTAATTGTTTCCTCCTTATTGGAGAGCCAGAATAAAAAAGAACATTATCCTAGTCTGACTCCTTAGCCACAGCCAACATACAAAATGTCATCCTCTGTTCTCCCTTTAACAACATAAGCATTACATGTGTGCTATATCGTTCATCAAAATTTGTCTTTGTGTTTTGCTTAAAATATCATTTTGGCATTTCATTTGCATTTTGTCTGGATTGCATGTTTGCCTCCTCAGTCCTTGCTCTATTTCAGATGTGTTCATTTTGGTAAATTTTAAGGGAGGGGAGGGGGTTTGTGTTTTCTTTGCAAGAGGTGCTCCTTTAATTTGAATCCCATTTCATTTTTTCAGTAATTGGGTAAACATTGTCTACTCTTTTCTGGTTCCTGATTTTTGTTAGTTAGGATTGACAAAATCCTCTTATGAAACTCTTAGTGAAACTTCTTTTGAAAACCTTACCCTGGAGACTGTTTTCCTGCTGTTCTCTTTAGTGCCAGTGAGGAGAAGCAAGTTTCATGTTTTGTCAGTGGAAAAGGGTTGTACATGATTCATTAGCAATTTGTGACCCCGTTTCTCTTCGTTGTCAGCCTGGTTTTGTGGCTAAGAATCAGCTACTTTGCATAGCGTGACTTCTTATTGAGGTCCTGTGTCTCAGAAGTATCTGTGCTGGCAATGATCAAGATAGGCTTCTTAACCCATTTAGGGCCTTAAAGGTTTTTTTGGGCTTCCTTTAAAGGGAGAAGGAAGGGTCAGAAGCATCTCTTCAAAATTCTTAAGGGTTCCTCTGATATTTTCAGGTGGATTTAAATCAAGATTGCTTAGTACCTTATCAGTCACTCACTGAAAGGGATCTTCCTTTCATGCGAACTAAAGCCTGTGAAGTTACGGATATTGGTACATCTTGGGCTATTTCAATCACCCTTCTCTAGATAATGTTTTGAGAGCTGCCTTCTGGCAATCTCCCTGTATTTTCTCACACTTTTGACCTTCAGTTCTTTCACACATGAGAGTAATAGCATTTGTGTGCCCTGTTTTGATGGCACTGCTAGTGGCAACAGCTTCCACAAGCTTACAGTTGTGAACATTCCTACCATACAGGTAATTACAAAACGTTTCTGTTCCAGACTTGTTATGGTCATTATTTTGTACAATTCAGTACATTCAGCAATGCAAGAGTAGTGTATATGTATTAACGCTATTTAAATGTACTTTTTTTTGGTGAGGTGGTGGGTACAGCTAAGTTTAATTATATAATATTTACCTCCAACTGTTGCAAAGATTCCCTCTTTCTATCCCACTGTCATGTCATGTACTCAAGATCAAAGTTAAAAGAGGATGGTGTTCCTTGTGTTGCTTGTGACTTAGGAGTCAGACTGGTTGTCATGTACTCAAGATCAAAGTTAAAAGAGGATGGTATTCCTTGTGTTGCTTGTGACATAGGAGTCAGACTGGATGTCATGTACTCAAGATCAAAGTTAAAAGAGGATGGTATTCCTTGTGTTGCTTGTGACTTAGGAGTCAGACTGGTTGTTATGTACTCAAGATCAAAGTTAAAAGAGGATGGTATTCCTTGTGTTGCTTGTGACTTAGGAGTCAGACTGGTTCATGTTCTTTTCAATTCTATTTCTGGCCCTCCAATACTAATTACAGGAGGGAATAATTAATTGGACTGGGAACTTGAGTCCCAGAAAGGGAAAGTAATGTAAAAGTAGCTGATTAGTCTTACATAAATAAAATTTGTTGTACCCCCACCAGCTACATTTTGAAATGCACAATCTTGATTGGAGGGATATTGTGATACCTTCCATCACTTCATCCATCCATCTGTCTGTACCTCTGTATTCCACCTAAACCATTTGGTGGAAATTAACATCCATCTGCCTGTACCTCTGTATTCCACCTAAACCACTTGGTAGAAATTAACATCCATCTGTCTGTACCTCTGTATTCCACCTAAACCACTTGGTGGAAATTAACATCCATCTGTAACTTGTATTCCACCTAAACCACTGGGTGGAAATTACCATTCATCTGCCTGTACCTCTGTATTCCACTTAAACCACTGGGTGGAAATTACTATCCATCTGTATGTACCTCTGTATTCCACCTAAACAACTAGGTTGAAATTCCCATCCATCTGTAACTTGTATTCCACCTAAACTGCTGAGTGGAAATTACCATACTTCTGTCTGTAATTGTATCCCCCAATCCCTGCATGGAAATTCACCATCCATCTGTTGGCAACTTTGTTTCCCTCATAAACTGCTGGGATGAAATTCACCATCCATCTCTATCTCTATGTCCCCCATCAACCACAACGTGGAACTTGCCATCCACTGTATATAACTGTGTTTCTTTTGTAAACCATTGGTGGAATCTCCATCCTTCTGTCTGTAACTTTATGTTCTCCCTAAACTATTGGATGGAATTTCCATCCATCCATCTTGAATTCTATGTTCTTGTTAAACCACTGAATCTAACTCTCCATCCATTCACTTGCCCATAATTTTCTATCCCCCCTCCCAGATATTGCGATAGCTTACATCTCTCTTTCTTTAAACACCCCCCCCCACCTCTGGGTGGAACTTTCCATCCATCTATCTGTCTCTAGCTATATTGTCCCCCAGCCAGTAAAATACTTGGTGGAAGTTTCCATCCATCCTTTTTTCTGTCACTATATGTCTTCTCCCTAAAAAAAGCTACTAGCACATGTTGTTGGCTGGTTTTAGACTAGTCTTTGAGTACATTATTGGCTATATCAGGCCTGTAAGTAGTTGCCATTCCCAAGAACAAACCAAGGCAGTTGGCCTGCGCAGGTGTTAAATCTGCAACCCTTGGATTACATGTTGAATGCTTTACATACTGAACTTCCCCATATGTTCATGATTATGTCTGCATTTTACGGACTCTGAGCCTAGAGACTGTCAATGTTTACCCATGTGCACATGTTTTGTCTTCATTCATCAGTTATCTGTTTTTATAGCAATGGTATTTGGTTCAAGGAACTTTTTTAAAAGCTTGTTAAAGATCAATTACAGAACTGGCATCTAATTCTTACATCTTGTTTTTACAACATGGTGTTACACAGGATTGAATACTTGATCCTCCTCTATTTCTAATATTTACAGCTCTACTAGGCAACAATTTTGACTGTGTTCTAAATGATTTAGGAAACTTGGTGCAAAACATAATGAAGTGGCTCTAAACATCTCAGTGAGTAAAACTATTCTGGTAATAGATCAGAACAAAATCTTGATTGCATGAAGCAACACTGGATTTCATGGCAAGTTGTCGCACATGACAAGGTTTTGTGTGTATGTGGACAACAATCTAATATTGTGTGAACAAGTAAGGCATATTATGAGAAAGGTATCCACAACACTATGGTTGTAATCCAAGATTCTTCCATTTTTCTATAGAGTTGGGTTTTATAAAAGCTTCATTAAATCCAACTTTGATTATTGTAACATTGTATGGGGAAACTGATGCCAAATTGACCTAACTAAAGCATTCATTTATGATTATCCTTGGTAAAACATTATACAGATGCCAGTCAAGCAATGTACCAACTAGGAAGACACTCCAGGAAAGGATAGTTTTGAGAAAATCTAAATTTATGTACACAATTTCAGTTCTAAGTCTTATGTATCTCCAGGATATGGTTAATTCACAGCAAGTTAAATCTTATTATGATTTGTTTCATCTAACAGAATAATTTTTATGCCAATTAAAATTTATTATAATGTTCACTGAATATACTTACTGTTCCATCTTTTACAATACCCATATTATAGAATATTTTAATAATGTAAATAATATTTTGGCAGATTTTGTTGTTCAAAAATGATATCTTTAAAAACTTTGGTTTATAATACTTCATTCTGCAAGGTGCATCAGCATATATCAAAACTCAGGGATCAATCAGCAAGATGGGTGTCACAATTTTTTAAACAAATTTAGATCTTCATTTAGTAACAGGAATGCTTATTGAAACTGTGTAAGATTGTGACTTACATTTACTTTTAGTTTACTGAACTATTATCTTGCTATTTCAGATGGCGTAAGTGTATGTATGGAGCAGAGGTTGTGCATGTCCCAAGGCGAGCAGAGCTCAAGGATGATTCTGCTCTCTTGTGTGAACAGTTTGTCACATACCACAAAGACAACTGTGCTAAAGCTATTGTCAGGGACATAAAGTGAGTAGTTGCAGTGTTGCACAGGTTTCACACAATTTTAAGTTCTACTGGTCATCGACTAGAAGAGCTTATGGGATAATCAGTTAATGTGAATTTTTCATGGCATACAGTTTTTGTTAATTTTATGATTGCTACGAATCACAAATTGAAAAACTCAGTTATATAACTTGAAGCTTGCTCTACTTTGTTATCACTGTCAAGTTTGTTTCATTATATTATTGTCCCGTTATAACACGATGCTTGGGGTCCAAAGAATAACATTGCAATATAAGTGGGATCACTTTAAAAAAAATTTTGAAAAACTTTCCCTTAAAAATTGTGCATTGAAATGTCAATGTCATCAGTTTCATCTAACCTCTTGATCATATATCATTTGTTTTATTTGTCGGGTTTCATCAGACATCAAATATACTTCAGAGAGAGGTCACCTTGAATTAAAAAATGGGAGCCATGCTGCCATCACGTTATAAGTGAAATCATGTTATAACAAGTCATGTTATAACGGGTTTTACCTGTATCTTCAATGTCTGTTGGTTTTGTATCTTACAACATGGCAGCACAAGTATTTCAGATAGACCTTTCCTGTAGACAGTGCTTACATAGTTATATCCTACTAGCCAATAGGTGTCAGCAATAGCATCAGCCATCAAGGTGCTGAGGAATCCTGGTTACCAGGCATGCAGACTTTGTACTTTTGACTTGTTATGATAACAGATCTGTTAACCATTACACACTTATTTCAAATTACTTAAACCGCTCCGGTGGCCTAGTGGTTAGAGCGTCCACCTCGGATGCGGGAGGTTGTGGGTTCGATCCCTGGCCGAGTCATACCAAAGACTTACAAAAATGGTACTAACAGCTGCCTCGCTTGGCACTCAGCATTAAGAGGTTAGTGTTAGGACTGGTCGGCCTGGTGTCAGGATAATGTGACTGGGTGGGACATCATACTACATGCCTGTGGCATGATGCCCCAGTGCTAGACATCACTATAAACTGCCACACGGCAGACATCGTAGCGATATGACTGAAAAATTGTTAAAGCTACATTAAAAATCCAAATCACACACACACATACACAAATTACTTAATAATTCATCTCCTGTAACTAACACAACCAATACATTCCGAGTGTCATTTAAAAGCAGATTCATAATGCACAAATTGATAAATTGTATGTATTATTTTTGGCCTCTATTGAGAGACCACCTCTTTGGAGATTCTGTAATTGTAATAACTTAATACTATAAAGAGTTTCATGTTTTTCTGTGTGCATCTAAAAGGAATAGATTAAATATTTATGATATGATACTGTTAATAGATATCTCAAAACAAATAACATAAGTTATGATGGGTAAATCGATAAAATATAACATTGCTTTATTACATGTGTTTACTAGTTTATCTACATGTAATACCTAGCACAAGAAAAAATTTACTTTTTTCAGCTTCATTCTTTCTTCCATTCACTTTTTCCTCAGTGATCATAATTACACAGATGTACTGATACACACTCAGTATTCTAATTGATACAAATATTACACACTGAGATAACAATTAAATAATCAAGTATGACACAATGCACGGTTTTGACAATAATTTAGCAATTGATAGTTTTGGTTTGCTTCCTAGAGATGGTGTGATTGACAGGAAGGGGTGATGTTGATAAGAATTTTTCAATTGGCGGCTTTGTTTGTTTCTTTAATTGCTGAGTAAACAAGGTTACAGAATATGCATGATAGAAGTAAATATCTTGTCTCTCACTATCAAATTATATTGTAAACATATTGTACACTGGAAGGGGTGGTTTTGGACAAGAATTGAGCAGGTGAAAAGGTATTATTGTACGAGTACTCGATTTAATAGGACCAATAAATCATGGATCTAATTCATGCAGTAAGAAGACTTATAAAATTACATAAGTCATATTGTGACTTGTTGACCTGCTCTTTTTCATAACTCCCATAAAAATAATTGTGACACTTTTTATCCTACACATGTTTCGTAAGTGTAAAAATCGGAATTGTGACTTTTTGTCCTTGGACCTTCAGCCCTACAATTGGGTATCTAAGTCACAATCTCCTCTCTCCCGTTCACTGCTCCAAGAAGTTAGTATGGCAGTAATTCAATATGGGGGTGGGCATTTTAAAATACTTTAAAGTGTTCTCTTGTCAGGTTTAGGGTGTTATGTGTGCTTTATCTGAAAGATGATAACTGACTGATGATTGTAATATCTGGAGCTTGTATCAAAACTATTCGGCATTTCACATTCGCAGATATAACGTTTCATCATTTTATTTTTTATCCAAAAGTAGCTCTTATGATCATTCAGTGATCTGATTGTTTTTTTAAAGCAATTGATAATGTCTGAAATTTAAGGACCGGACTCGATCTGTTCCACTAAAATGGGAATAACTAGGAAGAAGATTTAATCAGTATTGTCCAGGGATTATATTTTAGTAGCTTCCTTATCATGCTAATCGTTTGTAATTTGGAATTATCACTATAATACATCACTTATCCACTCTCATAAGCTTTTCTGTTGACATGACTGCTTGAGATAATCACTGGTAATCAGAATCAACACGTAGGAAATAATCATCTCTCATGCAAACCACAGAGGTAAATCAGTACCTTAATAGCAGATGGTCACGTGATATGAATATGGCCACACCCATGGAAACAAACATAGGAAGGTCTATAGTACAATAGTTGGAGTAAAGCCCATGGATGCACCATGCTAGCTGATCTGATGGTACTGTTTAAACCCTTTCAGTTGTGAGTCTGGCATGCTAACCACTGACTCACATTCTCCTTAAGGTCAAGGTCAGGGGTCAATATTTTAATTTTTTCTTCAGTTTCCTTTCCATTCAGTATCTTGAGAGTCATTTGTAATCAGTAATGGGCCTGTGTATACATACATCTTATCACAGGAAGATATTTTACATTGCACATTACAGACCAATATTTTAGATTTGGGAAACACTTTCCCTTCTGCTCTTAACATACGAGGTTTTAAAGGTAATGTAAGTCTTATTAACCATGTTGCTTACAACGAGAAAACTAGTTGGGGGATGTAACTCCATTGGTCTAACTAGATAGACGATGCACTGACCAGATATGAAAATATATATGGTCAGCAACCAGTGCCAGATTACCCATTGAGCACACTAAGCACGTGCTTAGGGCATCAGTCTAACAGGGGCACTAGAAGAAATTCAAATTAATTGTTGATGATAAAACTGAATGAATTAGATATGACCATTTCAATCTGCATGTACAAGTGTTTTGATTTGGAATGATGGCAGCACAGGTATTTTCCCACCTTTTTAGATTTAATAGCTTTTTTGAGATTAACATTTTGTCGGAGGCGGAGGGACGTACCATGATATTTTCACTGCTTAGAGCTCAGGGAGGTAACTTAATTCAGTACTGTCAGCATGTGCCTACTCTTGGTCAGTCATGGTCATTTCTTAAAGTGGAATATAGCAAAATGTCTGACTGATCCCACATTTTTCTTGCTGGATAATGACGTGTTTATAGTTTATTTTTCACAATTCGCACCAGTGCATATCAGAAGAAGAAATCTGCCTCAAAGAAGCGTGTTCTTCTGTTTTCTTTATTTTGTCACCCATCTTATTTCTTATTCATTTGAACTGCCCTACTACCATTCCATCCATTAATCCAGCCTAAATGATACCAAAATATATGGATCTTGCATGATAAAGGTGGAGATGTGCAAGACAATAAAAGCAGAGTTACATAGTTCTCACTTTTAGTATGAAGTCGTTTTTTAAAATCCATGGACAAAAGTAGTTAATTTATTAATTTCTATTCTAATTATATCCAATTAAACATTCATTCAGTTTGCATAGAATTACTTGACCAATGTATTTTCTGGACATCCTTTATGCAGTTTAACTTAATTTGTACTTCCTGTTGCAGTTATCGGTTTAGAACATATGAAGCTGTTTTCACTGGAACTGATCTGTGTGACTGGTTACTGAGAGTGGGATTGGCCAGGGACCGTGGTGAGGCCGTCAATTATGGAAGAACCCTTCTTGTTGGTCAGGTGATGTGTCATGTGACCAAGGAACACAACTTTCATGATATGCCATACTTCTACAGATTCATGTCTGAGGAAGAAACTTTATGATAAATACTGATCATTTTGTGCATTTATAATAGAAATTAGTCTGCCCACCTGTATTAAACAGTCACCTTTTTTAAACAGTTATATTTTGAAGTCCCTGCCGCAGTATTTAAGAAGAAATTAACCTGTACTAAACAGCCATCTGATTTGAGCAGTCAGTACTTTTCCATCCCATTGGTGGCAGCTTTGTACAGGTTTGATCCTTAAAGCTGTTAATTATGGTGACCATTAGCAATGTTTCAAAATGTCATGTGAAGAGTGCATTTCTTTATTACATAAAAACTTCTTTATACCACTGACTAAAATATTGATGTACATATTGAAGACACAATGCTTTATCATAGTAAAATAATGATTTAGCTGTAGTCAGTTCGAAGTGAATGAATGAAGGAAATTGTCACTATATTATATCATTTTTAGGGACCTTCATTGTGATGTTGGAACTCTATAGTCATCCCCTTTTCCATCCATCCAGGTCTGTGCACCCATTTACACTTGTAACCACCATATATCTTCACATGGGATAGACCTTGTAGACAGTACAGCACAGGAACCATTCAGTATATCAGTACTGGTGCAATTTTTGATCAATGATTTTTCATAGATCTTTATGTGCCTTTTATTGGTTTTGAAAAGTCTTTATACAGTGTTTCCATTATAAGTCAGGATCTGGGTCTGTGCAGTTTGTTAGGATTAATCATTAGAGCCAGCAATACAGTACTACCCGTTTATCTCCACTACCTCGGATGTAGGGTAATACTGTCAACATCACCGGCTGTCAAGAAAAATGTTACAGGTGGTGTGTGTGTGTGTATGAAAACAAAGTAAATTCAGCATGTGCATGTACATGAAATTAGTTGGTAAGATGTCATTTTTCATCAGTGCATAAGATCTACACTTTGTGAAAATAAACAATTGAAAATTTTATTAAATGAAGGCAAAAGACAAAACCAGTTTGAAAAACACTTGTATATTGACAACTTATGTTTGCATTACCTTTGCACTATACTGTACAATCCACCGTCAATCAACATGTCAGCAGCATGTGGCTGAATGTACATAAATCGGCCTGGATTTTGGGCTGCCTGAGACAACAAAGGTAAACTTAATGAGACTGCCAAGGGAAAGAGGTTACTCAAAGGGAAATGAAGAAAAAAAAAGTGTTACCAAATTTTGAATTTATTAGGCATAAAACTTGCACTTTTGTAAAGCACTAACAATTCTGGAATAGATGAATGCATGTAATTAAGATTATCTATAGCATATTCAATGCATTAAATTAAAATAGAATTTAATGAAAATTTAAGGTAATTAAAATTAGATCCTTTTAGCATAACAGGCAGAGATGGGACAAATATCGTTCTGAATTTTATGCAAGCTCTTCTTGATAGTTGTTCTCTCTGAGATGCTACAACTATTCCAATGTCCATGTGCTTCTTCTGATACTGCCAATGAGATTGATTGTGAAAAAAAATTGGTTAAACCATCCCACATTGAAAATGCCTCTCTCTGTGAAACACATGGCAAGGGCATTGTTTCAGACTCATCATCATCATCACTATCCAGTATTTTGTCTTTCTTTCCTTCTGTTGAAACAAATTTCATTTCGACTGAAGCAATAATCTCGTCGTCTACTAGAGCTGCTCGTCACTGTTCTGTGGCATCTGTTTCAACAGCCATCAGAACAACTCATCTTTATGAATTCCAAGACTTAATATAAACCTTCTTCATCAAGACTACATGGGATAACAGATGGGGAAAATCTGTGAAGTTCATTGTTTTCAGGAAACATAGATCAGTTTTGTATGGTCTTGAGCTTCACTAATCCCCAAGATTTCCTCAAGTTGTACAGAGCCCCAAGCAAATCTTTCTTAAATTCTTCTTGCTGATCAATCACTTTTTGTGGGCAAGAAGTTTCTGATATTTCAGTTTTAGGTTCTGGATGATTCTTTGATCAATGGGTTGTATGAGTGATGTGGTAGGTAGAAGAAAAATGATCTGGACATGTTGGAGATCATCCACTTATGGATGCACTGAACAATTATCAACAAGCCAGTCAATTTTTCTTCTGTTTACTTCTTTCTGTCGAGTTTCCTTATCCACTCCCTGAAAATATCAGATGTCATCCAAGTTTTCGTGTTTGCATGGTAATCCACAGGAAGGATGTGTACATTTTTAAAACAGTGAGGGTGAGGTCTTGCCAAAAACAAGAAGCTTTATTTTGTCATTGCCAGTCATGTTGGATGTAACAAGAACACATATGCGGTCTTTCTGCTGCTTCCCACCAGTGCATGGTTGACCTTTGATGCAGTAAATCTTGTCTGGAGTGCACTGAAAAAATAAAACTGTTTCATCTGCATTGTATATCTCCTCATATTCATGTTTCTGAATCATATCTTAAATTTGGCTTTTTAGGTTTCAAGCTGTAATGTGTTTGCAGATTTGGATTCTCCATAAATCCTTTTGTAAGGAATGTTGTGACAAACTTTAAAGCAATGGAACCAATATTTTGCTTGTTCGATAATCAGATCACCATCTGTGGGGATAGTAGAATTTGCAGTGTGTGTTTCATGAAACCATTTTGCTTTGGCCTTCTCCACGTCTTTAGATTTAGCAGCCTTCTGCTTTGTCCTATTGGAAGCGCAATTGCCTTCAATATAGTCTTTTTTTATTGACTGTGCAGCTTTCAGTAATCCCGACAGTGTGTTGTGTTTCAGTGAAAATTGTTGACATATTTGCAACATGCCTTACCTTCAATTTCTTTCACAGCCAGATATTTAGTTTCAAGAGATAGTAAATTTAATTTGCGTTTTAAGCCACCACTGTTAGCCATTGTAAGCTTAAAGTTACTTTTTTCCGGCAGAAAATGAAACTTGCATGACACAGTTAGTTTGTTCCAATCTCTGATAACCTTAACAAATGCAAAAGTCGATTAGATTTCACTGCCTTTATACAAGTTTGGTATCAACTTCATTTAATGAAGAGTGTGTTTTTTTATAAAAGAATTTAGCTGGCTTGTTTTCATGAAGGTTGCTTCGTTTTTATAAAAGATTGTTACTGGCTTGTTTTGATGAAGTGTGCATTGTTTTTATAAAAGATTCTAGCTGGCTTGTTTTTATGACGGGTGCACATGCTATGCTACATATTAAAGTTGCTGCAAAAACAAACTTCAGAAGACCAAACATATGCCCTCTGCAATGGCAGAATTAAAGCCTGGGGGCAATATCAAAGAACTGCTGGCTTGTCAAGATAAACAATAAGAAAACAAAGAATTTGTTCAAGTTGGGACCGAGGCTTCTGTCGACATGTACATTTATTTTTTATCTCACTGTCAACATATTTGGTAGTAATAAGAGACCACAGGACTGGGACTTTGTATTTTTGTCATCCATGTGCTCAGAATGGTGCAAAAAGTAAGCATTTCACAAGTTAATATAAAACGTGTGCCATGTTTTTGTTATACAGCGTAGTATATGAAGGTTTTGTAGGAAAATTCAATACAACAGTCAGTGATGTATTTGTTGGATGCTAAGTCATTATTGGCTGTCATATCAATGCATGCCTCATGCCCCAGACCTGCCATGTACCACAACAGAGAAAGAGCACAAACTTTATATACTTTTTATAGGGCAGGGTGTATTATGTTATAAAAGCTGGAAGGTCAAGGTCACTGTTATTGAGAGGAGAAGAATGGGTTTAGAACAATAACTTTAGTTCTCCGCTATTTGCAGGAAAAGGAGGAAGCCTATCGATTTCAGGGTCCAGGTCAAGATCATTGTGTCCGAAAGAAGAAAAATGGTTGTCACATCAAGTCTAGTTCTCTAAAATCTATGCTTACCAAACTTTGTGGATGTCTTGCATCCTGTTGATTTTGTAATCAGAAGGATGAATTTCAAAGGTCACTGTGACTGACAAAAAAAATGGTTTCTTAACAGTAACATTAGTTTTTCATGACACATCACAACCAGACTTTATGGATAGCTTGAAGTAAGGAAGATTGCTATTGGTTTTGAGGTCAACCACTATCTGCCATTACCAAACCTTTTAAATAGCTTGTATGTGCTAAGGAAAATGACCATCAGTTTTGGGGTCAAAAGGTGAAAGACCATGGTCACTGACTGAAAAAAGAAAAAAGGTTTCAGCACAGTAACTTTAGTTCAGTATCAGAGACGTGAACTAAACCTTGTGGATAATGGGATGGAATTTGGTAAATGATGTTTGTCTCTTAGACCTAGATGTATCTGTTATGAGCTGTGTCTCTTCTATGTCAGATTGGATAGAGATATTGTCCTTTAGAATCGAATTCATGTCTTTACTTGCAATACAGCTTTTAACTTGCACAGCTGAAGAACAATTAACATTGCAATGCAAATTGATGTACGCATTGTTTCATTACCTTGATGTGGGTTTTGACTCCTCTCCTCCATGTTGACCAAAGTCTTTGTCAACCAACTTCTTCATTGCATTGGATGTATTGACAAGATCTTGAAGGAGATGTATTACAAGCATTCCATGTCATTCAGAGGAGTCCTGATGGTGTGTGTATGTGTGTACATTGATTGTTGTACATGATATTTATGTAGGGAGATATACTTTAAAATTATGGTATCTCATTGTATTCGTAATGACATTTTCTTTTAATATTATTAATATACATATTTACACTGAGTAGCCAGGTAATCAATTTCCTATTGATGAACTGCCAGTTTTATGCCTACATGCCTACAGTTGTCGCTTTCATTATTTTTAGTTTACCTGACCATGGTATGATACTGCATCCACACTAGAGGATTCATATCTAGTCAGAATTTTTTCCAGATTTGGGTGTGAACTTGTAATTATCAAGTTTAGATGAGCTCTGATGTGAATGATATCTTTGTATATTAATAAGGTGATCTTTCATCTGATTGGCTCTGATGTGAATGATATCTTTGTATATTAATAAAGTGATCTCTCATCTGATTGGCTGAGCATGTTACCATTCCGGAAGCCATTTTTCTGAACAGATTATGACCAGATTTGGTATGTAAGCTTATATCATTAAGATCTTGAGAGAGATTTATTGGGAGTTGCATTCAGGACCACTCCAGTGGCCTTCAGGGTTGCTTCTAGGATTTGATAAATCGGGGTACTTGCACCCACTGAATCTGAAAAAAGGGGGGAGGGGGCCAATGTAGCCATAAGGGGGAGGGGGGGGCCTTCCAGTATGGTTTAAAAAAAAAAAAATCACTGTATTCAAAAAGAGCAATAACAAGTATAATAAGTGCATTAAATGTATCTCATGTCTTCTGTATATTATAGTATAACACTTAAAACTGAAATCAAAGTCTTGTGTTTTCTAATAACACTCTGTCTACACACTAACCATTAAAGAACCAAACCATAGACTGCAAATAGTGTCACTCCTCTGGCCAGTCTTAAAAGATAGTGTCATGTACTTCCTGCATGTCACTTACTCATTTCTGATTGGTTACAAATCCATACTAAGAAAAATAAGAAGGAAACATATTTTCTATTCATGGATGACAAAAAATAATTTTTAAGGAGAAGTCCAAAGCTCAAAATGAATTAGGGAAAGTATATATACAGTTTCTATAACAGTTAACTCTTTACGGGAACATGATATACATCTGCATCCAGACAGACTGTAATTGTGACTGCATTATTCTGCAAATATGATCACTATTTCCTAAATAGCCTCATGTCCTTCCTCATCCTCCAATCTACCAGAGCCTTGTTAAAGCTGAAGTCTCTCAGAGGAGGTCCTTCAATTCAAATCATCATGAGTCTGTTGAGAACCCTTTCTTCTAGATGACTTCTTCCTGCAGTTTTGGTTCGATTTTGATTGCTGAATCCTCTCTCACAGTCAGCGGTTTGGTATGGCATAACCATGGCCACTGATGCTAATTGAAGAAGATTTGGAAATGTGTCTGCATGATGTTGATGTACAATCTGCCAGAGTCTGCACATTTTGTCTCTAGGGTACATTTCTCTTTTAATGATAGTCTTAACAAGAGACCACTCTGTCAAAACATGTTTTGGGTCACACAAAGGGGGACTGATAGCTTCTTTTGATTTCTTCTCCTGACGAAAATGATCACAGAGAATTTTTATCTGGTCAGATTTCTGTAAAAGCATAATTAGCTGTCTTAAGTGAGGTATGATATCCATCATAATATTCAAGTGTGCCACAAATCTGTAGTCTATGAGTTTATTCAACAAGTCATGACACTCTTTTGTCTTTTATTCTTTTTGAAATATTTCACGAGAGCCCCCCAGCTGTGAAAAATTGCATATAGTGCATCATAAAATGCCAGCCATTTTATTTTATGCATCACTCTGACTTTCAGTTGAGGACTGTTCAGAAAATTCTGGATTTCCTTCAGTTCAGCTGTTCTGTTGGCAGATTTATAAAAAAAAATAGTACAAGTCTTTAAATGTGCCTTCAAAGGTTTCCTTGAGGTACGGATTGTTTTTCGATGCATGAGAAGTAAACAAATTCAATCTGCAAGCTATACAATGAAAGCTGATCAAGTGAGGGCTTTTCTTCTTGAACCGTGTTGCTACACCACTTTGCGAAAAATCATCACTGATGCCCCATCACTGCCAAAACCAACAACCTTTTCAAGAGGAATCTCCTTCTTTTCCAAGAACTGGACAAATTCTTTGAAAAGAACTTCAGCAGTGTGTGATTGGCATTCCACTGACACATTACTAAGAAAATGAGTTGTAGAAACAAACGGGGTTGGTTCCATGATTCTGGCATAAATGACCAGCTTCTTGGTATTTGAAATGTCTCTACTCTCATCAGTTCAGATGCTGATGAATGGACTACAACATACTTTCTGCATTAACTCAGATTCTATCACTGTTGCTATGCAATCCTGGACAAAAGTAAAGCTCAGTGATAAATCAAAGTATAAAAGTATTTTATTGTTATCGTTATTATTATTATTATTTTATTATTATTAAAGTATTTGAGAAATGTAAAGCAAATAGATTATATATAAAAAAACCAAAGTAAAATGACTAAAATCAGATGGAAAATGTGCAAGAACCTTGACCTAAGACCATGGAGTGTCTAAGGATGTTGCCTTGTGATAATTCTATCATTTTAAGAAATCCCATCAAGGTGTATAAATGCTAAAATAATATGGCACTAGAGTCTCTCTCTCTGTGTTAATTAAAGTCATTCAATTATAGTAATGAAGGAAGTGATTATGCCTGTCTGTGTATGTCGATTTTAAAAATAAAAAACGTTGGTATTATATACATCATTGATGGGTCCCTACATATGCACAGTTGTGATATAAGCAGATCAGGGTCAATGTCTCTTGCTGCAATGATCATCACAGTAAATAATAATAATAACTTATTTACTAAAGCATTATACAAGTTTCAAGCGGTGGGATTTGTCTGACTACTGTACTGTATCACACTGTCGACAGCAACTCCTTACATGCTCAGGCAATCATTCAAACAACAGTGACTGTATCATCATTTCAAACACATGAAAACTGATTATAATGATACTGAAATGTGACCTGTCTAGACAGGAAAGAATTTCATGACAAAACAAATATGTACCAATAATCCAGATTGATTAAAAAAGATAAATGTTATCCACCATTAAACGTTGACAGGAAGTTATGACTAGCTATCAAATACAATTTCATTAGCCGATCACGATGCTTAGGGTGCTATTTTTAGTAACACAGAGTATCCTCAAGATATGCATTGATCGGAACCTAACTAATCATGTTCTGGTTGCTTGTTAGATGAGCACACATTTTCAATCAAAATTTCAATAGAAAAAATGTAAATAAAATAAAAGAACTTACCTGAAATTCTTCTACAGAAGCCCTTGACAAATATGTTGCATTTCCTCCTACTCTCATGTTGCCAACACCAACACCCGGAAGGTCAACAAAATCCAATAGTGAGCCATATTTAAGAGAAGCAATGTTCTCCTTTGCCAAGTAATAAGCAACTGACATAGCATGAATAGTTTATTCAGATTTCTTGCTGATAGCTGCCATGCATGTAGTTTTAAGATTTTCATTTAGTTTCAGATCCTGAATCGCCTGTTTGTGAGCTGGTAATTCAACATGTCTATCAAGGGTTGATGTCCTGAAATTAGCATTTCCAAGTGTAAAAGAATTTTTGTTCTTTAGTTATTACACACCATCTGCAAAGCATCTCATTTTTTTTCATTCATTTCCACTCATGGTCGATTTTGTTTCCAGTCTGAATTGAAAGAGTATTTTTTTCTTAGCATTAAATGGACCCTTAGTTTCATTGCCACCATCTTTAAGCACATCATCACTTGAATTGTCCGACAGGGATTAGCTTGAGGAAGTGTTTGTTCACTGTCATTGTGCCTATTGCCAGGAACTTCTGCACCCTGACTGTTATTAGAAGTGTTACTGCTAAAATAATGAAAAAGTGTCCAAGTTTTAACTGATTTAGCCATTTAACACGTTGTCCCACCAAGCCAGCCACTGTATCAAATGTGATACTCTGACATTTGTTATTAACCAATCGGGACTGAGCACATGACACACAGAAATGTGTGACATATTTACAACTCTAGAAGTACAACATATTCGCCGAGAGTGACAGCCAGGAATTTTACAGCAAAAAACTAAAACAATGCATTCTTAACAAAAAAATACACAATTCTTATTTTTTGCACAATTTTGCCCGCATAGGATTAAAAATTTAGCGGGAAATCTTAAATTGGGGGTGGTTTGCATGATCACGCATCCTAGATGCAACCCTGGCTTTGAGGTTAGAGCGTTCGCCTCAGATGCGGGAGGTCGCAGGTTCGAACCCTGTTCGAGTCATACCAAAGACTTATAAAAATGGTACTAACAGCTGCCTCACTAGGCGCTCAGCATTAAAATTTTAGTGTTAGGACTGGTCGGCCTGGTGTCAGAATAATGTGTCTGGGTGGGACACCATGCTACATGTCTGTGGCATGATGCCCCAGTGCTAGACCTCACTATAAACTGCCATGCAACAGACATCATAGCGATATGACTGAAAAATTGTTAAAGCTATGTTAAAAATCCAAATGACACACCCACACACATAGTTGCATTCATATAAATAATAAGGTATGCTCTGATTATCTTAGCATGTTACCACCCTATTTGAATGACATGGCATGTAAGCTTATATCATCAAGATCAGAAATGAGTCTGGTTGTGGCATATTAAAAATATGATCTTGCTTCTGAATGGCTAAGTTTGTTTGCACTCTAGAGGCAATATATTTGACCAGGTTGTGATCAAACTTGGGGATCTCCTAGGTGACAGTTTCTGTTATTGATTCTGTCATGAAAGGCACATATTGAAAAGCACTTCAGATCATACATTTCATGTTATTTGCACTACTGATCCATACAGTTCCAGTTATATATACTACAAAAATCCATACATTACACGTTATCTATACTATTGATCCATAAATTTCATGTTATCTATGCTGCAAGTCCATGACATTTCATGTTGTCTGTGGTACAAACCCATACATTTTCTATCTACAGATCCATACATTTCATGCTCCATACAGTTCCAGTTATATATACTACAAAAATCCATACATTACACGTTATCTATACTATTGATCCATAAATTTCATGTTATCTATGCTGCAAGTCCATGACATTTCATGTTGTCTGTGGTACAAACCCATACATTTTCTATCTACAGATCCATACATTTCATGCTCTCTGTACAACAGATCCATACATTTCATGTTCTCTGTACATCAGATCCATACAGTTCGTTATATGTACTTCAGGTCCATACAGTTCCAGTTTTATTTACTACAAATGCATACATTAAACGTTATCTATACTACAGTTACATAAATTTCATGTTATTTGTACTATAAATCCATAACATTTCATGTCTACACATCAGATCTATGTATTTCATGTTATCTGTACAACAGATAAATGCATGTCATGTTATCTGTACTAGAGATACATTTGATGATATCTGTACTACAGATCCATGCATGTCATCTATCTAAACTACAGTTCCATACATGTCATATTACCTTTACTACAGATCCATACATGTCATGTTATCTGTACTACAGTTCCATATGTGTCATGTTATCTGTACTACAGTTCTATACATGTCATGTTATCTATACTTCAAATCTGTACATATGTTATCTGTACTACAGATCCATACATGTAATGTTATCTGTACTACAGTTCCATACATGTCATATTTACTACAAATATGTACATATGTTATCTGTACTACAAATCCATACAAATCATGTTTTCTGTACTACAGATCCATACATGTCATGTTATCCATACTTCACATCCACGTGTTATGTTATCTGTATTACAGATCCATACTTGTCATATTATCTCTACTTCAGAGCCATACATGTCATGTTATACATGCCCCAGATCCATACATGTCATATTCTCTCTACTACAGATCCATAATGTCATGTTATCTGTACTACAGATCCATACATGTCATGTTATACATGCCCCAGATCCATACATGTCATGTTATCCATACTTCAGATCCATACTTGTCATATTCTCTCTACTACAGATCCATAATGTCATATTCTCTCTACTGCCTACTACAGATCCATACATGTATTGTTATCTGTACTACAGATCCATACTTGTCATATTATCTCTACTTCAGAGCCATACATGTCATGTTATACATGCCCCAGATCCATATCAGATCTATGCATTTCATGTTATCTGTACAACAGATAAA
Source organism: Sinohyriopsis cumingii (assembly GCA_028554795.2). NCBI lineage: Eukaryota > Metazoa > Mollusca > Bivalvia > Unionida > Unionidae > Sinohyriopsis > Sinohyriopsis cumingii. The sequence continues at coordinate 105,345,621 of CM068840.1, read as the reverse complement.
TGCATGTCATGTTATCTGTACTAGAGATACATTTGATGATATCTGTACTACAGATCCATGCATGTCATCTATCTAAACTACAGTTCCATACATGTCATATTACCTTTATCTGTACTACAGATCCATACAATCCATGTTATACATGCTAGAGATTCATACATTTCATATTATCTGTACTGCAAATCCATACAATCCGTGTTATACATGCTACAGATCCATACAATCCATGTTATACATGCTAGAGATTCATACATTTCATGTTATCTGTACTGCAAATCCATACAATCCATGTTATCTCTACCAGAGATCAATAAAGTTTCACTTTTCTGTACTACAAATCCATACATTTCATGTTGTCTGTCCTGCTGATCCATACAGTTCTGGTTATTTGTATTAAGATATCTATTTGTCTAGTTATCTGTACTGCAGATCCATACAGTTCATGTTATCAATACTGCCATGTAAAAGCTTATTTTATGTATACAAGTGACATAATGCATTTCGCTTTTTGACTCGTGTTCATTTTATAGTTTTGTTTCCATTTTTCATCAAGTTTACCTCTATTTTATAAACATTTTCTAATCTCAGAAATCAGAATCTAGTTTTTTTTCTGTTTCCATTGACAAATATTGTATTTCTAACATTTATTATTATTGCTTTGTTTAATTAAGTATTTTTTATTATATTTGTGGCTGCTGAAATGAATAGAATATTCATGTGGAATTGTTTGTAATATTATTAAGATTCATGTGGTGTGCATTGGAGCTTTAGTACATTTTAATGTCATTTCACAAGACAAGGTTGTCGTGCTAAAGTTGGCCTTTATTTCAGTACCAATTTTGGAATTTTTCTTATCATTAGTGGATGGGCAGCAAAATTACCGAACTGACAAAAAAGAAATGCAATATCAAAAGATACAGCTCAAAAAATAAATACCCCCTAGATGTAAATCAGGAAGAATTTTCCCTATGTTACAGATCTAAAAACTGAAGGGTATAGTTCAACATGCATACTTTTTCACTGTGATCTGGTTTCCACTCTTGTAAAAAGAATTATTCAAAAATGTGAAGTTTACATTTGGATTTAATGCATCAGTTAACACAGAGTTGTAACATATTCCAATATAATTCCATTATGATTTGATCAATATTGACAACTGTCGATAGACTTCTGGTAGTGTGTCCAGATGGGGGATGAGGTGCTAGGGGAAAATTGTTTTGACAGACATAATAATTCATTTGCTAATGAAAGCATCTTTATGATGCCATAATTATTGAATCATTATATAATTAAGCTGATATTGTTTAAATTTTTGCACACAAGAAAAGCTATTAAGTTGTTGCTATATGTATCAAATGATGAATAACTTTTTATTATTTCACAGTATAATCATATTGAAAATTATTTTGAGACCATTTATGTTGAGGGTAAATTTTATGTTAATTTAGGAAAAAAATTTCTTTCTTCTTAATTTTGGAAATTATGGACACTTTCAAATGCAAGTCCTGTTAATCATTTTTTAATTTATATTATTAGTGAGTCAGTTTTCTGCAGTAATTTAACTCATTCATTATCTCTACAGTATTGACAGGGAGTACATATAACCAGGACATTCTTCTGCATAGAGGAATACAATATTTAAGCATTTTCTTTTTAAATGAGTTCCTTTGTCATATTTCAGATACATTAGAATAGAACTTTTATATTTGGAACTATCTTTTTCTGAGCTTCCGGTAAGAACTTTTTTTATGGTGACAATCATTTTCTGTTAATTATATTTTTAATACTTTATAATTTCCTTTCATAAGAAAAAAAGTATTAAAACAAATCTGTCATTTATAGATGTTACTGTACCCTTAGTTCTTACATCCAATCATCTGCTCTCCACAAGTAAATCTATTATATTTTATTTATCTCAATCACTTTATTATATTATGTACCTGAAAAAATAATCTCATAAATTCTTGACAATGTTTAATTGTTATAAGTTCATAATTTTATTTCACATTTTTGAAACTTTTGTTTTAAATATGTTTGCTCATTTATGTAAATTTGTATGATGTCTTAGAATGTATAACCCCCACTTTTAGTCTTAGACATGGGTACTTTCTGGTAGTTGGTAACTGAAAGCTGTTAGCACAGGCACATGGACAAACAAATTCTAGTTACCAATATACTAGTTGTCCATGACAACCCGAATTCTAGTTGTCCATGACAGCCCAAATATTAGTTGCCCATGACACCCAAATGCTAGTTGCCCATGGCAGCACACATACTAGTTGTACATGAGCCAGTTGACAGCTTTAGTTAGTTTTCTTTCAAGCATTTTCAGTCATTGGAATCACTCTCCTGATGACTTCATATTTGGAACATAATGTCTAATACCACATACAGCCTTATCTCAGGACCACTCCTGCCCTTAGTTTCTTCCCACTTATTGGAACATTTGAGTCAGGAATTCTAATTTTAACACATTTTTGTTAAAATATTTGGTTTAAGATTTTTTGTGTTACTTTTTTTTTCTCCATAATACATTCACTAATTCACATAATGTTTGGAATATAGCACAAGTACATACTACCTTTCTCTATCCAGGTGCTGGGTTCTGCCCAGCAGTGTGGTCATAGGGTTAATAATTATATTGGGAACACATTTTCGTTAAAGTTGTCCCATCACTTAGATTTCCATAACTCCAACCAGATTCACTTTATATTTGTCCCCTGCTTTTCATTGGAAAAAGGGGGACACTAAATTGGTCCTGCCTGTGAGACCTTCCATCTATCTACCACACATTGTTTCTGCACAATAACTCCCTTAAATATTATTGTATTTCAACCAAATCTTGTTTTACAGCTAGATATTATTGTCTTTCAACCAAATCTTGTTTTACAGCTCCTGGATGGAACTATTGGATCAAGTATTCAAAAGACCCTTACTCAGCTCACTTTATAGTTGGAATAAAATATTGATTCCTATTTATGTTTTTCCATATACCACTATAGCCCCCCAGTTATGCCTCTGGGTGGGTATTTGGTGTGACATCTTTTGTCTTTTTCTAATTTTTAAGTAACCCATTGCTAAACCCACTTAATACCTGAAATAATATATGTTCCTGTGCTTCCCTTTCTTCTTGTACCACTGTTAACCCAGAGTTATATCCCTTGGTTGAGCCATAGGGTCAGTAAGTTGTACATTTATTTAATCATTATCATCATTATTATTATTATTATTTCAACAGAGCTGTATCCAGTTCAGTGCATATTTGAAATACAACATGATCGCCTACCTATCACTTTGTTCCACTCCTACGTTTGGATTATGTCCCTGGATAGGGCTATTGAGTCTGGGTTTTAGGGTTTATTAGCACCCTAATTGGAATACACAAGGTCATGTACTTCCCTTCTTCCTGCCGATTATATCCCTAGTTCAGGCTATGGGACCATGGGCCAATACTCTTTTGATATTTGACAGCTTCTTTCAAGGTGAAGTGGGGAGAGGGCAAATCATGTGTTTTTTAAAGTACAGTTCTTGTTGGCCTTCCGTTGTGTGTAAGTAGCTGCAGAATTTGATTCAATCTTTGTACATCCAAATAACATCAGTGTGACTTGTATTTTTTCTGGAATCGTAAGTAGTAAGTCTTTTTCACTTACTATTCCCTATTGTCTTAGGAATTTTTGCAATCTTATGCTGAGAATCTTTCAAATAGGTAAATGTGACCCATATTTTACACTTCCTATTGGTGTATACAAAAAATCTTTTTTCCTTACTGAAAATATTTATCTTGTTATTCTTTTTTCATGAATTTTAGGTGTAAAGTTTATTATAGCCATATTTGTTATTGTTTTGTAATTAACATGTTATTTTTCTTCTAATCCTCAAGGTATTAAGATCACTGCTTTGAAGATACCTTTACCACATCTATAACAAATTTTCTTATTGTGCATTGATTTAGAGAGATTAACAAATCCACTTGCCTCCAGGGACAAGCTCAGATTTGGCCCAGGCAGGCTTAAGTTTGTCAGGCACTTGACCATGGGCAAGTCCAGAAAATTGAAAAAGTGTGATTCAGAACATTTATTTAATGTTTGCAGTCAGGGTAAAATACATCAAACATTAGCTCTGTGCGAGCTGTTTTACTGATGAAGTTTGTAACGATTTTTGTTCGCAAGTTTTATAACCTGCATCAATGTAGATATTTAAACACCTTTATTTAGTGTTTATATATATTACATTCTTCTACATAACTGGCCACAGTGTCTTGCATGTATGATGTATATAGCATGTCATTCCATATTTGTAGTCAATGTCAAGGTCTCAGATTTGTTCAGGGGGTGTGACATTGTCAATATTTACTATTTAAAACAAGTTTTTACAAATGAGGAATAAATATTTATGTTTTAACTTAACAGTTATACTTTAAATGTAAAATTTGTTAAAATTAGTTTCAAGTAGTTTACCGATTATAAAGAATCTACTTGTCAAAGATTATTTTGATGCATGTGGTGAGGTGTTAATTGTTTTTTTTTTTACAGGTATGTTTGGAAATAAAAAAGCTCATGTCATGTTGAGGAATTTGTTGTTTACGTATCATTACTGCTTTGCAAACAATTAAATGGATAAATGTGTGTGTTCTCAAATCATTCTCAAAAGTCAAGTTGTCATATATTTTGTTGCGTGTCGCCAGTTTCAAGAGGACTAGATGATTGTTAATGTGACATAACACACCACAGAAAAAAATGCAGTGAGACAAATCATTAATATTTATGGCATCCTTTAGTGATGGACTTGTTTTACTGGATGCATACTGAAATCTGCATGATCATTTGAACTTTAGTGGAAAAGAAGAGAAAGAAAAATCTTATGCATTTAAACATTTGTGTATTGGTTGTTTCATTTTTTAGTTGAAGGTCTTTCAAGTAAGTGTCTCTTTCAAATATGAGCTTTCCAAGCCCTTATCTGTTTATATACATGTACAGGGCTGTTTTGCTCTTCTGCATTCTAACCTGTCATGTACATATTTATCTACATTATTATTTACAGCTATATATTTTATAACTTTAATTATTGGCATATAGTTCTAAGGTGCCAACAAAGATTAAAAAGAAAACAGAAGTTAAAATAAATATAACATGATTTCCTGACAATATTTTATATTCATTTCTTATGTTGGGATATTGTTTGGGGCAAGCTTTTATTTCCCAAGGGCAAGCTCAATTTTCAAGTCAGCCTGCCATAAAATTTGTAAATCTAGGGATTTAGCTGTTATGCGACAAGCTGATACGAGGTTGCACTTTATAAACATGAAAACTGCTCATCTTGTTTTTCATGTTAACTTAAAAATAACCAGGGGACCCGAGTGGTTTAAAGCGCTCACCATTACAGATCACTGCCATCTCACCTCTGCATGGTTTCGAGTCTCAGGTTTGACCAATGTGGGTATGTGAGAAAGCTTGTCAGTAGCTTCTCATGGGTCAGTGGTTCTTTCCAGGGTTTTCCCAGGTTCTTCCTCCACCATTGATACTGGCTGCCATGTATAGCCTATCTTGTACTGAAAAATGGCATTAAACCATACAACAAAAATAAAAATAACCATTTTTATTTTATATGTGGATTAAAAATTTCATTGCCAGAATCATTAATTATCATTCTCATAATGCTCTTTTTTCATCTGTTTAGGATTAAATATTGTATTGTTGACTATAATAATTTCTATTTTTTGGTGGCATAGTATACGTAAAGAAAGTTAAAGGTAAACACTAACGCTATGAAAAAATTCAAGTTTCTGTCACATTAGTGGGAAAATGAGACATAGCAGTCACATTTATGACTGTCTGCAATAGCATCTGCAGTTAAGGTTTTGATGAAAGTTTTTCAATTGCATATATTTCATAAACTCTATTATCAGCTTTTGCATAAATCATTATGAAGCTAAGACAGCTCACTTAGCAACTTGTTCATTTGCACTATTATCCTAGGATCAAGGCATAGATTGAATGTGTTAATGTTTATTCATATTATATATATATATATATATATATATATATATATATATATATATATATATATATATATATATATATATATATATAATAAAACTTTGGTTGTGTTTGCTATATCTTTTGATGGATTTTCTTGTTTGGGATGAGTCATTATCAAACTAAGACAATTCATACTGTTACATATACTCATGACTCTTATCTATTGGTCAGGGTCACATAGAAGTGTGTATTAACATTTTGGTTGATGTTTTTTAATACAATTACCTTGTATTTCCTAAGCCCCTTAATGAATTTTGTTATTGATTTGATGAGTTGTTCTAAACCTAAGGCCATTCATTTTGTGACATGCTCACTATAGATTTTGACCTAGGGGTCAATGTCACATTTTGTGAGAATTCTTTTGATCATGGGCTTGACATGCACATGCACTTGTACAATACCCTCCCTGTGACCCTCAGTAAGTCAAGGTCATTTGAAAATCCTAGTTAATTTTTCAGTTGGAAGTTTTTCAGTACGATCATAATTTCCAAATCATCAGAGGGATAACTGTTGTACTTGGACTATAGAATCAGGGAGATTTGTCTCGACCTATCCTTTAACTTCATTATGATCCTGAGCCAAGATAAAATGAAAATCTTAGTTAAGTTTTCATTGAAAGTCTTTGTTTAGTCACAAGTCTCAAACCCAGGGAGGGTTAATGATTCTACTTAGACTGCAGAATTAGGGAGCTAAACCTTTTCAAATCCAAGTACCACAGCCCTTGCCCAGCCCAGTCTTCAAGGTCATTGGAAATTATTGGATAAGCAGTTTGGTTAAAGAATTTTTTGTATGGTCACCCTAGAAGGTATTCAATACTAATAATACATTAAGCAATGCATTTTCAGATTTATGCAATCCTTACTGTCTCATTGACCCTCATGCAGGGTCAGAATCAAAGTCATTTGAAAGTGAAAACACATATTTGTATCAGACTGGAAAGCAGGCAAGAGATCCAGTTCCTTGGAATTTTTTGTTTCACATATGCTTGAAATAAAATGATAGTAATTGCACACATAAAGGGTTGTTTGTAGTTGTCACTACATTTATAAAGATTGTTTATGTAATGTTAAATATGATGCTACTTTTATGGTGTATCATTGTAAAATTGTACATGCACAAAACTACATTCATGTTTGCTTCCAAGTTGATGCTAAAGACAAGTTAGATATGACCTTGGGATATGTTGAAGCCATTCAACACCACATGCGACTTGGAACAAATATGAAGTGTTATAATTATTACATACTCCCTTTTACACTGTGCAGATATTTTTTCTGTGCATATTTTGAATGGAATGGACACAAACTGAGATTTATATTGGGTTTTTTTTGGGTGGGTAGGATGGGGATGGTATTGTAGTCTCATTCAATCAGATTCTCACTTTGCTGTGTGAGGTATCAAGAAGCATTCATATCAGAGCATAAAAAGCGTAATCAAAATATTACTATTACATGTACTAACATTAGTACCCCTACTTTGTTGAGGCTACCACATCATAGGAAATATATTATGTCATTAATTACACTGCAAGAAAAATTGGTACTTCTAACCTGGATCTGCAGGCCAAAATGGCTAAAATCCATGTGGATTAGAACTAAATTATAAACATTGAAAACTATTTATATTCAACACTCATTTTAACTAGTCTACATATCTATAACTTTTTCTGAATGATTGTGAAGTCTACAGATTCTGTCCTCAATCCAATTTTGCCGTATTGCATCACTCTTATATTCTTCTTTATAAATTTCTAAAGAGGTGTTGAATTGTTCTTTTTCTGGTCAGATATGCTTGGATGTTTAAAAGTCCCATCTGTTCAAAGAATTTTTCACCCAAAAGTCAACCTGTAGAAGTCCATTTTGCTGACATTTTCATTGAAAGTACAGACTGATCTGCTACCTAAGTTCATTATATTATCAATATAATGAATCAACAAGGCAAAGTTTCAATTTAAAGAAACTGGTCTGTTTTCTTGGAAATGGGTCATTAGTTGCTGTAAATAGAAAACTAGAAAGTACAAGTAACTCTATGATGGACAAATTAGCTCTTACACTATTCTTATGAATATCCTCAATTTTTATGATGAGTGGAATTAAAGCAATGATAATATAAATTACAAACACAACTTTTATTGCTTTATTTTTTTTTTTTACATACCAGAAAAGCGTAATCCACATACAAGTGAGCATAAGACATAATTCATTGAAAAAAGTGTAATGATTAGCATGTATGCAAAAAGTCATGTGAGAGGTCTGGTTGAAGCAAGACTAGGTGTATGAAAGCATATTCACACAAGATATCAAGAAACCATGTGAGAGATCTGGTTGAAGCAAGACGTGTGTGAAAGCATATTGACCTGATGTCAAGAAGCCATGTGAGAGATTTGGTTGAAGTAAGACAAGGTGTTTGAAAGCGTATTGACATGCAGACATCACTGAAAACCCCTAAGTAGTTCCACTTTGATGGAAATATAGATTGAGCATCTGTATTGATCAGCCTTGTTAAAATTAAAAGGGTATGTAACAAATTATTGTCCCCCACCTTTTTGTGAAAGCAGGTGACATTGTATCCATGTTTCTCCATCACTTTCAGTCATGCTTTAAAGTTTTGAGAACATGGGTATACACATACATCATAATATCTTTATGAATTTAGAGAATTATTATCCTTTTTTTACATCAAATAATAATTTTTAAGTTTGCTTTGGTTCTTTAGGGTTTAACACCACGTTTCAAGACAAAATAGGCCATACATGGCCTGTAAATTTAGTGGAGGAAGACTCGGAGAACCATCGACCCATGGGAAGCTACTAGCGATCTTTCTTGCAACCAACAACAGTCGAACTGAGACTTGAACTTGTGTGAGTGAAATGTAAAATCTAGTGCCATTGACGACTTTGCCACCCAGGGCCCCTAATAACATTTAGGATGAATGATGTTCTATATTATCTCTCCAAAATATGCATAATCTATATATACCTAGTCTTTATCTAGCAATAACAAAACTGAATACTTATTGACAGTAATGGGAGTGCTGTAGTTTTATTACTAGTAGCCGTCAATTTAAACAAAAATGTACACTCAGTGCACTGCCAAAGCTAAAAATATTCTCAAATAAATTTCTCGAGTTTTTGTGACACAAAAAAGATGGCACCATGTGCATCTTCTCTTGTCGAGATAATTTTATCACGATCAATTATGTTACCCTGTTCATTAGGGGGGCCCCCCCGAGTGGCTGAATGGTCTAAAGCACCCACCATTACGGATCACTGCCATCTCACCTCTGTCTGCATGGGTTCGAGTCTTGGCCTGGCCAATGTGGGTACGTGAGAAAGCTTGCCAGTACCTTCTATTGGGTCGGCGGTTCTTTCCAGTTCTTTCTCCACCATTTGTACTGTCCGCCATGTATAGCCTATCTTGTGCTGAAAAATGGCATTAAACACTACAACAACAACTGTTCATTAGGTATCTTCTTCAGTCAGTACAGCTTTTTAAATTTTTTTTAATGTATTGTCACTTGGAAAAGTATTGTCTTGCATAGCCATGAATTGGATGCTTTAGTCTTTGTTGGAAACAGTACTGTATTTCATCATAAATGGTGTGAAACCGTCATTTGAGAGGGTTAATTCCAGCCTCTCCTGCAGAACCAAATTACATCTCTGATCTTTATCATTAAAGTCTGAGATTTACACAACAGCACATAGTGTGTGACACTCTAAGGGTGAGCTGTGATAGGTCAGTATACATGTTGGCAGGTGCTCTTTTGTGTGCTGATGACAGTAGATAGAAATGTTGACAAGTTCTATTTCAAGTGTTCACATTTACTGATGTGATTACCTAAGCGAGAATATATATTTAAAATGCTAGCTGTGAATCAGAGTTGGAATACTAAGTTGTTCTATTCAGATTCGAAATTCATGGCTGATCTTTAATCGCCCCTGCTCTGCCCCGATAGTATGAAAGTACCACAAAGAAGATGCCCAGGAAGTTTAGGAAAACTATAATGTATATATAAACCTAAATAAATTGCTCTTATGATTGCGATCTGCTAAGATTACTTTAGCTGTTACTAAATATAGACAAGAGTACCATGAATGACACATTATACACATCCAGTTTTTATTAGTCCTCCATGTAGGTAACTAAAGAATTTTCTGTAGAAACCATTTTCCTTTCATGGCGACTTTGACTCCCAAACTGTTAGGCTTCTTCCTAAAACCAAGAGTGTAAGCCATATACAATATTTGGTACAGGTGTGTGATTCAGAACTTGAATTACTGTGCAGAAATCATTCTTCTTCTCTCTGTCCCAGTGACCTTGACCTTTAACCCCAAAAGTGATATGGTTTTTCATTACCCCAAAGTGTTAGACCTAAAGAGGTAACTGTTGATCGTGTACAATCTGGAATATTGACCAGAAACCTTTTATTTCTTTCATTCAGAATGGTCTTTACTTTGAGCTTTTGGCCCACACATCAGCAGGGTTTTCCTTACCCCAAATGCAAGCCATCCAAAATATTAGGTTACTGTCAATGGTGGACAACTTTAGACAGATTGACTGATGGAAATAGTGCACCTTATGATGTGTGCTTGAAGAAATGTTGAGCCACTTGTCAAAAACAGTTCTTCAGACTTTGACAACATTTTGTGGCATCAACTTTTAAAACGGTGTATAATGGATGCTGATCTGTCATCAAATGTGGCCATTGTTATTAAAAATAGAGGAAAGAAAACTTGAAGCAACTTCATGAAAATCACCCCAAAAAATGTGATCATATTTAACAGAATGAATAATGGCATGAGGATCTTTCAGATTTATACAAAAGAATAATGCAGATCCACCATTAGATGTGACTTATAAAAAAAAAACTTTAAAAAAACTTCTACAAAACTGCTGAACAGAATTTGATCATATTTGACATAAAACATTTTCTATCAAATAAGGCCATGCTCTCCACAAATAGAAAAACCTTGAAATTACTTCTCCAAAACCACTGAATTGAATTTGACCAAACAGAACAAAAAGCATCCAGACGTGAAGATTGTCCATATAAAAATGATGCCTAAGCCACAATCATAACAGAGCTACCAGTCCTAAGAAGATGAAACCCTCTTAATGACTTCTTCAAACTGCTGAACATGTCAGGATGATGAATAAAATTTGACAAATCCTTAGAGACAGCATCCTGGCATTAAGACCTTTTTAATTTACTCAAATGATGCCCAACTGTCAAATACACATAGTACTGTACAGAAACAAATGACCTGACCAGCATGAATTAGACCAAATTTGACAGCAAGCATTCTGGCATGGAGGGTTTTCATTGTTAATGCTGGTCCATCATCACATTACAGGTTGCCATTACTAAAGATGAAATTTTCAACTTCACAGATACCACTGAACAGAATTTGATACTACTAAACAGAATTTGACACTATATGAGAGAAAGCATCCCAACATGGAGAGCTTTCAATTTTATACAAATGATTCAAATCTGCCATAAAATATGGCTACAATTAGAAAAGAAACATTTAATATGTGTGAGTGTGTGATTTGGATTTTTAACCTAGCTTTAACAATTTGGCAGTCATATCGCTACGATGTCTGCAGTGTGACAGTTTATAGTGATGTCTAGCAATGGAGCATCATGCCACAGACATGTTGCATAATGTCCCACCCAGTCACATTATCCTGACACCAGGCCAACCAGTCCTAAGACTAACCTATTAATGCTGAGTGCCAACCAAGGCAGCTGTTAGTAGTATTTTTGTAAGTCTTTGGTATGACTCGGCCGACGATCGATCCTACGATCTCCCGCATCAGAGACAGATGCTCTAACCATTAGGCCACCGGAGCGGTCAAACATTTAATGACCTCTTCTGAAAAGCTGCTCAAGAAAATTCAACAAACTCTGAGACAAAGGACTGCTTTGAATGTTAATGATCAGTGCAAGGACTGCTCTGAATGTTGATGAACAGTACAAGGACTGCTTTGAATGTTAATGAACAGTGCAAGGACAGCTTTGAATGTTATAAATAGTTCAATGACTTCTTGAAATGTTAATGAATAGTGCGAGGACAGCTTTGAATGTTATGAATAGTTCAAGGACTGCTTGAAATGTTAATGAATAGTGCAAGGACCGCTTTGAAAGTTAATGAACGGTGCAAGGACGGCTTTGAATCTTAATGAACAGTTCAAGGACTTCTTGAAATGTTAATGAATAGTGCAAGGACAGCTTTGAATGTTAATGAACAGTGCAAGGACGGCTTTGATTGTTAATGAACAGTTCAAGGACTTCTTGAAATGTTAATGAATAGTGCAAGGACAGCTTTCAATGTTATGAATAGTTCAAGGACTGCTTGAAATGTTAATGAATAGTGCAAGAACTGCTCTGAATATTAATGAACAGTGCAAGGACGGCTTTGAATGTTATGAACTGTGCAAGGACTGCTTGAAATGTTAATGAATAGTGCAAGGACAGCTTTGAATGTTAATGAACAGTACAAGGAATGCTTTGAATGTTAATGAACAGTGCAAGGATGGCTTTGAATGTTAATGAACAGTTCAAGGACAGCTTTGAATGTTATAAACAGTTTAAAGACTGCTTGAAATATTAATGAACAGTACAAGGACTGCTTTGAATGTTAATGAACAGTTCAAGATGGCTTTGAATGTTATGAACAATTCAAGGACTGCTTGAAATGTTAATGAATACCGGTAGTGCAAGGACAGCTTTGAATGTTAATGAACAGTACAAGGACTGCTTTGAATGTTATGAATAGTGCAAGGATGGCTTTGAATGTTAATGAACAGTTCAAGGACTTCTTGAAATGTTAATGAATAGTGCAAGGACAGCTTTGAATGTTAATGAACAGTACAAGGATGGCTTTGAACGTTAATGAACAGTTCAAGGACTTCTTGAAATGTTAATGAATAGTGCAAGGACAGCTTTTAATGTGAATGAACAGTGCAAGGACTGCTTTGAATGTTAATGAACAGTACAAGGACTGCTTTGAATGTTAATGAACAGTGCAAGGATGGCTTTGAATGTTAATGAACAGTTCAAGGACTTCTTGAAATGTTAATAAATAGTGCAAGGACAGCTGTGAATGTTAATGAACAGTGCAACAGTGCAAGGACTGCTTTGAATGTTAATGAACAGTACAAGGACTGCTTTGAATGTTATGAACAATTCAAGGACTGCTTTGAATGTTACGAACAGTTTAAGGACTGCTTGAAATGTTAATGAACAGTACAAGGACTGCTTTGAATGTTAATGAACAGTTCAAGGATGGCTTTGAATGTTGTGAACAATTCAAGGACTGCTTGAAATGTTAATGAATAGTGCAAGGACAGCTTTGAATGTTAATGAACAGTACAAGAATGGTTCTGAATGTTAATGAATAGTGCAAGGACAGCTTTGAATGTTAATGAACAGTGCAAGGACTGCTTTGAATGTTAATGAACAGTACAAGGACAGCTCTGAATGTTATGAACAATTCAAGGACTGCTTGAAATGTTAATGAATAGTGCAAGGACAGCTTTAAATGTTAATGAACAGTACAAGGACTGTTTTGAATGTTATGAATAGTACAAGGACTGCTTTGAATGTTAATTAACAGTTCAAGGACGGCTTTGAATGTTATGAACAATTCAAGGACTGCTTGAAATGTTAATGAATAGTGCAAGGACAGCTTTGAATGTTAATGAACAGTTCAAGGACGGCTTTGAATGTTAATGAACAGTTCAAGGACTGATTGAAATGTTAATGAATAGTGCAAGGACAGCTTTTAATGTTATTAACTCAGTGTGAGCTTATGCATGCACATTTTGTTTCATGTACTTACAACCTAGATACATGTTTAATTTACATGGTTAATGTAGTTAGCCTGAGGAGTATAGCGCATACATGTGAAACTCCTGATGGGAGGTTTTCCTCCAGAAATGAGGTCTTTCTCCCATCCCTGAATGAAATCACACAAAATTACTGGTAATTTTTCCCCCATTGTTTTCACAGCTTGCTTCCTGTTAAGTAATTTACTGTAATACAGCCAGTGAGCATGTGACTGAACTGGCTTAATTAAGCAGGGCAAGATGATTAAGTTAATAATTTCAAGCAACGTAAAACAATTAACAACATACCATTGTTTCTGTCAACAGGGTTGGCTGGCTTCAGTGTTTGAATATTTGTAGACATGGTTTATACCAGGTGTGATTAGAATTTGGAAAGGATTAAAGAGATTAACTGATTAAGGTTGGATTACTAAATTACTGATTACTCAATTGGTATAAAACGATGGTCTGTTTTGCTTAGGTGTTTAAAAAAGTTTGTCAAGATGTCTAAACAAGTGTTATATCCAGTACTGAAATGCCAAATCTAATCAACTGAAATATCTCAAGAAATTCAATGATGGATGGACATGGGAATCTAAGTGGTTGGAATCAAGTTCAAAGGACATGAATATGCATTCTGCCTATCCTATAAAGGTGATTTTAAAATCTACGATGGCACACATAGATCACATCATGCAACATATTTAAAGCACATTAAACATGAAAGCAAATGTCTCCATTACCGAATTTCCCCGTTTGCAAAATCTGCATCAAATGTGGATAACAATGCATGTGCCAAGAAATTGTTTGCCAACTCTATAGCTGAACATAAATATCCTGTTGCACAAAAGTTTTCATACAATTGGACCAAAATGGATGAAAACAACTCGCATAATGATACAAGATTTGGGTCCTGATTTGGACGAAAAGTAGAAGACTTGCCACAGCGAGTAATGTGCCACTCTCATTGAAAATCCTCCCTTTTTTAAAGTCAAAACTCCCAACCAAATTTCACAAATCTGTTCTAAACTGACTTCTCTGTTCTGTCAGTGGTTTTTCCTCCAATTCTTTCTCATCCAGCATAAAAATGGTGTTAACCCAAAAAAAACAACCAAGGTGCACAAATTTTAACAGTGAATTGGCATAACAGTAAAATTTTATATTTTCCACATCGCTACATGCTGTTGTTTTTTTTTGTTGGTTTAATGCCATTTCACAAAGCAAGATAGGCTATACATGGTGGCCAGTATACCTGGTGGAAGAAGAACCCACTAAAATCCTGGTAAGAACCACTGATTCATGGGAAGCTGCTGGCAAGCTTTCTCACATAACCACATTGGCCAAGCCCGAGAGGCAAACCCACATGGACAGAGGTGAGATGCTTTGATCAGAAATGAATCAGTACATGCTGCATGTTTAAAAACAGATATCATTTCTAAAGTAGATAATGATAATTAAAACAAAAACTGGGAAAACATGTTTACATTATATTCTTTTGTATGGTGTAAAATTGATGCATGAGAACACAAATAAGAACCAATCATGCAGGAGAAAATATTTCCCAAATTTAAATTCTTCTGCCACCAAGGCTAAAGCCATACTTCACTAAACCACTGAAAAAATTAACAGAAACAAGTTTTGTTCTTGTTTATTTTATTGAATGTAAGATTTGAGATTTTACTGTAATTGTAATTTGTACAGACAAATTAAAAATAAATCTCTTATGATAGGCTATACAATTAGATCTTTTTAACATGGTTATAAACGGTATACCCCGTAAGGGTAGTAAATGTATTATAAATAGACACAAGTCTAATGGCTGACTCTTCCTTTAATGTACTATATCAGACTTGTCAAAGAAACAGATCCGGCTTAATTATTATTTCAATAGAATTATTAACAGAGTACATCATAATCAAGTTTATATTTACAGTGTATATCATAAATTAAGTTCATATACCTGAAAGAACATCTTACAGTAAACATTGTTTCCTTGTTGATTAAAAATATAATACCAACAAATGTCGTATCAATATTTATTGATCATATTCAGCTTTTTGTATCCTTAACATGCATTTATGAAATACTCACCTGATCACAATAAATTAGAAATACAACTACTACCTCACAAATCCATCCCTCAAATGCTTGCTTTTAGCAATAAAAGTGCTCTATGTTGTCTGTCAACTAAAATGGAAATATAAGAGTGATCTCCCCATGGGTAAAGGGACTGTCACCAAATCCTGCCTACACATCAGTTACAACTGGAGGGATGTGCATGCTCCACTAGGTTTCAATGCAACTCCAGGGAAGCTGTCAAAGTGCACACTTATTACAACCACGTAAGTAATTATTCAAAAAACATATTTCACTCTTAAAATTTACTTCAAATACATTACCATATCATAATGTATTAGATGAATAAGGTCAGAGGTGCAGGGAGTTGTATCATGTCACTCTGGATAAAGCTCGAAAGGTATGTAAATTGGCCTAATCTCATGAGATATGATCTAAAATTTAGCATGCAGGTATGTTTAGATACGACTTGTATAGAAAATTACCATTCCCATCCCCTACACTTTCAAATAAAGCAAAGAAAACCTTATTGTGAAACTGATAAATGACCCATGAGAGCAGCATGTTGTGCTATTGCTATAAGTCCCACAGGTCAAACCGAGTCATTTTGGATATAAGGTCTCTGTGGTAAACGTTTGAGAAAGTCATCACAGATTTCCATCTCACAAATTGGACAATGACAGTTAAGTACAGTTACACTTGAATGCCATGCTTGTTAGCAACTGCCCTAACCTTGTGACCTGATATGTGCAAGAAACTCATTTGGGTTTTTTAAATGTGGAGTGAACAATACAATGTACCCCTGACGGTAGGCCCTAATCTGAGATACTATCCCTTCTTGAAATTGTAGAAATAAATGAGACCTCAATATTTTCACCACTTTAAAGCCATTACAAGGGTCTGCAGATGCCGATGAAGCAAAAGGTTAAAGAGGTTTCATAGCAATGATTCCCCATGAGTGAAAGCCCATTCTTAGGAATGAAAGCAGGAGCCATCATAAGTGTAAGAGAACCATCTCAATGGAACTGCAGCAAGTCTGGATCAATTGCAAGGTATCTCATTCAAGCTGCTGTAGAAAGAAAGAGTCTGAATCGGGTTTTGCATGAGATGCGAATCATGGAGGTTCTAAATGTAGGTCTGAAAGGTTCTGTATGAAGGCCCTGTCAGACCCTGCAGCAGATTCCATTTAAACTGAGGGGGCCCCCGAGTGGTCGAGTGGTCTAAAGCACTGTTATAGATCACTGACATCTCACCTCTGTCTGCGTGGGTTCAAGTCTCAGATTCGGCAAATAATGTGGGTATGTGAGAAAGCTTGCCAGTAGCTTCTCGTGGGTTGGTGTTTCTTTCCAGGGTTTTCCGGTCCTTCCTCCACCTTTAATACTGGCCGCCATGTATAGCCTATCGTGTGCTGCAAAAATGGCTTTATATCCAACAACAACAACCATCTAAACTGGGTATGAGGTAAAATCCTTAAGTCGAGACAAATGAAAGTTCATCATCAGGTCATATAGGTCTTTATTTGGATGAAATTAGACAAATGACATGTGAAATCATCATCAGTGAAAACAGAATAAGAAAACGGCAAAAATATAGCTGAAGCATATTTCTCCATGTAAGAAAACACATTACAATTGCTTAAATGCTCAAAAGGCTCTGGTAAATTTCAGTTTTGCAAGGTCTCAACAAAAACCATGCTTTCTAACAAAAAAGTATTAAGTGATGTATTGAGAGAATTTGACCCCAATATATGTACCAATGATATTAGTCTTGTCTGACTTCCATCTTACTGGTCAGACAATTTTGAATACTTTCTGTGCTCAAAAAGAAGTTTGGGAGGGTTGGATCTGCAAGGTAAGGGTTGTATTTCTGACGTATTGTGATCGGATAGCGTACCTGAAAAAGGAACATGTTACTGCTAATGGCAATAAAACTTCAGCCCTGGAACATACCAGGACACATACTCGAAAAATCAACGTCAGACAAGTCATATTGTACATATTCAGCTTTAAAAAGCTGGATAATAAGTGTGAGCAAATATACCATTCACATAATAAGTATGCAATACTTTGTTTTATATTCTTTGCCCGAGTTCATATCATTCATGCCTACCATACAAAAGTATACAGATATATCACTATAGTAGTGTCTCGGCATATTATATTTACTGGGAACTGAGGCTATGATTTAAATGATTCAAATCTTTCCAACTGCTAAAAAAAGACTCTGACCTGCAGTCACACAATGCACCAGCCGATCATGGTCCATGTTGTTTGTTCTACTGAGTGCTTTTAACAAACTACATAGATCAAAATCTCCAGGGGCATTATGGGATGGCAAATCTAGGTCTGTGGACTTTACAGTTGGACTTGACTTGAAAGCAAACTACAATAAATGTACATAATTGCCTTGGGCAACAGTCTTTACTTGGAAAACTGCTTTTGCAATTCTCCCATTGCTTTACCATAAAATGATACACATGTGAAAATTAAGTTCTTTACAGTGTATGTGATGTTGAGGGTTGACCTATAAAAGTTCATGCAAAGAGGATGCAGCCATTACAAAATACTTTCACAATCAACCTTAAAGTTTGGTGTACTTTCTTTCACACACCTTCTTAAGCAAAAACATTTGATAATATAAGCAACTTTTAAGTCAAAAGGGATTACTTCAACTCCAGCACCATGATATGTTTATGAATATAGAATAGGCCTTACAAACCCTCAATCATGTAAGAAGAGGCGACCAATGCAGCAACCTTTTGGCCCTGTGAGGCATTTCATGATGATGTTCAGCTGTCTTGAGCTTTTCAAAAGATTACAGTTTCTATTTGCATGTGGGGGCTTTTGGTGTGTGATTTGTATTTTGAAGGTTTTCACCCTTTTTGCCTTTATTTTGTATGTCTTTTTGGTATACCTAAATTATATGGTCTGGATTGTGCTGATGTGCCAGTAAACCCTATGTATCTATCTTTCTATACATACATACATACATACATGGCTGGATTTTCCTTCATTTACTATGAATTATTATATTTTGCAATATACAAATTTCTGTCGATTTCATGATTGCTACTTATCCATGAAATTTAAAAATTCAATGAATTATCGTACTGTGGAAGCTATATTCCTTCCTTCCCCAGTCCATGACTTCAATTACCAACAAAAACATGATTTTTTCAAGAAATCACAAAAATTAATACTGATAAACATAAATTAATTCACAGTTTTGTTTATATACATCACCAATCCAGCAAAGTATGTCAGGGTACATGTTTAAAAATTGTCATAAACAAGATCACTTTACTAAGGACTATTCCTTTAAACATACACCATATCCAGGGAAGTCATTGTTTTTTTAAAATATATTCCAGGGTACTCAGATTACCCAAAGAGTTCATATGAAAAACAATACAAAATTCTAAACTAGTATCTATGGGTGACCATTCTACACTAAAAGTGCCTTCCCTGGGTCCCGTGTATATTTTACTGGAACAGCCCTAACACAACAGCTGTCCCATGTGCAATTCTAATTTGCCTGCAAAAAAATACATTAAAAAAATATTAAAGGCCATTATAGCTTACTTGATAATTAACCAGACTCCTATCCTCATCAGACTCAAATTTCATTTACTACATGTATAGACTGAAAGAGAGGTATCAAGTGATTAAAGATCTAAAGATAAAAATGATTTTTTAATTTTAAAAAAAAAATAAAAAACTTTACTGAAAAATCATGACAAAGGGTACAGTGGCTCAGAATATGTCCTAAGCTGTACGTATTTTACTCTATCATCACTTTTCACTATACGATACTGTTGACTCCACCAGCATTGGTTAACCCTTCTGAAATTGACAATTTAAGTGATCCGATATACATGGTGTGCTTACTGATGAATATGCTGGATCTTCTCATAGCTGAACACTATGCTTTGTAAAGATGAAGGAACTCAATTTCCAAAGACTAAATAACTGCCAATTCAACTGAATATCACCTGTGACATAATAACTAAGGATTTCTGTAAATGGTTTCCCATTTGAAAAACAAACCGAGGAATGGCATTTCAGAACCAGGCTTTCAAAACTCAACAGAAAAAATGCCACATTTTACACACTTGTATCCATAATGATTGGGTTGGTTTAGTGTTTTATGACACAGCAACACAAATATGAAATTTAATGCTGAGGTAGACAACCCAAGCTTTGTCACAGCTCAGCTGACCATTTAAGCCTCTCAATATTTTAAAATATATTTAAGTATCCTTATAATCTGGGGGCCCAAGATGGATACATTTCTTTGCTTTAAGAATCACTAAACACATCTCATGTCAACTTGAGTTTGAGTCTCAGCTCAACTAATGTGGGCACGTGAGAAAGCCTGGCTGTACCATCACTTGTCGGTTAATGGTTCTTCCCTTGTTCTTCCTCCACCAAATATACTGACCACAAAGCATGGTGTGCATTTGCTGAACAATGGAGTTAAACGTCACAAAAAAAACAAAACCACTTATAATCTCTTTATTATAATTTCATTTGGAAAGTTTTTATAATATGCTCTGCACACAACAGTGAAGCCTTCTTTCTTACAGCAATGCGGTGAATCCAAAAAGTGCTGGCCATACATTTTCAATCACAACAAAGCAAGAGTTTTAATTTCTCTTGGACAAAAAGGCATTTATGAAAGCTGTTCATGCTACATGCAGTCTATAAAAATTCCATGAAGAGAAAAGGCACAGATAAAAACGAAAATAATATCATTACTAAAACAATTAAAGAGAATGTTGATTTGAAGGTTTTTGTACCATGAAATCTGTATGTGATATTTTATGACTAGTTTTATCTTTTCTTGTATTTATACAGCCATATGATATTTTTCAGACTTGTGAAACAGATCTCAAAAAACTACTTCAATGACAAATGGTTTAAGATCCAATCTTATTTCATCACAAAATTCCTTATAAATAATATGCTAATCGACTGGTACTCAAAGATTTGCACTGTACATGCCTGTGTTAAGCTACTCAACCATTGTTACTGTAATATACCAATGTGTCAACCTTCTCAACCACCTGTACTGCACATTTGTCAACCTTCTCAACTACCTGTACTACATATTTGTCAACCTTCTCAACCACCTGTACTGCCCATTTGTCAACCTTCTCAACTACCTGTGCCATATATGGCAATGTGTAATACACATCAAACCATGGATGTTTTTGATGCAAAGGGTTATAAAAAAATATGCTAATTTACAACTGTCTAATATACTGTCAGACCTGGGTGTACAATCAATTTGAACACCCTTATCTCTTTCCTATGCAATCAATATTTTGAATCTTTGAAAGCACATTGGAAGTAATTGTCATGATACTTGCTGAATTTCTCTCTTTTGGGTACACAAAATTATTTCTAGATACAGTGTATGTGAATGATATATATAAAAAGATAGGTATTAAAAACAATAGTTGATGATATTTCAATTATCAATGAAATATCTCCACTTTTAATTTTCAATGTTATTACTGCAACAGTTTGTAATAAAAAAAATTTGAAAAAAAAATCATTGGTCTCCAGAAATATTGCTTTATTGCTGGTTACATTATCAAGACACTGTGATGTCAATGAATTTATGATTATATAATAAAAACCACATCCTCAAGGGGTTTAATATTGTCACTATTTACATCCAAGGCCATTTGTGTTCTCTAGCATGTGAGGGGAAAAAAACAAGGATGTTCCAACTGGGTGTCCATTGTCTGCAAGAAATCGTATATATAAAAATACTTTTATTTGATATCATATTATGTGCCAGGTACTCTTCTCCCACTTTCCCAAACATCATAAAATGTCTTCCTGATGCTGAGATTTTTAGTATCTTTCTTAATGCTTTCTTTGCAACGAAGAATTTTTCACAGAAAGGTAGGATTAAAACAGTCATTATGTCTTGAATTCTCCCGATAACAGTCTTTCTTTACCAATGAGGAAATTTTGAGGATTTCTTTAAATGTGTGCAATTCCTCAACTCTTTTGTTCAAGAATTAAAAGCTTCCAGGAGTTCAATTTAATATTAAAAAGGTGATTTTGCATCATTTTGAATATTTCTACTTCTCAAAAAACTATGGATATTGTCTTAAGTACTGTATATAATCGCTTATATGTCCAACTGCAAAATGAAAAAACCCAGATCTGCCTTCGCCTAAAGCACAGGCAGTTTGTAAAGAGTAATCAGGAGAACAAACACCACAGACCCAGGTCTGCAGGTGCATTTTGCTATGGCAGATCAAGATCTCTTGTTTGCAGTTAGACTTGACTTAAAAGCAAGTATCGATGGTATCATAATGATGATCATGTCAAATCTCAATCTTCTGAGAAATTTTGAGACATGTAGTGGGACTGGATCATTACAGTACACAATTACAATGTGTAAACTGGGGCCTAGATCTATCCTGCATACAGTTACATCTGTAACTGGGGCCTGGATCTATCCTGTATACAGTTACATCTGTAACTGGGGCCTGGATCTATCCCTTATACATTTACATCTGTAACTGGGGGCAAGATCTATCCTGTATAATTACATATGTAACTGGAGCCTAGATCCATTATATACAGTTACATCTGTATCTGGGGGCCTAGATCTATCCTGTATACAATTAAACATGTAACTGGGATCTTGCTCTTCCTGTATGCAGTTACATATGTAACTGGAGCCTAGATCCATCTGTATACAGTTAGATATATAACTGGAGCCTAGATCTATTCTGTATCCAGTTACATATGTAGCTGGAGCCTAGATCCATCCTATAGACTGATATGTAACTGGTGCCTAAATCTATTCTGTATACAGTTACATATGTAACTGGAGCCTAGATCTAGCCTATAGACAGTCAGATATGTTACTGAGGCCTAGATCTGTCCTATCTTCAACTGTGTATCACACAGCAGCAAATACTCTCTAATTGAGCAACATGTTCAACTTTGCTTCAGTGTGAACAGAACTGCAATAATCTTAAAATTCCTCTAGTTTTGGACACTGCACTATGATTCAACCTTAATTAGCGTTTTCAATAAAATCTGTCAACTGACTGAATAATAATTACCTATGTTGAACAAATTACTTTGTGATCATATATTTGCAAATGAAAATGTATGATTTATAACAAATCTTATAATGCAAGTACAAAAATGCAACATTCAAAATGTCACCATTGTTATTTTTGCTTTGTCACCATGTGTTGACTGGCTTTGTCATTTTATTAAACAGGTGCCTCCAAAAATGTTAGGAACTGAAATATTACGTGCTAATAACCAGTCAACTTGCCAATATAACAATGTTCGGATCTTGTATACTAGCTTTTTGTCTGATCAATGATCAAATCAATATTAATTCATACATTTTCCTCTGCAAATATATTCAACAAATCTTTGGTTTACATTAGGTAATGATTATTTTTTAATCTTTTAATCAAATTTCAAAATTAACTGCTACAAAAGCTATATAATGATGGAATAAGAAAAGATGAATAAAATCTGTGGTTGTCAGAGGAGAGTCTAAAATGAATTTTATACATGTATTATATACATGTTTGTCCATGCTGACCATAAGAATCTAATTCTGTGTGTACAACATAGATTTTAAATGAAGTCCTGCATGTTTCAAAATCAAAATCTACTTGACATAATATAAATATACAATATAAACTATATAAATGCCAAGTGCTCAATTCATAAGTGATGACTACAACATAGCCATAATTGCAAATAGGAAAACTTTACTTGTAGAAAAATGTAAAGATGAAAAAGGGGTAAACTACAACATTAAGTCTGGAATGGCAGAAGCTGAAAGACAAAAACAAAGCTACACTCTCTACTAGATAAAGCATGAAGCCAATGCAATACAACATTCTGTGCTATCTCTGACCTTTCATAATGCATTGACAGGAACACACAAATTCAATCCAATTTTTACATTTTTATATATCAAATGAGGACAATAAATTAAACATTCCATCTGATATGTATCACTCATGTCCCCAATCTCAATCAAGCCTCTCGTCTTGAGCTAGAAATCACTTAAGAGATATGTGGGTTAACACCAATTATATTGGAAAAGTAAAACTGAAGTTTTAAAAATAAATTGTTTACAACTGAATGCAAAGGTGAAATTTGGTAAGGATAGAAACTAATTTACCATGTAACTAATGCAAAATATTTATTGGTTTCTACATATATTTTCTTTTCCTGTATTACCAACATTTCCTTTTGGTATAAATTATGATCTACCAATTATTGTTTATTTCTTTTATTCTTTATTTACTTTATTAGTTCATTCATTTACTTTTTATTTCTCCATTATGCCTCTATTATGCATTGATTAAGTCAAAGTTTTCTTTTATTTATCCAATTATTTACACAAAACCTTAACAGCAATGTTAACAAGGATTCATGAAACTGAAAGACTGGAATAGACACAATGCCTTTCAGTAATCAATTTAGAAACAATAAGGGAATATTTATTTGACTAAAAAACCGTGTACAAAGGTCATTTATTTTGAAAATCAGCTCAATCTGCTCACCCCCAAACAAAAAGCCAATTATAAAGTCAATAGCTTAGTAAAGACAGTTTTACTGTTTGCAAAAAGTCTTTTCTTCCTTATTTTCAATTATTAATAAAAACTGTTACTTTGTAAGATATTTTTATAGTTATTAATTGAAAATAAGGTAAAACCAGTAAGAGTTAAATTGTACAATATGGACTTTCACTCTTCAACAACAATCCAAGATATCAAGATAAAATTTAATTGCTGAATACACAGAATCCATTAAATATGCTTTTTTTTTAAACAAAATTTTTTTGTTAGTTTTAGTATTTTCAGATATGCATTAAATGACCAATAAATAGAACTGGCTCCATTATTTTGCAATTTTTTCAGAAATGAATCTTTTTACTGTCAAATAATGTATGCATTATGTCAAAGGATCTCAGATTTATACAGAAAATGTATGTCCACAAATATAATAAACTCAACTCATTTGTAAATAAAACTAATAAATGTCTAGTCATGCAAGGTACAGCATACCATCCCTATTTGGGAATAATAAAGTACAATGAACCTTGACAAAGTTACTAGTCATACCAAAATAAGTGGCCACAAAAATATTCCCATGTTAGAAAACTCCAGAGACTTTTGTAGTAAATTTATATCATCTGAAATACAGTTTTTAAAATCCGCAGCCATTTGTAGTAAATTTATATCTTTTAAAATATATAACAGACAGTTTTAAATATATTCATTCTCTATATGTAGGAAAATCAAATCTTGTACTGAAAAAAAACATCTACTGAAGTCATTGATACTTGTATATAACATTTTAGAGCAAAAATCTCCAAAAGCCTACATTATGAGTTTACATAAAAACAATACAGCTGAAAAAAATTCCATTAAAAGTCAAATTTTTGGTCATGCTATTGAAAATTTCTGAGGGGCCTGTTTGGGATAAGTCAGTGTCTGGCAACATAAAAAAGCTGGACACCTGCAGATTTATGACTTTGATTCCCTGCTAGAAAATAAAATACAAATA
This sequence comes from Sinohyriopsis cumingii, assembly GCA_028554795.2. Lineage (NCBI taxonomy): Eukaryota > Metazoa > Mollusca > Bivalvia > Unionida > Unionidae > Sinohyriopsis > Sinohyriopsis cumingii. The sequence goes on along the minus strand of CM068840.1, from coordinate 105,320,097 downwards.
CAAATATGAGTAATTTCAACAGAAGTTATCAGGAGCTTAAATACTACCACTAATATTCAAAATAACTGCCAGCAGGTGTATATAACAGTCAAAGCTATTGTCCAGTGTTTCACACACCCTAAGTGCAGTACACTTCAGCCTCAAATGGCAGTAAAGGTAAAAGAGGTCACTTAACTTTGCAAAGTTCTTTGCATGATTCATACATTGTATAATAATATTCAAGTAGAGCTTCTATTCTGACAAGGAATAGAAATCCATCTTGTGAAAAACAGAAAAACAGAAAATTGAAAAGCTACAGAAACTGAAGGATGTACTAAATGTTTAACATTTATACAACAGAATCAAATATTTGAAGGCCTCGAATACTATAGAAATTTATTTGAGATATTTTGGGGCATCATAAATCAACAGATGCATTCACTGTGCTGCTTTTCTAATTACATTCACTGGTATGAAAAAAATACAATATCTCCATTACTATCAAGAGGCCTTAAGGTTTTATGCTGTTCAAGAAAGATTGGACTTGTAATAAATAAATTATATTTTTGTTGAGATATATAAGACTAGATAGACTGATCATTATTATTTTTCTGCTGAAACAAACTCACCTCGAAATGTTAATACTAGATGCAGAAAATGTAGGAAGAATATTCAACTGAACATTCTTAAATTTTGTTATGTAAAGTGAAACTGTTTGAATATTAAAAGGAAAAATTAACTTAGTACTGCAACTTTATTTTGGATGTTGCTGAAATCAATGGACAAGTAATATATTCTTCAGGACAAGTGATTTTTCAAAAAGCCACTTATCCAGTACAAATGGCAATAAAAAAAAGAAATGTTCAGCCCTGATCACACAAAAGGAAAGTTTTTTAAGTTGACATATGTCTCCATATTTTCATAACAAGTTATATAAAAGATAAACTGTTCAAAATGCAGAGCATCAAGAAACACAATTCCATTAAATGTAACAAAATGTCATGCAGCCTGTCACTTACTACAAAAGACTGGGTTTTTTAAAAGTGGGAACTTTTTGTTGGCAACTTAATGTGTTTGATATAATCACTGTGACTACAATATTACCTACAATCTGTAAGAATACAATTGTATGATTTAAAAAAAATACACGTGATTTAGTATTAAATATATTGCATAGGAATGTTTATTAATTAATAATTGATTGAATGAATTCATAAGTGTTGTTCCATTTAAATACACATGGTACTGAGGGAAGGCACATTTTAAAAAATATATGCCAGGGTACTCTGATTACACAAGAGTTTATATGGAAATGATACAAAGTTTTAAATGCATCTATGGGTGACTACTCCACATAGAAAGTGCCTTCCCTAGCTCCCACATATATTTTATTTTGAACAGCCCCAATCCTCATACATAAATATTAGAAATTCATGAAAATCAGGTTTTCAACTCTTGGCAGTTAAAAAAAAATCATTCATATTGTATTAAAGTCATTCATACTTTACTAAAAGAACAATGTCCACATTTTATTATGAAAATTTCCATAGTAAAAATTTTCATTTTAATCCACTACAGAATCATGAAGCAAGATTTAGACAAAGCTTTTCTCACTTCTACTGTAATGTCAAAGAAACACTATTTCAAGAGGTTACAAATAAAACTTAGAAAACTTAGGAGTATGTGCTAAAAAAAAATCATTAAAATAGAACATTCAAGAATTTTTCATGACACATGAGTTCTCCTTCTACGAATGAATTTATTTTCCAAACAATACATGTTTCCAAAGAATTTTTATTTGGAAGCAATTCACTAGAAGTTAAATGGGATATTCCATGGTTTTCTGGGATGCAGCAGTAAAACTAAGAGTTTCAATAATTTTCTTCAGATATGTCTGTATTTTTTACCCCAAGAGAAGGTTTATGGTTCATGAGCATACTTTGTCCTCACCTGCAGCTTGTATGTTTAGAATCTAGTTGGCATCAAACATGGGAAGTAAATTCAATTCTTTCATTTCAGCTCATAAATTACAAAGTACAAGAAATCACCTGCACTCTGTGGCTGCACTTTTTTTTTACACCTGATGCTGAAAAATGCATTTCACTTGCACCTTAATGAAATAAAGCATTGATAAGTGCATTGTCTGACAATGTGAACATCTGTATGTGAACCATCCAGAAGGGGCTAATTTGTAATAAATACATTTTCATCATTTATTATATTTTTATTTTAAACTGCCCTTAATTCACTGCACTTCAAAAATGCTGATAAACTGATAGAGGTCTTCTAACTGCAGCACCAAATACTAACTGGACTTCTAGAGCAGATCCATCAATGAGTTGTTCAGTCTGAAGCCAGCATCATGAATGTCCCATCAATATATGCAGCATTACTACTGCTACAGCCAACAGGCTCTTTCCTCTTTAAAAACAAATGATCAAAAGTAGTTCATCCTGCCTCTATCCTGGAGAAGCTTTATCAACAAAAGTGGCTTATGCTGTCTTATCACCAAAAGTGGCTCATGCTGTCTGTATCCTGGAGCAGCTTTATCATCAAAACTTATGATACAAAAATCCATCAGAATCTGCATTCCATCATCACAGAGTTTTGTGGTGGTATTATCACAATTCATTTGTCTCTTACAAGAGTCTTGTCTTTGTATGCACACTACAAATAACTGTCCCAAAGAAAATATTAGTATAGCAGTCTTATGGCAAAATAACTGAGGTGTTCTGAATATCAGAAAATGAAAACAAAGAATGGCCATTATTTTGGTATCTAGTTATCATTCTATCTGTTATAGTTATCATTCTATCTGTTATAGTTATCATTCTATCTGTTCATGAAAATCTTCATGAAACTGCCCATCTCCATATGCCAGTACCATTATGGTAAATTATTTAGACTATACTGTATGCATGGTGATTGCAGAAGCTTGCAGTACACTGAACACAAAGTAGTAGTTATGTCCCTTGTCACAAAATGGAAGTTATATCCCTTGTCTGCTGCTGTTCCACTTCTTATTCTTATCCAGAACATAGGAAAAAAAATGAATCTTTTAAGAACGAAGGCCATATTAGTTTCCCTGACAAGGGGAGCCAGGTTTTTGCATAGAAAGTCATAGACTATAATTAAAGGAGTTTACACGAGTAAACCTGTGAATTTTCAACAGGAAATATGTAAAATCTGTAAGCTTGTCTTTCTACACATCAGAAACCCGGCTCAGTTGTCGTTGTCATTGTCCTGGAGGTGGTGGAGGGGGTGCTCTTCGTGCTGAAAAGAAAGCGCCCAATGTAAAATAAAAAGGTGACATCTGACTTCATGCAAATCATAACACAATAAGAAGTTACATAATAGGTTATTTTAGTGGTGAAATATTTATTAGGTTCTGATTTAGATCACAGAAATAAATCTGATTAGGATTTCTTATCTTATAAAAAAAGCAAACCCAAACACTTTTATCATCTTATGCAAAAATTGCAACAAAACAATCCTCCATATGCTTGATGAGGACATCTTCATTTTCAGCATACATCGTAAGAATAACTCAAAAGTTACTAATGACAGTATCAAAATATACATTTCTTCCTTCTGAAGGACAACATTATCTTTAATATGTCAAATAAATTCATCTAGTGCTAATATTGAAAGATGCATTGCAAAGGGTATTGCTCTAAGCAATTTGATTCACAAGACCACACAAATGTTGGAAAATCATCAGTGTTTCCCACTACCCCCATTTTTTATCACATACCCCCAAATATTTAATCTGACCCTGTTAAAAAATTCTGGTTTGTTTTTTCTTCAATCCGAGCTCTAGTCTTACTACATGGGGATATGCTGAAAATCACTCTTTCAAGGTCTCATCAATACAAAACAGTTGAATGAAATGCAATATTCCTTTTCCAAAATTATGTTGCTGAAAGTCATGCTAGAAGAATGAATAATAAGGGTCACAACTCTTCCAAATGATAAAGTGGGAAACTATAACTCATACAAGTTCTCTTCAATACAAAGTTGCACACAAATTTGGATGAAATGCAACAATGCTTAGTTGGCTGCAGAAGCCAATATCTGGAGGGTGAGCAATCCTGGGATATAACTTCTGGAAATGATGTCAATGAATGGTGAATATCAAACACACTCAAGATGTCAACAATCTGAAGCCACATGTCAAATCTGATTGAAATCCAAGAAAGTTTGACAAAGTTTACCGCCTGAAATAAATGTTTAAATGACATGCTTTCAGGGGTACATAAATTTTTCAAATGAGATATAAACTCATAAAGGCACATGTCAGTGTAAGAGATAATGTTCATATTAAAGGTTCACAAATGATGCTTATTACAGGAAACATAATGTAAAGATATGAAGGTGATTGTCAGGGGAGATAATTATCCAAGAATATTCCCACTGAAGGACTAACAAAGAATGTTCTGGAATCAATGACACAAACCTTTTCTTCCCAACTGTCAAGTGTGGAAACTAACTCTTGATCTATAACAAGATTTTTAAAATGACCAGCATGGTGGCCTGATTTATGACCACCTAGACAACATAAGAAGTCTTCTGGTGAAAATCACATCTTGATACCACCATCCATTCAGGAAGTGTAATGATAACAAGATTTTCAAAATGGGAAATTGTTGTCACCATACTTGTTTTAAGATTGGTACCACTGTTATTTAGGACCAACTTGACTTCATAAGAAATCTTTCTGTCAAATGTCAGTGTGACCAAGCATTCATAAATTGAAATATCATGATTTTCAAGAGGGCCAGACCACTCCGTTGCCTAGAGGTTAGAGCATCTGCCTCGGATGCAGGAGGTCATGGGTTCAATCCCCGGCTGAGTCATACCAAAGTCTTACAAAAATGATACTAACAGCTGCCTCGCTTGGCGCTCAGCATTAAGAGGTTAGTGTTAGGACTGGTCGGCCTGGTGTCAGGATAATGTGACTGGGTGGGACATCATGCTACATGTCTGCAACATGATGCCCCAGTGCTAGGCATCACTATAAACTGCCACACTGTAGACATTGTAGCGATATGACAGAAAAATTGTTAAAGCTACGTTAAAAATCCAAATCACACACACACACACACACTCAAGAGGGCCATCTTAGATGTTAGATCGGCACCATTTTCATCCAACTAGGCATCATAAAATGACCTTTGTAGAAAATCCTATGCTGATATAACCATCTATTCTAGAGATGTAGTGATAATGAAACTTCCAAGCTGACCACTATGGCAGCTATAAAGGAGATCAGAATGGCACCATTGTTATGTGTTTAGGCTCTCATAAACAGTAACAACAAAAAAAGTTAAGAAAACAAGACTTGTAAAATTTAACAAATAATTTATTTCCATTGAAAAACAAGGTAAAAATGAGGAAAAGAACTAACAGTTTTAAGAATCAAATCCAAAAATAATCCAAGAATTAAAAATAAAAAGTCCTAGTAATAAAATTTTCTAATGAATATGAGTTTGAGTCCTGACAAAAAACCAAAATGGAAGGCAATGACGTATACTGTAGCCAGTATAGTATTGCCGTGTCAACAGTACTTTGTTGTACCAAATGGAAAATGTAAAATTCCAGTAAAGAAAATTACGATACTATAACATATGGAATAAAAAATTTAAAACTAGCAAACAATTAAATCAAATCAAATATAAATTAAATCAAATATACATAGCACTTTTCTCCATAAAGAAAAAGAAAGATCTATCTTTTTACCATAAATTATGCATGAGGTTAAAAAAACATAAGAACTCTTATGAATTATACACAGTGTACATGAAATAATACATTTCTATCCATGGCAAAGTGCATCTGCTATTAAATTATCTTTTCCCTTGATGTGCCTGATGTCAATCTTATACTCCTGTACAACAATCTCCACCTTAATAGTCTTTCTTATTTTTCATCTTGTCAATGAAAGTAAGGGGATTGTGGTCACTAAACACAATAATCAAAGAAGGGGCTGAACTAAGTAAACTTCAAAATATTGTAATGCCAATATCAAAGCCAAACATTCCTTTTTGATTGTTGAATAATTTCTTTGGTACTTATTTAATTTCTTAGAAAAATAGCACACTGGATGATAAACACCATTTTTATCTTCTTGAATCAATACTGCTCCAACCCCAACGTCACTTGCATCAACAGACAGTTTAAATGATTGGATGAAATTTGGAGCTGTAAGAAATGAAGTGCTTTTAAGTATGGCTTTTAACTTCTAAAGCTTCTTGACATTTTTCTGTCCAAAGAAATTTTCTTTCTCAATAAATTTGTCAGGGGTTCAGCAATTACAGAAAAATTGGAACTAAATTTCTGATAGTATCCAGCCATACCTAAAAATCGTATCAGTTGCTTTTTACTTACAGGCACATGGTATTCAGAGATAGCCTTGACCTAAGCATCTATAGGTTTAACTTGTCCATATGTCCTAGAAAAGTTACACTAGCATGGCAGAACTCACTTTTGGATAAATTAATTGTCAAACTTGCAACTGTGAGTCTGTCAAAGAATTTCCGAACTGTCTCTACATGTTCTTTCCAGGTGTCATTGTAGATGATGACATCACAATTATCTAGACCAGAGGTGATCATATTCATTAGACACTGAAAAGTACTTGTCAAGCCTTTCATTCCAAATGGCATCACCTTACATTGGTAAAGTCTATCTGGAGTCACAAATGCCAAAATTTTCTTTGCTCTTTCCAAAATCCTTTCAGAAGGTAAAATTTGGTGACATACTTGTCCATTCCGATCTTATCAATACAGTCATCGATTATTGGTAATGGAAATGAATCTGTCTTTTGTCATAATGTTCACCTTCTTATAATCAGTGCATATCTGGAAAGTTTTATCTGGTTTCGAAACAAGTATACATAGTGAACTCCAGTCACTTTTACTGGACTCTATGAAATCATTCTCCAGCAAATAATGAAATTCTTTTTTCAAGTATTCCTGTTTGAGAGGGTTCATCCTGTATGAGTGTTGTTTGACAGGTTTGGAATTTACGATTTCAACATCATGGAAAATTTTGTTTGTTCTTGTTGGAACATGGAAATAAGTGCTCATATTCAAATAATAACTGTTTAAGTTCATTTCTTTCTTGCTGTTGCAAATGTGAAAGTTTCTGGTCCAGATCTTTCATAATTTCTGAATTCTGAAAATTTGTCGCTGCAATATCAGTAGAATTCAATGTATTCCTTCACTTGAATCTTCACTGAGTGGGACAGGTACAACTAAATTAACTGCATGTTTAACCTGGCTATCTCTTTCAATATACTCCTTTAACATGTTTATGTAGCAAAGCTGTTTTTGTTTTCGCCTCCAAGGAGTATTTATGATGTAATTTAAATCATTTACTTTCCTGTCAACTGTGTAGGGACCATAACACATGTATTTGGCCTGAAGAGGATTTTGTGGTAGGCTGAAAACTCCTTTTTAACATATCTTAATTTATTTTTGACTGGGTATAGTGCAGATTCGCTCTTGCAACCTCACAAGCCTTTGACAACTTATACTTAAAATTGGAAACATAATCGAGAAAATTAATTTCAGTATCTTCATTAGAAAGAAGTTTCTCTTTCAACAACTTCAAAGGTCCACACACAGTGTCCAAAAACCAGTTAAAAGGGACTGAAGCCCAAAGATTCTTTAACTGATTCCCTAACAGCAAAAAATAGTAAATGAATGCCTTCATACCAATCTTGATCTGTATCAAAACAATATGATCAAATCATATTTTTTAAAGTCTGATGAAATCTTTCTAATGGTCCTTGACTCTCCGGGTGATAGGCAGAAGATTTAAATTATTGGATGCCTAATTTGTACTTAACTTGCTGGAAAATTCCAGACATGAAATTTGAGTCTTGATCAGACTGGACAGATTTGGGAAGGCCAAATTGAGTAAAAAAAACTTTATCAAAGCTTTTACTATTGTTTTAGATTGAATATTCCTCAAAGGAATTGCCTCTGACGCACACATAATGGTCAACAAATACTGGTTACCTTACCTGGTCTTAGGTAAGGGACCAACACAATCTACCATAATTCTGCTAAATGGTTTGTCAAATGCAGGAATAGGCTGCAAATGAGCCTTAGGAAAATCGTATGATTGGGTTTTCCTACCATATGACAAGTATGACAAGATCTACAGTATTTACAAATATCACTTTTGATTTCTGGCCAGTAAAAGTGAGTCAAGATCTTATGATAAGTCTTGTTAATCCCTAAATAGCCAGCCAAAGGAGTTTCATGGGCCAGACAAAGTATTTCCTGTCGCTAAGATTTTGGAACTATAATTTGACAGTTCACTGATGGTAACTGAACAAGCTGGGTATAAATCAGGGAATTCTTTTTCAACTGGATCAACTTTCTGATCCAAACAAGGCTTGTCAGTTACAGGTGGATTAACCACAACCTTGTCTTCAGCTAGGTCATTGCCTAGTAATAAATTACTGCCCTCAACGGGTGAAGCAGACACTGTTCTAACTGTCATGGGTCCTGAGACTAAGTCTGATGACAAATTTACACAATGGAAAGGAACACTAACAAAGCCGCACTCTACTCCCTGAATAAGAACACTCTCATTAGATGACTTCTCAGAAAAAGGCAAAGTACCTGACAATAAAAGACTCTGAGAAGCTTGTGTCCCTTAAAATTTTAATAGGGATAGCATTGGCTTTATCACCCAAGAGTGATATAGAACCCTTCAATACGAATGGTTCATAATTCTCCATAATAAAATCAGACTGAGGTTTATTAGATGCAACAAATGTACTGCTTTCAATACATGACTGTGACCTTGACCTCTTAAAAGTAAGAGCATTTGGAATAGGTCTTTCTTGATTCTGATGCCTATTTTTCAATCTGTAGCAATCAGAAATAACGTGTCCTTTCTTTCTGCAATAGGTACACATAGGAAAAGACAAGGATCTTTGATCAAGCTTATCTAAAGTTTGATTTTTAAAGGTTTCGCCAGTTTGAGACTTAGAAGGGTTTGTATAAGGCTGGAATACTTTTCTGCCAGAAAACTGCTGAGCGGAAGTCTTATTCACAAAAGGAACTTTATGAGTTAAAGAATACTCATCAGCAGCACGAGTAGCATTTTCCAAGGTTTCGATCTTATGCTTGTCAAGATAAGTCTTAATGTCACTATGGAGACAGTTCCTGAACTCTTCAAGTAATACAAGTTGTCTGAGACCTTCATGATCTTTTTCAACTTTCTTGGCTAAGCTCCATCTATCAAATAACTGCTCTTTTTCACTAGCAAATTCAACATGGGTTTGTCCAGCTTCTTTTTTTATAGTTTCTGAATTTTTGTGAATAAGCTTCAGGGACTAACTCGTAAACCCTTAAGATGCATTCTTTAACCACATCATAGTCACCAATTTGGTGAACTGACAGTGAATGGTAAATATCACTAGCTTTAGTAATTGTAATAATTTGAGTCCAATGCTCCCTTGGCCATTTCAAAGTTTCAGCAACTTTTTCAAAATGAATAAAATATTTGTCTACTTCTATTTCTCTGAAATGGGACACTAACCTAATATTCTTTGCAACATCAAACTTAAATTTATATTTGAAGTAGAAATGTGCTTTTCACTTGCCAGCTCTATTTCTTTTATTGTAAACTGATATTACCTCTCATCCTTCTCTCTTTGCATGTCTTTCTCTTTTTATTCCTTTTCTAATTGCATTTGATTTTCTCTCTCTCTCTCTCTCTCTCAAACTGTAACTGCATGTTTTTCTTGCAACTGCATGTCTTTCTGCTTTCTGTAATAAAAATTGTTCTTTTTCTTTCTCCAATTTTATTTGTTCTTTCTCTTTCTCCAACTGCATTTGTTCTTTCTCTTTCTCCAATTGCAACTGTAACTGTATTTGTTTTTCTTCTTTATCTTTCTGAAGTTCCAGCTTCCTTAGCTCTAATTCCATCTTGTATTTTAATTCCAATTACTTTTATGTAAGAGTCTGATACCGACTTACTGATTGAAACCAAAGCACTTTTATCCAAAACTTTCTTGTCTACCAAATATTGGACCAAAATATTTTTTATTTCTTGCTTTGTTAAGGAAACTTTTGCCTCAGAAAGGTCATATCTTCTGGCAAGTTGAATCAATTCATCATTTTTCAGAAGGTCTAATTGTTCCTGCGAAGGACTTGAAAGAAAGATATCCACTTTTGATGACATTGTAGAAAAAGCTTGCTTATTTCACTAAAGATTTCAAAATTATAAAATAATACTTGTTTGTTTTTTTTAAATTTAAAAAACTAGGGGAATTCAAATTTCCATGTGGGATTCTGCACTTGATCACTGCCACACCATTAGTAGTTTCCCAGGTAAATCCAGTGAAAGTGGCAAATTCATGTCTGGGTCAAAGACTGCTTTCATGAATGGGCAGTGGTCACTGTGCAGTAGGGCAAGGACCTGTAAGAAACATCCTTGCTTAAACATCATCTTGTCTTAAGCTTTCTCCAATGCATGAGTTATACTTTCAACGCATCTGGAAGAAAGAGTTCCATATCTAGATGGACAAAATGCTGGGAAGGGACAAGGTCTGACTCCTCTACATCAATCATCCATCCTGAACTGCAAATGAGGGAAGGTTGTCATGAATCTAAAAACATACTTACTAAATGGTTCTGTAGTGTGTCATCCAGGAACACAGCCTTCTCTGTGCAGGAAGTCATGAAATGGTGCATGACTTTTTTTTAATGTCTTACTGAAGGCCCAACTTCAACATCTTGGTTGATGCCTTCTCAGATACATGAACAATTCTTTCAATAAGTTTGGGAGAAAGATGTTAAATGTTCCACACCTAGATTGACCATAGTGTTGATAAGGAACAAAGTCAGATTTCACGACATTGATTATCCACCGCACAATGAGGGAAATAAGGTTGTTTATGCTGTGAACCAAAAACCAAACTTTGTTTTTGTCATGTTGTGTAGGAAGGTAGCATTCCCTGCAGCAGATGTCCTGAACTCTTAGTGAGGGCCCAAGGTCTTAGAATGGGCTGTATGAATGAGTATACTGAAGTACATGCCGGACATGCCAAGAATGATCACATAATAGACAAACTCTATTAAAGGTCTCAGTTGTTATAGGTCTTCATAATCAGAAATGTTCTGGAGTAGAGGCCCTGTTTGTGCTATCTACACTGCTCATTACAAGCAGAAAACTAATTTTTTGTGTGTAAAAAGATCCTCTTTCATGGGATCGCTTGGAAGTTCAATCATGAAGGTAGAAAGATGATATCAAAGGGAATGAATAACAAAATCCAGACACCTTCTGATATGGTGTGGATCACCCAATGTTTTGCAAGAATGGGTGGTACAAATCTGACAAAAAGGGAGTAGTCTGATGTTTCACACGAGTCAGCTGAGGGCATGGATGAGGGAGTATCACTGACAACTGACGGAACCCTTGGGGAAGGAGAAACTGTTCCTTTCTATCCCCATCCTGCCTGCCTGTGAAAATAGGTGAATATGATCACCTGTAATTTGCCAAGGCCAGCAAATTGAAAAAAAAAAAGAAAAAAAAAAATGTCACTGTTGAGAACTGCCACAGCTGGATCTCTGGTGACAATTATCCTTTCTCTTATATGTTCCCTAACACAATCATGAAGATACAGGAGCAATGCTTAAAGTTAAAGGACAATTCTTGTGTCTCTTCCTTTCCCACCTCCTCACTCTTACTTTCCCACAGCCTCAATTTGATGCCCTAACACAAGTGAAGGGAGTGCATACAAAAACAGCAATGATCATTAATGGCTTTTTCAGCTGGACCAAAAAATAAGATCAGATACATGAAGTCAAGTATGGATGAAGTCGAAAACATTCCTAACTTTGACATGGCACAAAGACTTGTCTGTACTCTTTATCGATATCTAGACAAGGTATGTGTAGAGAAAATGTAGCATGACCTTCCCTAGATGCATGCAACTAACTCACCATAAAGAAGCTCATGCATTACTGGAATTGTGAATGTTCCATGAGATGCCTGTTAATTTTTGCTACCTTGAACAATAGTAGCATGGTACTGCATGATGACAGTTCATCATCATTGTTTACATTCGAGGCATGGACCTTAAAGTTGGAATTGATTTAAGGTGGAGAATGGCATTTCAATGGAGACAAAATATTAAAATACATTTTCTCTATAGCTGCCATGAAAAAATTCCATCTGTTCCATTGTCAGATTGGCATGTTCTGCTCATCACCTGTATTAATTGGAAATAATGAAATAGATATTTTTGTTTTCATCAGCATGCATTATTTTGTCCATTGGATATCCATAGTAGTGATCACATTATGGAACGCCAGTCCAGCGCTACCAGTTTGGCTTGGTTGGATGACTTCATAAGTAATGCTGGTACACTATAAATTTCACAGGAATAGTCGTTCCGATCGATTGGTTAGCCTACTTGCCAGCTGCTGACAACTGAGTCATGACCACTGTAAATGTACAATGCTCATTCACGCTGCTGGTCAGCAGTCAGAGTGGCATATATGCCTTGTGATCCAGAGGTTTATCAAGAATGTCCGGCTCACTAGTGGAGATAACAGCCTCCTGACAACTTTAATTTTACATAGCTTCTTTGTACAACTGGACCAGTTGGCTGGCAGCTGGACAGCAGCACCAATGATGATATCAGACCTGCCATCTATATGAAAAATGAATCTGGGACAGAGTTTCACAAGGCAGTTTTTAAGTGGGTAATGACACATTGGTATCATCTTTCAAACTGGACCAAATAGTATTCCTTTCTATTGTGGACATTATGTTTAACATTTTTCTCAGACAAATGTTCGTTGTATAAATTAAGTTGTTCTAAAACAAATTATCCATTATAAATAAACTTAAAAAAGAGAAAACCAAACACATTTCAAATCAATTTCAAAATGGCAGCTGTTGTTACTGGAAACAAAATGATGAATATCAATCTACTGGATTTGACCAAAAAGACAGAATTTGACCATAATGATTGAAAAAATACTCATTGAACATGGAATGTGCAAAAACAATCTTTTTGGGGTACAAATCAGGATAGTTGGCTTGCCTGTGACATATGCTTTGCAGTCCTGTCATACCATAATGGTGAAATTGCAGATGTTCATACTGATTTCAACAAATCTTCTGAAAATCCCCATTGGGCTTAAATGTCCACTGATATGACAGAAAGCTGAATACTACAAAGATGAGATACAGTGATAGCGGCAACTGCTTTACACAATCCAATATGGTGGTTAAAGACTGGCATGGTGGCCTTAATTTCGAATGAACCAATCATATTTTAGAATTCTATACTCCTATATATATGAAATACATTTACTTTCAGCATGGAACTGGGTGACTATTCTAAACAGAAAATTGCAAGGAAATAATTAATTTAACTTTTATATTAAAAAACAGATTTTTAATAAGAAAAACATACACCTATAGTCAAGTCATCAATACAGGATAAATGTGGAAGAAACGTGACACTTGCCAGCTATAATGCTTTACATTTTCTTTTTTACTATTACCTTTTATATACACCTGACTGAATTTTAACATCTGATTTACATTTTAACTTTACATTTATCTGAAAGGGTTTATCTTTCTAAATTTTTGTGCAGTTCATTTTTACATTTTCTGAACGTTAGCTTAAGTTGGTATCCACTATTTTGCTGACATACTATTAAATACTACCGCATGCATACATACTAGAGCTGGGTACCACAAAAAATTATGTACTGCATTATTTCTGAATATACTGTGATAAGTACCACACCCAGTTGTCCCCCTCATGAACGGCACTCCTGACCGGCGACCACCCACTTTTTACGACCAGAATCCCTTGGCACCAAAGAGTTTGTGTTCAAAAGTACCCCTGAAGAAAGACCACCCCTCTAATGTGACCAGCAGCCAGCATATTAGTTCCAAGCTAAAAAAATTTACCTTACAAGTGGCCACATTTTATATTAATATATGTCCAGAACCAATATCTAATTCATATGGTTCAGTAAGTATTCCAATGATCTTTACTGATGTATGTTTCCCAATGTCAGGGTTTCATTAGTAAATGAAGTGTTGGCTAAAGTATATATACCAATAAGGTTAATACTGCATCATTAATGCTGACATTTACAGGAAATGAGGTCACCAATGTTGTGACAGAGCCCGGGGCTGCAGGCACACAGTGGTTGAGCTTTTTTCTTTGATGATTATGACCAGACAAAATTGTCAAGATTATAACATGGTCAGCATAGTCTAAATATAGATTTTGTGGGTTAACAAATAGAGAGAAAGTAACCTTGATCACAACAAGGTACCAGGCAAAGACAGAAAAATCATGTGACAGTACATGTATCTCTTCCTCAAAGTTTTGTCTGCATAATTAAATTGAAATATTGTACAATTAACAACACAGGAATAAATCGTTACAAAACCTTAACATATCACATAAATGAAGAATTAATACTTAAAGTTAAAATTATTCGACTTGACGACAACAGGGAGAGGTTATGAGTTCTTGCCGAAAAATACTATGTCAGGAAGACTCAAATAAACAACATTGTAACAAGGAGAATATTCTGCAGCAGTGGGAAAATGGAGTCAATGGACGAGAATTATTTTAAATGCCAAGCAATGTATGTCCCAAGATTTCAAAAATGTTTTATAATGGTTCTGCATTGCGCATGCCAACAATACCCCACTCACATTTAATTTTCATGCTTATGCCATGAATAAGAACTATTAATGTATGTTAACTTGAAATAAGTCTGTTCTCAAGACTAGAAAAATCTTTTAAAAATTAATGGTACTTTTAAATAAAGATATTGAATGCTTTGAAATGACAAGTAGCTTTCTTACTACATACACATACTTCTGGGAAGACCACCCATCTTATGCCGCCACTTTTCTAGTGCAGAAGGGGTGGCCGCACAAGAGGGGGATCTTTGTATACTGCGATTATATTAAGAACCAACAATTTAATGTTCTGAGGCAGGGGCCTGACACTATTTTTTAATTAATTTCCATTTGTCGATACCTGGAAAAACATGATTTATAGCAAAATAACACCATATTATATCCATGATATTTGTTGGAAAAAAAATATGAATTATCTTGAGAAAAAAGAAAAGAAAATATCTCAGTTCAAAATAAAATCACAGACCCCACCAAAAAAAAAATTAAATGGCCTGTACGTCATATTAGATGAATTTACAGTGTGTATGTTAATTGTTGTATATTTTGTAATCAAAAAGCTGTCACTAAAGTGGGATGATTAAACTAGCACTATAGCTGATAAAGTGAAAGATATTGTGCCGACATTAGAGCACCTATTAATAAAAATAGGAAGTGCTGACAATGAAGCTTATGATTTTCTAGCTACACTACTGATATAACAGGCAGTGTATTACTGAGTAGGACGCCAATGCTCAG
This sequence comes from Sinohyriopsis cumingii, assembly GCA_028554795.2. Lineage (NCBI taxonomy): Eukaryota > Metazoa > Mollusca > Bivalvia > Unionida > Unionidae > Sinohyriopsis > Sinohyriopsis cumingii. The sequence goes on along the minus strand of CM068840.1, from coordinate 105,304,671 downwards.
GTAAGATATTTATCAGAGAGGGCCAGTAAACATAAAACACACTAACCAATGAGAACATCTTTAGTGAACCTGAGAAATTACATAAAGTTCAGACAGAAAAGAAGTGCACTCATGAAATCATAGTATGATTTGCAGTCTTACACAAAAATACACAGACTAAACACCTTCATACATGTTAGTAAATGACTAACACATGTGGGGTTTTTTTTGTCATTGGCCTGAATGTGTCAAAGCACTTCAATGGCCACTGCACTGGCATATGTGACACATGTCAAACATGTGATTAAAGGATCATGAATATAATTATATTTGTAATATTCACCATTAATTTATGACAGATACAACCGTTTTGTAAAAATAAAAAGAATTGTTTGTCATAAATAATACTGATGCATAATGCTATAGTGTCTTCAATTCTAAGTTACATAAGAGGAGACAAGGTGAGACAAACACACCTGGATATGATACTCACCTGTTTGGTTTCTACTTGGGTAAGTTTTATTCATATTCTTATTGATTGGTTCAGGAGGAGCAAACTCTGTCTTGTCATGGAATCGAAAGCGATTTTCAAAATCTGAAATGAAAAACACTTGGTGTAAAGACTGGAGTTATATGCAGTATAAAATAATGGAAATAATTCCATTGAAAACATAACATTTTGTATTGTCTTGACAGTTTGGAGGATATGATTTTAAACAAGAGGCTCAAGTGGGACTGAATCTGCTCACCGGGATGACATCTGAATAATACTGTGAATTCATTTATGTCATTGATTGGTGGTGGTGGGGGGGAGAGAATCATCAACCATGGTCTGGCCAAAAAGGACATTTTTATCTGTATTGAAATTCATGGATTGCTATTAACTGCATTATGTTATAAAAACTAATGCTTCAAGATTTCTCTATTTTTTTTGGTATCCTCATCAATGGTGCCCAATACTGAAAGGTTTCAAAATCAGGGTTACTTCTGTCCAAGTTGGAATATTCTGTCAACAAGGGGAAGGATGTAGCTCTACAATGATACAAAGTAATGTAGATTTTTAACTGTGTTGAAAACTGCTGCAAAAAAAACACTTTTCAAGACAAAATTTTATTTAATGCAATAAATTACTGGTTCCAGAAACAGAGCTTGTGTCCAGATTTTTTTTTACTTCCTGTCATTATCTAAGCAGGACAGTATGAACTGCACACAAACAAATAACTTTTGCAAAAGGTAGGATTAGTTTGAGATATGAAGTAAGAAGGGGCCCAGACATGACAATCATGGGTTAAATTGGCACACCCACCCACCAAAGAAGTAAGTAGAGGCCCAGACATGACAATCATGGGTTAAATAGGCACACCCACCCCACCAAAGAAGTCCAATTTTTAATCATCTGCTCATCTGTTGGTAAAATAGCCAATTCAAAAACTGCTTTAAAACATCTAAACATCTGGCAAAATGAAATCTTTCTGACACACATGTTTGGATGCAGTCAGAAGTAGTCCCCAAAACATGTTTCCTAACAATATTTCAGGTAAAATTGAAAATAATCTTGAGAGGAAAATAAGTTAAATGGTTTTCTGAGATAAAGTCATTCTTATTGTTTTTGTTTTTAAGGATTTTCTATTTCTGGTAACATTAGCTATATCTCATGGCTGATCAGCATCATTCGTCAAACTTTAAAAGGACATTATGCCAGGAGTTATTTCCCTTTATTTTAATTCATTTGTTAATTTAGCTAAAATTCTTTCAAGCCATTTTTTTAAAAGTCATCTAAAAGTTTTAGTAATGGTGCTAAAATTGGATGGCAGACTGAAATAATTTGAACATCTGATAGCCCTCTATTTCAGGATGCTGCCAAATATGGTCCAAGTCTGCTGAGCAGTTTCTGAGAACTTTCTCTAAGGTTTTACTTTATTTAGGAACAGCTGCCATAATGGATGACAGACTGGCATCCATTGGACAAAAAAGTCTGCAAACTGATCAAGTTATTTTTGATAACTAAATAGCAATTTTGAATCAATGATGTATAATGGATGTCGGATGATATATGATGGATGAAAGACCATACAATAAACTCCCTTGGGTAAATATTGGTTGTGCTGAGGAAAACTTTACTACCTACTTGTTCCTGGGCCAAGCAGATGCAGATTCACACCCTGTGAATAAATCTGTGAGCATCTTATACACTAAAAAAATGCAGTGTTTGACATCAGCATGCATCAATTACTTTTGCCTATTTTGCCCTATCAAGTCAGAATATGTTGCAGAGGAAGCAGCCTTTAATTTTGACACAGTACCTGATGCATACTTGATACAAAAATGTTTCCAAATGATGTCAATATTTTTACAAGTGAGGACAGCAAGTTTAGAAACCAATTTCATCCACATAAACATATAAAAAGACACAAGGTTTCCAGAAAAATTCCAGTTCCACACCAGCCCAGATATCTTTGCATTTAAAGTAATGCTTTAGGTAATCTAACCATTATTTTCATGTGGAGAAATTGTCTTTGTTTTAACAAATATATCACACAGCCTGATAAATAATACCTGTCAAAAGTGAAAAGCTAGAGAATGTCAACATTTGGGTTATTTCATCTTGTCAGACAGTGTTAGCTCACTCCATGTAGCCAAATTTTCAAGACTGCAGCATTATTCATATACTGTCACAGCAAAGTGAAGACACTATCAGATATTTCTATAAGTATGTAATTACTTGTAACAGGAAAAATAATGCAGACCTGCATTCAAAATAAGCATCTTGAGTATCTGTGCAAATTCCCACCAAGTTTCACATAATGCACACTAAAGCAATCTATTAAGAATGTCAAGGCTGACCATTACATAGTAACCTTCCAACTCTTTTGGACAAGCTAGATTCCTGAAACTGGTTGCCACCGATGAGTAGTTCTCTTGAAATGGAGGTTCAACTGAAATGGATTACGGAGTATGAAAGTTGGGGAAGATTGAGGTGATGCTTGAATTATTCTTTGAAATATACGTTGGTGACATAAATTCATGTGAAAAGTAATTATATCCAATAAAATGTCTGTTGATGTCACTGCTTTTGCATGACAAGGTATCAATACAGCTGCAGCCTTAAAAATGCCAGTTAACTTGGCAGAACGTAACAAAACTTTAAAATCTTTTGGCTCCTAACTTTCACACATGTAACTCAAAAGACAAGTGAGAACACGATCATCACCAAAATTTTGCCACTTGAAAATGACAGATTATTTTTTTTTAAAAATCATTCAGAAACTGTGAACTGGGTGTAAAACTACTTGGAATTAGCCGTAACAAGATTTTCAAGATTACTGTTGTAATATTAGACATAAGACCAGTACCATTTTCATTTAGGACAAACTTGACATCATAAGAAGTCTTCTGGCGAAAACCCCATGTCAATATGACTTTCTATTCAGGAGAAGAAGTAATAACATTTTCAAGATGGTAGCCATAATGGACATCTTGTTCACAATGTTTTCATTGAGGATCAAACTAGACATCATTAACTCTTCAAGTGTCGATACAGCCATTTTATTTAGGAAAAGGATTAACTAGATTTTTTTTTTAATTTGGCCATATTACAAATCAGATAGCAGCATTTTCATTGATAAAAAGTCTTCTGGTGAACACTCAAGTCACTATGTTGGTCCATTCAGCAAGAACAAGATTTTCAAGATGGCTGCCAGGTCAGTCCAACTGGATGTCAGATAGGCACCATTTCATCTAGGACCAACTAGACATCACAACAAGTCTTTCAGCAAAAACCCCATGACCATAAATTCTGCAGCAGTGGCAAGAAGAGCTTCAAGAGGGCCAATGCAGCACCCATACTGGATCACTAAGCAGCCCCATTTCGATTTTGGACCCATTAAACCATGAGAAAAATGTGTGTCCTTAGTTTCATGACTATCTTTCAATTAATTTGGGAGGATAACAAATTTGTTCTAATGGACAAAAAACGATAGACAAGAAGTGAGGGTCAGACAACTCCCATAAGCTTCTCTGGTCTATGACCACTGAGCTAAAAACACTAACACATTTACAAAAATTTGACTTAGTTCAAATTACAATCAAGACATATACTAGACTGACTTATGAACTCATCACAACAAAGTAAAGGTGAACTACACTATTAGCTTCTTAATAAATATGTCCACTCAGCTGGTCAGTGTAAGATAATATACAAAACTGTCTCATGAATTGCCCAATAGCAGAGGTGCTTACTTTATGACAATGGTACAGATTGCAAGGGTGCAAATTAATGTCCATATTCGTGGTGGTATTTGTTAACAAAAGGTGCTCTCTTGACCTGGAATAATTTTACATTTTAAAGGCATATGTACTGCTATAATAAAGAGAACATGTCTTTTCAAAACAAAATTGTTTCATCTGGAAAAGTACAAATTCTACAAGTTCATATATTATTGTGTACTCCTAATTTTTCTAATATCAATTTTCATGGTTTTGTGAATGACATTTGCTGCAGTTATTAAATTCAAAATTTGGTGAACGAATTTTGTCCTTTCAACTGAAGAATTATTTTGTTTGTTTTTTAATTTGCAGTTTGCAGCATGAAAACCATGAAAATGTTTACCACATCAAAAATAGTGAATTCACAGTATTTTTAAAATTGTTAATCAAAGCTGTTACTCACCATCTAGACCCCCTGAGTAATGTCCTGACATCCGTTGTGGTGGCGGGGGAGGGAAACTGGAATGCGATGAAGAAGCACTAGTACCTGGATGTACTTTAGATGGGGGTGGAGGAGGCTTGTTGGATCGACCAATTGTGCCTACTGGCGGACCAGCTGAAGTTGTCCTATGGGGAGGGGGCGGGGGTGGACCTTGGCGGGGAGGTGCAGGTGCATTAGGATTTTGTGTCCTGACAGGAGGAGGTGGTGGGGCTTTTGGAGGAGGGGTACGTACAGGCATGGCACCATCAATCTGTGAATTTGAAATTTTTGGTGGTGGTGGAGGAACAGGGAAGGATGGTTTGCCAGAAGAAGATGGAGTTGGAGGGGGAAGCGAGTTAACATTAGTTGGTTTACTGGATGCAGATGGGGGTGGAGGAGGAAATGAATTGTTTGATCTGTCATCTGATGGGGATGAAGGAGGTTTGCTGGATTGTGGAGGGGGAGGGGGAGGGCCACCTGGAAGTTTGGGTTTTGATGTAGAAGGGGGTGGGGGTGGAGCCCCAGCATTAGGAAGATTTTGTGTAGGGGGTGGAGGTAAAGGCCTTCCCACCATACTTGATGGCCTATTACTGCTAGGGAGAGGCTTTTCCCCTGACGAAGATGGTGGCCGATTGAGTGTACTGGGCGGAGGGCGATCAGGAGGAGGTGGAGCTTGATTTCTGTTAATGCCCATGGGCATTCTCGACTGTAATGCATTTTTCAAGTTCATGCTAGCAACATGGCCATTGCTGGAAGAGTCTTCTGATTCTGCTTCCATTTGTGCATTACGGTTCTTAAGGTTTGCAGAAGGGGGTGGGGGTGGACCTGGCCGTGTTGACATGGAAATAGGACCATTACTTAGTGAATTGCTTATATTGGTGTTGACAGGACCATTGGAGAGCTGACGTCCTAAAGGAGGTCTCATGGGGGAAATTCCTGGACCTGCAATGAAATATACACATGATCATTTGTTGAACACATGTCCTTAAAGAGAAACAGATAATAAAGTCAAAGATTGAATGGATTGGTCAATTGTAGCTTACAGATCTGTATCAAGTTTGTTTCATCTAGAGCTGAAGAAGGAAAGAAAAGACCACATACAAAGACTACCTAATGTTGACATCACATCTATTTCCACATTACCTGCACTTCTCCACACATCTGAAATCTGAAATAAGAACTAAATTAAAAACAACAACAACTTTCCCATTTCAAAATACAACAAAACTTTGTATAATACAAATATTGGACCTCACTGTGCAAGAATCAAATTATGTGATATCCAGGAACTGGCAGTGATTTTTTAAAAAGATTTTTCTTCATTCAAAACCCATTTATCTTTAACGTTACCTAGGAAGACCTCCAATAATCTATCACCAACATGAACGTCAATGATTGTAACTTGTTTCTGGATCTGACAATCATTTTCATAATCATAAGCAAAGAGAAAATTCAATACAATCAAAATAATTGCTCAAAATGACAAGAAAATCTGACAAATTCCACATACTGCTGCAAATCTGCAACATTAATAATAAAAAAAAAATTCACATGTATGATCAACCTGCTGAATCCTAATGAAACTATCCAATACATAAATCTACAAAACTATCCAATACATAAATCTACAAAACTATCCAATAGATAAATCTACAAAACATGCATATGATCAAAGATATTGTAGGTATACTTTAACTTATTGTACAAGTACTAGGGTTGGGATATCAAAATACGTTTTGTATTACAATAAATATTGCAATACAGGAAAGTGCATTACAATACTTACTGCAATACAGGACAGTATTTAACAATACATACTGCAATACTGGACAGTTTGTAACAACACATATTGCAATACAGGAAAGTATTATGATACATACTCAATACAGTAAAGTGTATTACAATAAATACTGCAAAACAGGAAAGTGCCTTACAATACATACTGCAATATAGGACAGTGTTTAACAATACATATTGCAATACAGAACAGTGTTTAACAATACATATTTCAATACAGGAAAGTGTATTATGATACATATTGCAATACAGGGCTGTATTATTTATACATACTGCAATACAGGAATATGTATTATGATACATACTGCAATACAGGAATAAGTATTATGATACATACTGCAATAATGGACAGTGTATTGATACATACTGCAATATAAAACAGTGTTATTACAAAACATATTGCAATACAGGATGGTGTATCATGATACTCCACTAAAAGGACAGTGTATTATAATACATACTGCAATATAGGAACATGTATTATGATACATACTGCAATACAGTATGTGTATGTGTGTGATTTGGATTTTTAAGATAGCCTTAACAATGTTTCAGTAAAATCACTATGATGTCTGCAGTGTGGTAGTTTATAGTGATGTCTATCACAGGGGTATCATGCCGCAGACATGTAGCATCATGACCAACCCAGTCACATTATCTGGATGCCAGGCTGACCAGTCCTAACTAGGGGTGAAACGATTCATTGATATATCGATGCATCGATACTTTTGCTAAAACAATACACATATCGATATAAGAGACGAAAATCTATACAAAACAATACTTACAGTAGGCATGTTGTTTTAGTCTTCAGCAGTCATGAATAATTATTATTAGTTACCTTATTCTGTAAAATTATAATCCATCTGAAACAGCATTTGCAGTCAAAGGCACTCATTTTTATTAGTAAAAACAAAAATAGATTTGACAATACCGACTTGCCATCTACAAGCTGACACAAGTATCATGGTTCGTAATCTGCCCCCCCCCCATTTCATGCTAATTATCTTAACCCGGAAGCATACATTTAAAACGTGTTCCACATGTATAATGAAGTACTTTATGTATCATTTAATAACCAATTTCACACAAAGTTTCTACTCTGAATTGTATCTCGACTCCTTTGGTCAATTTGAAAGCTACACTACCAGTGTGTTGCACACTGAATTCTCATTTGTGGTTAAACAATAACCACCAATCAGAAATCAATGTAGCTTATTCTCTGTGTGACAAACAGGAAGTAATGGCAGAACAAGAGAGACTTTGTGTGAATGTCATTAGATATTTAAAGAACTTAAGCGGAGATGCTGTCTGGGTGTGTGATTACGAGAATCATGCAAAATTTGTACGAATTTGCACAGATGCAGAACAGTGAAACGCAACAACTCCTGCAAAAATTCGTTGAAAGTCCCACATATGAAAATGTGCTCGGAGAAGTACAAAGTTTTTATTAACCGTTCTTGTCATGACATCTATTTTTCAGGTAGCAACTGCTCCACATCTGGGTTCTTCCAGTACGATATGAAGAATGGTTGTGAAACTAAATTTGATCAGAACGTGCCCAGGAATAAAAATTATGGCATAATTTGAACCATTCATGAAGAATGTTTTACAAATGCTTGTTTAAAATACGGACTACCTGGAAAACCCAAAATGTCTGATTCCAGGCATGGTTCATTACAATTTTATTTGGCAAATACTTGCCGATGATAGTGATGATGATAAAATTTTTTAAAATTATGAAGTATATCAGATTATTGGAACTGGAAAAGTGAAAATGGAGATACCAGTGAGTGATTTTGAGCCTGAAATGGCATACAAGTCAGATGTACTCGCTGGATGGACAAAAAAATAGATGGCATGACCCTATCAACATACTGAGCTTCATTAGACAATTTAAAAGTATTTAATTTTAATTAATCAAATTCGAGCTGCAGATCATATGCTACAAAACCATATACATGTATCCATATCAGGGTTAAGATAAATTTAATAAAATAAAATAAGGGTTAAAAAATGCAATTAAGAAGTAAAGATATTTATTTTAATACATCTGTCTGCACAAACATTGATGGACTAAATACCCTTATACAGCACTGTGGAACAGATAGGTAATATGACATAGCAGTCAGTGATAGGAAATTTGACATAGTAGTCTTTAGGTTTATGTTTTGTGAAAAATCCTATTTTGGAGCATATACATCCAAAAGATAATATCTGTGACCTCAGGAAAATTGTACATAACAGTCACAAAGATCAGTTTCCCAACATATTCAAGCTGACAAAGCTAGCTATGTATATGCCCCTTTAAAAGAAGCACAGAACAATACTGATACAAAGAAACGGAGCAGAGTACGCTCAGAATTAATTAACAGATTAATGCTTATACAACTAGAGGTGACATCTGTCAAAGATTTTGATTTCAGTAAAGCTATAAGAAAGTGGAGCAGGAAAAAAGAGAGATAGATACTGAAGTTTAGATAAATATTGACCTATGATCTTTTCTTCCTCGTCTCCTTTTTTCTTTGATAAAGGTGGGGTCTCCCTTAAGATAAAATCCTGTCATCACCTCTCCTTAAATTGTACATGGGAAACAAATTTGGAATTTCTCTTTTTTATGCAGAGATGTTTAACCAGTGAATAAAGGTGCTGATGGAATAAATGAAATTAGCATAGAATGAGCTATGGGTCAGATTTCAAACTGCTCAAGCTTATCACCTTATGCAAGTTAAAAGAAAATTGAAGAATAGGAATGGGTGTAGTCAATAGATTTCCTTCTTCACTAATACAAGTACCTGTGGCTGCAGCAGTGTTTTACACCTGCAGGAAATAAAATGATATGGATTTTGTTGGTATTCAACCTTATTCCCATGCCCAGATTTGTTTCTAGATTAGATTATTGTTGCATGAGGAAACTGCATTATTTCTTCTGTTTTAAAGATAACATTATAATGTCTTCCAAGTGTTACTTAGACACGAAATTGGTAATAATATGTTTTCAAATCATTCATATTGTACAAAACAAAGGGAGTTAAATGGAGCCACTATTAAGTGGCCATAAACACTGTATAAAACTCACTGCAACCAACAGGTAGTCTGTTTGAAAGTATTCTTGTTATATTCTCATCAATGAGAATTGCATATAAATATATGGTAACTACATGTTTATCTGTAGTCTGCATACTGGAAACAGGAACAGAATGTCAACATACATGTAAGGGCACCATCTACCTTTCAAAGAAAACCATCAAGTTCATATGTGTATCGATAAATAACGTACTGCAGGCTGCGTATCAATACATGGCACAAGTGTATTGTTTCACCCCTAGTCCTAACAATAACCTCTTGATGCTGGACACCTAGCAATACAGATGTAAGTACCATTTTTATAAGTCTCTGGTATGACTTGGTCAGGTTCGAACCCACGACTTCCTGCATCAGAGGCAGACACTCTAACCACAAGGCCACCGGAGCAGTCCCATACTGCATTACAAAATAGTGAATTACAAAACATACTGCAAGACAAGAAAGTGTGTGGGTAATTTGGATTTTTAACATAGCTTGAACAATTTTTCAGTCATATCACATCAATATCTGCAGTGTGGCAGTTTATAGGAAGTGTAGCACTGGGGCATCATGCCACAGACATGTAGCATGATGTCCCACTCAGTCACATTATCCTGACACCAGGCCGACCAGTCCTAACACAAACCTCTTAATGCTTAGCGCCAAGCAAGGGATCTGTTAGTACCATTTTTGTAAGTCTTTGGTATGACACGGCCAGGGATCGAACCCATGACCTCCCACATCCGAAGCTGACACTCTAACCACTAGGCCACCGGAGCAGTACCATAACTACCTAGATTAACACCCTACGTGCATGTTCAGTTGTATGTGTACAATTTTATTTCAGCAAAAGGAAATAAATGTTGCTGACAAATACTCAAACTATATTGCAGTTCTATCATAATTCGGTGCTGCCTTTTCATTAGAGCACGCTATTGTGACCTATTGTTTGGGAACCTACTGCCATTATTACTCCACCCTGAGGCATTACCTAAGAGTGGAATTTTGAAACCTATTATATTCTATATCCCTTGCCTTGACAATGACAACAACAAACTTTCAGATCTCCACCCATAATATTTAAGAAATTTATATTTTTTTTAAAAATTCCCCACCCCATCTCACAGCCCTGCCCAATGGGATGATATCGAACTATGCAAACTATGGTACATATCAACAGGCCAAAACCAATCATATCCCAAACGTTAAATTCTGTATCAAAAATAGTGGACTGCTCCAGTGGCCTAGTGGTTAGAGTATCCACCTTGGATGCAGGAGGTTGCAGGTTTGAACCCTGGCCAAGTCATACCTAAGACTTTTTTTTAGAAAAATGGTACAAACAGTTGCCTCGCTAGGCGCTCAGCATTAAGAGGTTAGCATTAGGACTGGTCAGCCTGGTGTCAGGATAATGTGACTGGGTGGGCATCATGCTACATGTCCGTGGCATGATGCCCCAGTGCTAGATATTACTGTAAACTGCCACACTGCAGGCATCATAGCGATATGACTGAATTTTTTTAAAACAACGTTAAAAATCTAAATCACACGTACATCAAAAATAGTGTAGGAGGAGATACACTATATTACTAACAGATTGGCAGTCAGATGCACAGATGAGTGAACGATATAATCCCTTCCCTTTTTCTCAAAACATGGGTATAAAAGACACCTTTTTCCTCTGGGTCATGACCCTGAATAATCAGACATCTTGATTAAGACAATCCATCTCTGAAGTTTGGTCACATCAAAACATGGGGATAATAAGACACCTTTTTCCTCTGGGTCATGACCCTGAATAATCAGACATCTTTGTTTCTTTGTGTGATTAAGACAACCCATCTCTGAAGTTTGGTCACATCAAAACATGGGGATAATAATGCATCTTTTCCCTATGGGTCATGACCCTGAATAATCAGACATCTGTGTGATTAACACAATCCACCTTTGAAGTTTGGGTCAAGGAATCTGACAATATATGCAAAAGAGAATTCACGTCATCACACAGAAACCAAAACATTAATGGATGGATGGATATGACCATAACATAACATGCTCTGCCAATATTCTGCTGAATATTTCAAAATTATATAAAACAGCTTCAAAAAAATTCTTTCATGCCTTGGCTCTTACCTCTAGGTGTGTCTCCAGGTTGTCTACCACCTTTACCTGGTAGCCGTGGTACCCCACCAGCAAACAAACCACCAAGACCCACTGGCCCACCTACTGAGGGCCCTTTGGTTGTTACACCTGAAGAAGAAGAAAAGCAAATCCCTGAGAACAAAGGCTGAATTTTATACCTCTTTCATTATTCAACAGGTTCTAACAAGGTACTGTAAACCAAATTATTCATAGTTACTCAATTTTACATACATAGATCTAAACAACTGACAAATGGTTCAATTTCTGTCAAGCTGGCTCTATTCAGGTATCAAGTTTCTTTATTTAACAAAAAAGCATTTGATATGTTTGCAGCTATTTCATTTCATGGATGTAGTCCTGCTGCCAACTTTGCAAAAATAAAAGGCACATAAAAACTCGAATTGCATTCATATAAAGTGGATGATCCACCAGTGTCTGAAACAATCTAAATGCAAAATTAAACTAACATGATGGATGGAAGAACTGATGGTCAATGATGACACAACTGTATTTATCTAATAATAATATGGTTCAGAATCTGATGTTACAAAATTTGTGTTACGTCTCAGACTCACTTTATAATTTCAAATTTATAACAACTTGTCTATGTTAGATGTCAAGATATGCGGATTATGATAGAACAAAGCACTGTTTAGATGGTTTGTCAATATGGACAAAGAATTTGTATATGTAACAATAGATAAATTTCAGTGCATTTTATATCAAATTTGCAGCTTCCTTTCATGGGTCCTCTGAATTTCTACACTCCACCAATGGTTGTATATATAAGTTTAAACAGCTAAACAATGTCGCCAATACAAAAAAAATCACCAGATGGTATATTTTGCTGCCAATAAGGAAAATAAATCCAAGTTGGCGACACTGGTGAAGCCCTACACAATCCCAGAATGAACTTTTTACACATTATTTTTCATACTTTTAAGAACAAAAATCTGCTTTTTCGTGTACGAGAAAAATACATATAAAATTTCAGGAGCCACGCCACAATCATCTTGCATTATTCATACATGATCTTTTCCCCAAAATGGCAATAAACCTTTTACATTTTTTTCATACTTTTAAGAAAGAATTATTTTTTGTGTATGAGAAAAATAAATGTATATGAAATTTTGGGAGCCACACCACAACCGTGTTATATCCAAATTTGTGTTATAATAGAGCGTGCTATAGCGGGGTCACACTGTACTGTTCTTGTTGGTTGGTTTTGAACATCACTTTCAACTTATTATTGGCAACATCATTGTTGAATAATTAAGTGGGAGCAGCTCAGTGCCTTACCAAAGACCCTTAGATCTTGAGTCTGACACTCTAGCAACCTACCATGGCTAGCCACAAAAAAGAGCACTGAATGAATGAAATCTCATTATAATTGGTGCTTATTAACAATGAATTAAAATCAAGGGAAATAACTCCTGAAGTTGATGTTGTTGATGTTGATGTGGGGTTTAACGCCATTTTTCAGCACACGATAGGCTATGCATGGCAGCCAGTATTAATGGTGGAGGAAGAACCCGGGAAAACATCGGGAAGAACCACCGACCCACGAGAAGCTACTGGCAAGCTTTCTCACATACCCACATTGGCCGAATCCTAGACTCGAACCCACGCAGACAGAGGTGAGATGGCAGTGATCCGTAACGGACAGCACTTTAGACCACTCGGCCACTCAGGGCCCCAACTCCTGAAGTAATAATAAAACAAAATTCAAGGCCTGGTGCTCGAATCTCTCAAAAGTTACCAATTTTGCACAAAACTATTTGATCATTTTGTGTAGCATAAAAGTACTGCTCTTTTCTCGATCTTACTCTTATTTTGCTTTAGACTTGACTACTTGACTAATTAGTCTAATTATTTGTTTTACTTGATGACTTACTGAATGATCTGATGACTTACTGAATGATAAATTATGCATTTTTACAACAAGCTTTCATAATTGAGTTTGTGCCAACATTAGTACAACACTGAAAATATGTAAAACCAGTGGTTGGCAGTGACCTTTCATGGTGAAAATCATAAAACCAAAATTAACTGAATAACTTGCAGATTTAATACAACTAAATTCAAACTGAAGTTTCTGACCATCTTTGGCACTTTTGACAGGGCTAGCACCAAGAAGGATTTAACAGGACCACTTGTATGTCCCCCCAAGCATGTCTGATGCATTATCATGCTTTTGTTGAAGAAGGTGGCTAACAGAAGCAGATTCCACAGTGGATTAGAGGCTAGTGTGACAGTTTCATGAAAACCATTATGGATATAAAATAAGCACAAAACTTATTCATTTAATTCATTCATTTTTAATTTCCAACTCTGTTGTCACCAATAAGTCCAATAAGTTACCTTCACATTTTTTATATCCTTGATGCTTTCATTTTTAAAATGGGGGTGGGTGGGTTTACAAGCTGTTGGTGGGGGGATGGGGATGCAAAACTACATGTATACCATGATGCATCTTCAGTCAAGGCACATTACTCCAAAAGCCAAGTCAAGGCACATTACTCCAAAAGCCAATGTACTATAAATAAACAACCTAAGCATGTTTCTGTATTAAACAACACAAAACCAAAACCCTAAACATATAAATGTGCTGAAAGAAACTTGTGTATTCTAATTACTGTTACTGAAAATATATTTACGTCCCATGTGAAAATCGAAAATATACAAGGCCCTACTGTTGTAAGCTGACTTACCATTTAAGTTTTAAGTACAAATTACTTCATTCAAACTCAAATGAAATACATGTACACAAAGACAATATGAATCATCACATTGATGGTAACGCCTACGATGATGGTTACAAGCTGTCACTAATATCCTGTTCAACCAGTATATCTTGCCACTTTAATGGTTAATGCGATGTCACTGATATCTCTTGCACAATTAGTTTATCCTGACACTTTTAATGGTTACTAGAAGTCATTTATATTTCTTGTTCAACCAGTATATCTAGCCACTTTTAATGGTTACGTGATGTCACTGATATCCCTTGTTTAACCAGTATATCTTGTCACTTTAATGGTTATTAAATGTCGCTGATATCTCTTTCTCAACCAGTACATCTTGTTACCTTAACCGTTACAAGATGTAAATGATACCTCTTGTTCAACAAGTACATCTTGCCACTCTGAGAAAGTGTGTTTGTGTGTGATTTGTATTTTTAATGTAGCTTTAAAAAAAATTCATTCATATCCCTACAATGTATGCATTGTGGCAGTTTATGGTGGTGCCTAGCCCTGGGGCATCATGCCACAGACATGCAGCATCCAGTCACATTAACCTGACACCAAGCTGACCAGTCCTAACGCTAACCTCTTAACTGATTCGGCCCCAATCCCGTCTGTAGGTGTGATGAGGCTGTACCCTATTTCCGAGCTCTGCAGCATCAAGGTCATTTAAGGTATACCAATGTGGGTGGTATTACAAAAAAGCAGACAGATATAGCTCTAAAATGATACCAAATAATCTGGAAGTTCTAGTTGCACTACAAAATAAAGAGGGAAAAACCTCATTTTAAGGACCCAGTTTTTTTTTCCACACAAAATTCGCTTGTGGTCGGAATGTGATTTTGTATCCAGATTATAGACCTTTTAGCCTCAGATCTAAGGCAAACCAGTCTGAACTGCACACAGACAGGTGAACCTTTGCAAAAACTAGGATAAGGTGGGCATTTGGAATAAAGAGTGGTCTCCATACGAAAATGATGGTCCATTAAGCAAAAAAAAAAATTTAAAAGAAAATAACCAACTTTTACCCTTCTGCTCATGCGCAAGCAAAATAACCAATGGAAAATGATGTTTCTAATACAACTAGGCATTAGTCTCATGGAAAATCTGTTGAAAGCTGATGTATTACAATGTATTCAGAAATAGCCCCCCAAATATCTTTCCTACGCGCATTTCAGGTGAAAACGACAAAAACCTCTTGGGCCAAATGAGTTAATGCTGAGCACTAAGCATGACAGCTGCTAGTACCATCTTTTATAAGTCTTTGGTATGACTTGGCTGGGGTTTGAACCTGCAACCTCCTGCACCCAAGGCCAATGCTCTAACCACTTAAGCCACCAGAGTGGTCCACTTTGAGAAAGTAAATACTAGCCTATCATTTCAGTGACCATCAGACCACTGCAGTTTATCAATGAAAACAGGATGCATCACTTCCAACATCTTACTTCCCTCTTAATTCACTGGAAAGAGCACCAAATCTGTTAATATTTTGTATTCAGCTTCTTCATTGCGCCTTTAACTGTCAACTTTTAACAAATCTGGCCACCAATGGTAATTCTGATGTTGTCTAAAAATAGATATATTTATGTGCAATGTATTATTTAGTATATTGGGTCTGTAATGTATTAGTACACGTACTTTTAAAATACTTATAAAGTCCTAGATTTATATTTTATTGCATTATTTTCATTTGCAATATATAATATTCTTTTGGGGCTTTTATGTATGCTCAGTCACATATCAATTTGCTTTGGGTGACTTTTGAACTAACCACCAAATGTCAAAGGAAACTTATTGGTCCTTATTGTTTAGCTGATGCTGCTATAAAGTCCCTTCATATTTATAATATTTTCTGAAAGCCTTGTATAAAGTTGCTGTCAAAAAGATGTCTAAACTACTTTGAAACAACCACTGTAACATGTACATCAGAGCAAATGTACAAATGACTTCATACCACACTGTTCGTAATAATTGTATTGTTGCCAGTAAAACATTACTGTAACTACTAACAAACTATGAAGCAATAAAGTCAATATAAGACTGAACTAGACCCTTTTTTCCAACCGAATCGACACAACCAAGAACACATATTGCACCATGTGAGTGCATCTAGAAAGAGTGATTTTCGTAATAAAACCACCATAGTTGCCAACCTTCCAGGCTCACAATTAGTGAAAACAGGAATAAAAAGTCGTGAATTTGGAAATGAATTCGTGAAAAATACCATGATAATAACTCCATCCACTCTGACCACTCTGACCGTCAATACTACACTATATCAAGTTTGCAAAATAAAACTAAAACACTACATATATGCAGAAATATTTATTTATCAAGACATGATACTGTGGTAGACTTGAACTTCCTCAACTGCTTGATCGTAAATTTGTTTTCTAAACAGTTCAGACTTCTTGCCTGCTGGTTATCTTGGTGACTAAAATTGCTGACAAATTTTCTGCAGCTAAGGAGGCCTTAAAGTCCATCTTATTTTTCCTCACTAAACAAAATACTCTTTCGCTGTCCCTGTTGCTGTGAGGAATGCACAGGAGCGACAGTGGTTCTTTTTGGTTCTTCCAGCTGATAAAGGTAGATTGTGTTCGACAAGAAAACTCACAAATAATGTTTCAGCATTGGTAGCCTGCAGGTCTTCCGCCAATGGTTTAAAATATTCCAGATCTGAAATCTGCGAATTCTTAATTTTCCCAACTTCTATGTGTTTTTTGCAACTGACGTACTTCCTCACATCATCTCTGCGATGGCACACTGAGTGCAAAAAGCATGATGAATATCAATGTTTAATGGCAGAATGCACGTCCAATTTTTTTATATATTCCAAATTAAACTTCACTTTTTGAGTAATACATTTCTTTTTCCTTGGTGGTGAAGACATTTTCAAGATTTTACATGCAATGCTGAACGGTAACTCAAATCAATCTTGGTGACGCATGCGCGGAGCAAAATTCCAGTTAGGCCCCAGTTTCTCTCAAAAGCATTTGTAAAACTACTCTTATACATATAGATTAAAATAGGCTAAAATGCTTGCTACCGGGTGAACAGTACTAATCGGCTGTAGATCTACCAATATCGTGACCAGCAGTACCGGACTGTTTCGGCAACTGCGAATATCACGTATAGCGCTTAACAGGAAATCGGTTATTTTATTAAAGATTTAAAATAATTGAGGTTTAGAGAATTCGTGAATTTTGGGCTTGCGGCGTGAATCCGTGAATCACTGAAAAAGTCATGAAATTCACACCAAATTCGTGAGGGTTGGCAGCTATGAACCACTCACTTTCTAGCTTTGTTGCAACAATTAAAGCTGTACCGATTAACAGGAAATACTCATAATCGGGCCGATTATGGGAACAATCGGTTTAATCAGTATCGGCAGAAATAATCGGTGCCGATGTAAACAAATTTCCAAAATATAAATTCAATCATAACACTAATCTTGACATGGCCTGAATTTTAAATCAGAATTAAACAGTGGAAATTAAGGAATAAACATTTGATTTGGGTTTAATTGAAAGACAATATATTCTTAAAAGTAAATACTTTTTAACACGCCTGCTGTAAACTACTGCTTTTTGTCTGCAAGCAACAAATTATCAATACCATTCATGCACTCATTCCAGTCACAGCAGCCAATCAGCCAATGAGGCCTCATGTGGCTGTTGAACTTCCAGCATACACATTAAGCAGATAGCTAGGCAGATTAGACCAGTAGCAAAATTTCCAACTACTACAAAACTATGACTCACTATAGTTAATCTGTTCTTTAACCAGTCCTGCAATGCTGCTAATCAATGAATAGCAGTCGCACGATGAAGCAGTTGAATGCTGACATACAAATATTATACAGCATTGATATTGGCTAGCCAGTGCCAACGATGTTACCACTGGATATCCCAGCTGCTGAGCTGCTTCTGAGCACAACTCGCAGCATGGTGTGTGCATTGATCCACGTGGACAACTCAGTAGTAACTTACTCGATTTAAAACATTGTTTCAAGAGTGTGAATCATTTGGATTATTAATATTGACTAGTGATTATACACTATTAAATATACTACCAAGCCTATGCATAATGTCGAACTCGAAACACTCAAGTTTAGTCTGGAATTACTTCAAAGTAAATGCAGTCGATGAGTCCAAAGCAAATTGCACACTTGGCAAAGCATGCATTTCCAGAGGTGGAAATGATTCTAAAAGCTATAATCTTGTCCAGCCCTTGCACTGCAAGCACATTGTCGAACATGGCCTGTTTCTGGCAGACAAAAAAAGAAAAGGATGCTGCGCAGTTAACCTCATCAGCTGCAGCAACTCCTTGTAATCGGACTATTGATGCCATGCTGGACCGGAAGCAGCCATTTGCATCTGACGACCCAAGAGCTATTAGTTGGAACAAGCTACTGCAGAGTAGATGTGCAACCATTTTCCATTGCTGAGTCAGAAGTCCTTTTCCACACCTTTGATACCTGACATGCATAAGGCGATACAAAGCAAGGTGCATTATATGTTGGTTTTGTTCTGAACAAAAACAAGTCTTGGTGTCTTACGCTACTCTTTATGACCTGCCTAGCCTAACAGCCCAACAGTGGGTCTTGATTAACAAGATTGTGGACACATTAGGCCCATTCACGGACATTACCAAGGAAGTAAGTGATAGCCAAACATCCGTATCCAGCAGCCTTCCTATGCTGAACATGCTCCGAATGTTGCTAGCTCAAGAGTATGAAGCAAGTCAAGGTATTCAGACAATGCGCCATGATATGTTGACGTCACTAAACACACGCTTTGCTGACGTTGCCAGCAACAAGAAGCTTGTCTTGGTCACGATCTTGGATACACAATTCAAACATTGCCTATTCAGCGAAATATTACTTGTGACCAGATCCAAAGAATGCTTAGAGCACAATGCATCATAGTTGCATCAGCTGACAAGCAGGAGGTACCCCCAACCAAGAAAAAAGAGAAACTGAAACTTAAACGCCACTGGACCATCAATGTCGTGTCTCTGGGATTTGTTGTATGTGTTTCTGTGGCCTGTGACAAACCTGTTCGTACAGTAAATGAAACAACCCACATGGATGACGCCATTGACGTGATGCTTGAATTGTATCTGGCCAGCCCTCTGTTACCACCAGAAGACATATACGGCTGGAGGAACACTCACAGCTCAAAGTGCTTTTCACGATTGTATTTTTTAAAAAGTTACTACATGTATTTACATACAGATGTTAAAATTTTGAAACAGAAGTTGGTTTATTTTCATTGCTAAATAGTACACTAGTCCTAACTTTAGGAATCAAGCAGTGATATCTTCGCAGGGAAAGGGTTAATGGTCAGTTAGATATTAAAACATGCACACAAGAGTTTGTCAACATAATTGGTATCAACACTGCATACAACATATTTCACCTTCGGCTAAAACATAAGTCAGAAATTCCTGCCCACAGCAAAGGAGCAGCTCAAAAGTCAAAAACTACTGTCATTGTACATCTAAAAATAGCAGGGTGAAGTAGTTTTCAATCTCCTAACAGAAGAAGGTGAAGTTTTACATTTTTCTGGCGACTTAAGTCACTCTTTTGCCTGGCAGTACAACCCCTGCAATTTATGTTAAGTATATTTGCCACCCATTTTGTCACATAACTGACTGTTCACAAAACAGTCAAGTAACATCCTTACAGGTATCATTTGCATGCATCCAATCAACTGTAAACAACCTCTGATCTGTTCCATGATGGTTTTTCACAACAGGATAGCAAGTGTGTGGAAACTGAATGTCATGTGCAAGTGTTTGGGGTTTCACTTAAAATAGAACCCGAAATCTTACATAACGGTGAATGTGGACTGACATGGACGGTTTGTCTACAAATTTATAAACTTGTTAAATGTTGAATATGAGAGGGCAAGTGGCTGATCACCATGTAGCCTGTTGAACAGATACATCAATGGCAACAGTAGGGGGATAAAGATTCAATTTTTTTTACATTATTTTTCCACCAGCAAGACAATTTTTACAGGTTAGAAATCAGAATACACATGTACCAAGCTGCCATAGTTTTATGTACTTGCAATTATTAAAAAAAGCTATTATAATCTTTTTTATACAGATAAGTAATGTCCCATTTTTATCTGTCTGGAATACAATGTTTTCGGAAATGACAGAGGAAATTGATAATTAATAAACACATGTTTTATGTCAAAACTGTCTGCATTACCACAGTAGCACATGAAGATACATATATAATAAGTAATAATTATGAGTAATTCAAATCTGAAATGCCCATAAGGTGACAGCGAAGGCTGTCACTAAACAGGGATGAGGGGCTTAAATTTACCACTGATCTACACTAGTCTCCTCGTATCATGTGATCATTATAAGTCACGTGTTCAATATTAGCAGCTGATGAAGGCATTGTGGTGTTGCAGAATAGTGTGTATTCTTAAGATTTTTTTATGCTCTGTGTATGGGAAATTACTAATGAACACGAGACGTTGAGTAAGATTGATTTCAAATGCTTTAAGGTTACCAAAAGCTTCTAAAGAAGATTTCCAACAATGATGGACCTTAGGTATCAAAACAAGAATAAAGCAACCATATATCTATGAATGTAAACTGCAACAGGTGAATATACACACAGGGGACACACCCACACTAGAGACACACCCACACACTGGGTTATACATCCAGCACAGTCACTGCTGGGATGGACAAACTTTGATAATGCAAAGAAAACATCATTCCGACATACACTGATATATGCTTGACCTAGAGGGGACCCTAAATATGTCACTCATTAGTTACAGATAGTCTGCACATGTCATAAAAGTGAAATATCAGTGTATGCAGGTACAAGGGCCACATAAGTGATAAAAATATTAATCACTGCTTTACAAACATTTCTCTCATAAGCAACTGATAAATCATCTAGACTTTTTATAGGCCATTTGTGCAAACAAATGATATGGTAAAATAAAGCAAAGCTCATTCTGACAAATTTGTTTGCATTTATCAGTTAAGTACAAGTCTACTCAAACTTCATGGACACTGTCTTTTTCTGCTTAATAATTTACTACAAAATACAGTGTAAAGTCCAAGCTTAACTGCAAACAATAATCCATGTCCAATAAAAGGTGGGACCCCATGATGTTAAGTGATCTTAGGCTTGCCTTTACTGATCACTTTACACATTTCACCTGTCTGTACGTGTCAAGTCTTAGCTAGAAGAACATGGGTATATGAGAAAGCTTGCCAGTACCTTCCCATACGTCATTTGTTCTTCCTGGGATATTCAATCCTGTCGGAAAAGAGCTCCTTGCTCACAGGCACTTTTCCTCTCTTAGGAGGGACCAAGTATCTATCCTTCACTGGCAATGATGGCATCAGACCAAACATCTGGGATCCTTGCTCCACAGAAGCAGCTGACTTATCTGAACTGTGAAGGGATCCAGACCCGTCCTGCTTAGCAAGGGGAAATCACCCATCTGAACTGGGAAGGGATCCAGACCCCTCCTGCTTAGCAAGGGGAAATCACCCATCTGAACTGGGAAGGGATCCAGACCCCTCCTGCTTAATCTGAACTGGGAAGGGATCCAGACCCCTCCTGCTTAGCAAGGGGAAATCACCTATCTGAACTGGGAAGGGATCCAGACCCTTCCTGCTTAATCTGAACTGGGAAGGGATCCAGACCCCTGCTGCTTAGCAAGGGGAAATCACCTATCTGAACTGGGAAGAGATCCTGCTCAGCAAAGGATCACAATTCAAACTTAGCAAAATGAACACAGAAGATACTCAAATAATGCCAGGACTAAACTGACAAAAACAATACAATATTGGCCGAAAAGACATTTAAAAATTTTTGCTTGAAGGGTCCAGCCATATGCAAGTAAATGTAAATCTAACATGTACAACTAGGTCAATCAGTAAAAATTATCGTATTCACTGCAAACAATTAGATACATGCACATCCTTCTTGATGTTATAAGCTACTTGCACAATACATGTGTGAAATCAGATTACAACAAAACAGGGACATTGTATCACATACTTTAACAACTGGTAATTCAGTTCACTATAAAGATTAGTGAAATACCAGCTGTTGATATACAACCATATCAATGAAACTGAAGCATAATATATGTACTTTTCTCCAAAAAATTAAACATATAAACAAAGTCATGGTTTTGTGGGTTTAATGACATTTATAGCAGCCAGTATACTTGGTGAAGGAAGAACCCAGGAAAATCCAAGGATGGACCATCAACCCACCGGAAGCTACTGGCAAGCTTTCTCACATACCCATGCTGACTGAGTCTGAGACTTGAACCCCATGCGGACTGATGTGAGAAGTCAGTGATCCGTAAAGATGAGCATCTTAGAAAACTCTGCCACCTTGGTCCCCCATAAACTTGAGCTACTCCCCCCACCTCTTTATTACACATCCCTCCCTAACCCTGATACCTTCATTCTTCTGGTCTGCAACTCTACAACCACAACCCAATGTCCATTACAAGTATGACCCTTAATACGCATCCTTCAGCTATGGGTGTCAACATAAACTTTGGTGATGTTCAGAAGTGTCAGTGAAATTGCAATTTTAATATAGTTGACATGTGAACCCTTCCCAAGGATCATAGTGGAAGAACCAAAAACTACGTCTCTTTTGCAAAAGATTACCACCAGGATGATCTGTCTACTGAGTTTGGTCTATACCCAGACCTGCCAACCCTGACGAGTCCGTCTCAGTAAGGCGTTGATTTTTTTCTGTAAGATTGACCAGTTTTCAGTAAAGTGTAACAAAATATCAATATCTGCTATTGTAAAGCTGTAAAATGTAAATAAAAGTTTGACATATCGATGATAAACTGAAAAGTTTGTATAATACGCATACTTTATTTTACCACAATTACAGCTGCACAAACTCTAGTTCCAAGCCCTATGCAGCTCAATGGCTTGTTGCTATCTCTCAGCTTGACATAATTCTTGGAAACTGTTTTCCATTTCACATGACAATGGCAATCATATCTACCACCATGAGTCATACTCGAATTGCCACGTGATGTCCGATTTTCATAATTGTTTCCTTTCCAGCTTTTATTCACAAGAATCAAAATACTCCTTTTTATTATTCTGTGTTGATTATTAACACTTTTCTAGAAGCTTATTTTCCCTTTCGTCTTAACAATGCATCGCTTTCTGGACACCATTTTTAAAAATTCTATAATCAACAGTTTGATCATATAGATGCTTTGCATGAACAAATAGGTGGTTTTAAGCGTCTGGGGTGCTGCTAAAGTTAGTCTGGTTCTCTAACTATTTTCACTAAATCTAAGATGAAACCCCGATCCAATTAGAACACAGATGAACTAATTATCCAGATTTTTCAGCAATGATTATTTTTCCGTAGTTTTTGCTAGTATGCCGTATGTATTTTAAGGATAATTTTCGTAAGACTTAAGGCAAAATTGTAAGAGCTGGCAGGTCTATATAGCACCCAGCTATTGAGAAGATACAAGTTTCAGACAAAAGGCCACGAATTGATAGGACAAACTAAGTGACCCACATACAGAGGGTGTCACATCTTATTTTATTTTCATCTTTCAAGTTTATATCAATCGTGGGTTATTAGAAGTACTTTATATCATGGTACAGTTTAAAAACTTGATTAGATAAGACCTGTTCATATACAATGAGCCAACAAATACAACAGTATGAAGTTTCAAAGTTCAAATCAAGTGAACCATCTTTAGTTAGTTAATCCAACAGTTTGTTTTGGTATCCGATCACTGATTAGTTAGCTTCTCAAGTTGTTATGACTCCACGGTCCTAAACTAAGTAACAGAAAAGAGTGAAAAATTCAAGAAAAAAGTTATTTCCCTAGAATACAAAGTGAAAAATTAAAAATAACTTACAGCATGGTGAATGAAATCCTAAACCATCCTAAAAGTTCTATCACAAGTCCAAATGTATCGAGTATTCCAAATGAGTTCCAGTGCTTGTTGCTTTTAGTGATCATTGTCATCTTATCTGTTGGCATTGGTACAAGTCTTAGGCTAGGCCAGTGTGGGTATGTGAGAAAGCTTGCCAGTAACTTCCTGTGGGTCAGTGGTTTTCCCCAGCTATACCAGCTGCCATGTATAGCCTATTATACACTGAAAAATGGAATTAAACCCAAAAATACAACATCCTGGGGCTTCAGGTATCTGCATTACATAGTCACAAAGTAACTAAAACTTAGCAAAACTGAATAAATTTACCATTACATTTGCAACAAATTCACTGAAATCTTGCTAACACTTTATTTAGTGACCGTGAACCATGATCTTCAACTTCCCTATACCTAAGAATAAAATTAGGTTCAAAATTTGATAAAAACATATCCTTGAAAACAGAAGTTATAATTACCTGCTAGTAAACCAGTGAACAAAATAACTCTGTCACTGGGCCTGAAACATCCGTTTGACCACCCAAGCTAAGCAGAGAGAACTTCAGTGTAGCTTATTTGCTTGTTGACCAAGGTTCTCTATAATGATCTCATTACTCATTGATAATCTGTGTTATGATTGATGAAAACTAATAAATATTGTTTATACCACATCATAATTTTGCTGGGATAGAGTAGCATGATGTCAATACACTTGTCACTTTTTGTGATCACATCTGTGTTGACTCCATACAAGTTGAGACACGCAATTTTTTGCATAGTTAAGTCTCATTTGATAGAACCCTCTCTTTGAGAAGGGGCATCTGTATGCATTTCACTAATGTGTTTCATGCATTTCACTAGTGTGTTTAATGTGCTTCACTAGTGCGTTTAATGCATTTCACTAGTGTTTAATGCACTTCATTAGTGTGTTTAATGCATTTCACTAGTGTGCTTAAGGTGTTTCACTAGCATGTTTAATGCATCACTAGTGTTTAATGCATTTCACTAGCATGTTTAATGCACTTCACTAGTGTTTAATGTGCTTCACTAGTGTTTAATGTGCTTCACTAGTGTGTTTAATGCATTTCACTAGTGTGTTTAATGTGCTTCACTAGTGTTTAATGCACTTCACTAGTGTGTTTAATATGCTTCACTAGTGTTTAATGCGCTTTAATAGTGTTTAATGCGCTTCACTAGTGTGTTTAATGCATTTCACTAGCATGTTTAATGCATTTCACTAGTGTTTAATGTGCTTCACTAGTGTTTAATGCGCTTCACTAGTGTGTTTAATGCATTTCACTAGTGTGTTTAATGTGCTTCACTAGTGTTTAATGCACTTCACTTATGTGTTAAATGCATTTCACTAGTGTTTAATGTGCTTCACTAGTGTTTATTGCACTTCACTAGTGTGTTTAATATGCTTCACTAGTGTTTAATGCGCTTCACTAGTGTGTTTAATGCATTTCACTAGCATGTTTAATGCATTTCACTAGTGTTTAATGTCCTTCACTAGTGTTTAATGCGCTTCACTAGTGTGTTTAATGCGCTTCACTAGTGTGTTTAATGTGCTTCACTAGTGTTTGATGCACTTCACTAGTGTGTTTAATGCACTTCACTAGTGTGTTTAATGCACTTCACTAGTGTGTTAAATGCATTTCACTAGTGTTTAATGTGCTTCACTAGTGTTTACTGCACTTCACTAGTGTGTTTAATGCACTTCACTAGTGTGTTTAATGCATTTCACTAGTGTGTTTAATGTGCTTCACTAGTGTTTAATGCACTTCACTAGTCTTTAATACACTTACTAGTGTTTAATGCATTTCACAAGTGTTTAAAGCACTTCACTAGTGTGTTTGATACACTTCACTATGTGTTTAATGCATTTCACTAGTGTGCTTAAGATAAATATTTGTATTGCATGTGAAAATATTAAAATAAATTGATGTCTCAGGATCACATATAGAACATGATTCATACTAAACCTCTGGAGATTGAATATGGAAAAAAGACACACCCACACACCTACCCAGGAGGAAGGGCATTGCCCTGAGTTGGTTAAGTGGTCACCAGTCCATGACCAGTGGTTTCTGCCCATTTCTGATTAACTAACCCATCATTCTCTTCTATAACTATCATAAATAAAATCATTGCTGACAGGTGGCATACACTGTAGATTGCTAATTTAGAATTTCAACCATGTCATGCTGAAACATATGTCTGTCTGTCTGTCTGCATGCATGCATGCATGTATGTATGTATGTATGTATGTCTGAAATCTAATATAGAAACATTCAAAAATCTGCAAGAAGAAATTAACAATTTACAGGTAAAGTTTACACTTTCATTTTTAATGCCATTCACAATGAAGAAATAACATTCAATTTGTGCCACTGTGCTCCTTTTTATTCCATTGCTGGTGCCACGTGCTGTGAGTCACTTGCAGCTCGTGTAATATTATATGTATTAATTTGTTTGAGAATTATGCATAAATAATCACTACATGGGAAATCAGAGGTATAATTTGCCCAAGAACTTCCTTCATTTACAAGTATCCAAAGGGAAACTTTACATTTAATTTAAGACCACTTTTCGAATTACATCATAACCTCTGGAATGAATCTATGGTATAAATCACAGGTATGGTATAAGTCACAGGTATGGTATAAATCACAGGTACTTGATTAAATGTACTAGAAATTTAGTTCTTGGTTTGCTGTTGCTTTGGTTTTAATATTATCTTACAATGCTTTACAAATTTTCTCATAAAATATTTATTTGTAAAACAAATCAATTCTTATGGAAAACTATTGTATAGGATTTCAACCAACAACAGCATTTGATGCCATTCTACAACTTGTGAAAATTATTTACTGGTATTAGCTAACAACAAAGCAGCTCACCACCTCAAAAAGACATGCTGGTAAAAATTAATTGTTGGGGACTGCTCTAGTGGCCTAATGGTTAGAGCATTAACCTCAGAAGCGGAAGGTTGCAGGTTCGAATCCTGTCCGAGTCATACCAAAGACTTATAAAAATGGTACTAACAGCTGCCTCGCTATGCTCTCAGCATTAAGTGGTTAGTGTTAGGACTGGTTGGTCTGGTGTCAGGATAATGCGACTGAGTGAGACATGATGCTACATGTCTGCCACCTGATGACCAAGTACTAGACATCATTATAAACAGCCACGGTGTGCACATCATAGCGATATGACTGAAAAATTGTTAAAGCTACATTAAAAATCCAAATCACACACATACACACTTAATTGATGGCCATTTCTAGTCAAGTCCAATGATAAAACTTTTTTTCATCAGGTGTTCCAACAGGTCTTGAAGGATGATATTAAAAACTAATAGTTGTTGCTTGTATCTTTTTCTTTTTCATTAGTGACCAAGAAACACGTATTTTGTAATATCTACTGTAGGGTACAAATCCTGGGACAACCATTCAATTATATGGTTTAATCAAATCAATGAGATAAATTTCACACCTCTGTTTTCTTGTGCCTTGTGGCTACAAAGTGCTTCAAGAAGTGGACAAACAAAGAAGTGGACAAACATAATGACCAACAACTGAATGTGGGTAATGATGGCCATTTTATGGTTAAGATCCAAAAAGTCAATAGAGTTCAATTTTCAGTTTTATCCAGAAAATATGGCCATTTTACAATCTTTAATACATACATCATACGAAAAAGTGCAGGAAATTAGTAGCACAGTTGTTGAAATCATGTACAAAGGGCATAAGATGCATCCTCAAACTTGTTTTTTCTCTTTCCCTCTCCAGTTAATCATAAACAATTGAACCTAGTGATCCACATGCAAACTGTCAAAACATTCATACCTACTCAGGTCTTCTGTACTTTAAGCCCATTTCAAAATCTGAGTGGGTGAAAAAGATTTGTTCTTCAGTATTTCTGAACATATCATGATATGTACCGCAGTGTAGTATAATTATATTAGGGATCAACAACTGTTCTGGGGCGGGGGCCTACAGTGTTTTTTTTTTTGTTCTGTCAATATCTGAGAAAAACATCTTGCTCTGATTTATAGAAAATTATCACCATATTATATCCGTAATATTATTTAAAGAAGTTTATTTTTAAATTATCTTGAGAAAAAAGAAAATAAAACATCTCAGATCATCAGAAGATCACAGTTCCCTCCCCTTACCAAAAATGTCAGTACCTTATGATCTTATTCCTGTATGTTAATTGCTATATAAGTTGTATAAGAAAAACTACAACTAAAATGGACAAATAAGCTAACACTGTAAAGATATTTTGATGACATTAGAGTACTTGGTGATAACAACAGAAGTGCTGACACCAAAGCCTACAATTCACTATCTACACTATTCATATCATAGGCAGGGAAACTTTGAGTGGGATGCCAACACCTAGGCAAGATGTTTATCAGCGAGGGCCAGTAAACATAAAGACACTTACTCAACAAATGAGAAAATATTCAGTGGACTTGAGAAATCACATATAATTTTTAAACAAAAACTGCTTGCTTAAAAATCTTAGGATTAGTCTCATCCTTATAAATAAATACATGTATTTAACGCATAACTTCTGTTAATAAACAAAGGGTTTTTCTTTTTGTTTTTAACTCTGAAATGTTTCCAAAAGATGCATTTGGCCCAAATATCTTTCACAACATCCCATTTGCAATATTCAAAATCAATTTGTGAGAAATACATTTCTTTTGTAAAATTTAAATAATAATTTGTGAATTATTTTGAGATGACAATGAAACTTGTAACAAGGTTACTATGGGATTTCTGTAAATTCCATGCCAAACAAAACTACCGAAGTACCTGTACAGTGAAAAATTGAAACTACAGAAGTACCTGTACAGCGAAAAACTAAAAACCACCTATGTACCTGTACAGTGAAAAACTGAAACCAGGGTAGTACCTGTACAGTGGAAAACCAAAACTACCAAAGTACCTGTACAGTGAAAAACCAAAACTAACGAAAGACCTGTACAGTGAAAAAGATCAAGATCTTTAAAATCAATCAAAGATCCTGAACTGCCATCTCATAATACATCTGCAGATCTGGGTAATTGTTGTTTGTTCTACTGATTACTCCTAACAAACTGCACAGACCCATATCTGCCAGTGCATTATGCAATGGCAGATCTGGGTCTGTGCAGTTGGAGGGGGACTCGACTTATAAAAAGTGAGTATTTAATGCTTTTTGTAGTCAAGGCAATCATATTGGAAACAGATAAACACCACTGGTGCAAATTTGAAAAAATTCTTATGCCGTAATAGTTTGTAAAATTTGGTGAAATTCTGTTGAAAGCTTTTTTTTTATTTTCAGTAGCAATGCCAATACTGAATACAGTAGTGGATTGGCATAACTAGTTCAAAATTTATAAGGCTTAATACTGCGATTTTTGTATAAAATTTGGTAAAAGTGTGGTCCAATTTTGTTGAGCAGTTTTAGAGAAGGACGAGTAATTTAAGTTTTATTTTGCGTTTTTAGTAATACAAATTAATTTGATGGTAGATAGCCATCAGTTGTATATGTATATGGCCTTCTTGCCAGGATATTTTATTTAAAAGGTCTTCATGCCTGAATGCTTTCTATCAAATATTGCCAAGTACTAACCAATGTTTTTGACTAAAGTTTTTTCTTTATTTGCAATGGTGACCATACCTAATAGTGGCTCAGCAGCATTTCTACAAAATGAATGGCCTCAGGACCAAATGCTTTCTGTTAAATGTTGTTCAGCAGTGTTTTGAAGATATGTATTGTTTTTCTTCCTTTTTGTTCTTTTAGTGTGATGTGTGTGTGTGATTAGGATCTTTAATGTTGCTTTAACAATTTTTCAGTCATATTACTATGTCTGCAGTGTGGCAATTTATAGTGAAGTCTAGCACTGGGGCATCATGCCACAGACATGTAGTATGATGTCCCACCCAGTCACATTATCCTAACACCAGGTTGACCAGTCCTAACACTAACATGCTGAGTGCCAAGCAAGGCAGCTGTTAGTACCATTTTTATAAGTCTCTGGTATGACTCGGCCAGGGATCAAACCCATGACCTCCTGCATCCAAGGCAGATGCTCTAAACACTAGGCCACTTGAGCAGTCATGTATGTATGTGTGTGTGTATGTCTCTTTAACAGTGTCTCTGCACAAAAATGGCTATACAATGCTAATGAATGGTAAAGTTCTTAAAATGTCAATATAGAGAACTGCACAAAAAGACGGAAGAAAAACAATCCCAAATAAAGACACAAGATAAAAGATAAATGAAAAAAAATGAAATATAAAGAATTGCGCAAACTTAGTTAAGATAAATCCTTAGCACTAAAGTAAACATGAAGTACTACACAATAAAAGGCAACGATGTTAATGTGAAATGCATATAAATAAAAGATAAAGTTAAACATGAGGCCCAAGTGGACCTGATATATCTTACCTGGATTAAATAATTTTGACAGATGGAAATTGCACAAAGCAATCTTAGTCAGTATACTGCATGATTACAACTTAGGTAAACTATCTCCCAAACTTGATATCAGGTCGATTTTACCTATTTTACTAAGGTCAGATAAAAAAAATTCAAAAGATAAAGTTAAACATGAGGCTCAAGTGCACCTGATACAGCTCACTTTGATAAAGGCTAATGCCCAATGTTATCAGAGATCTTTAAAGATCAAAGTTTACTAAGGTAATTAAATTAAGCCACCATTGATTACTTAAGATTAACTAGACATGATAACAGGTTTTTCAGCCTAACAGTTGTGCAGTTGCTAAGGAGTAGCTATAACAAGATATTCAAGATGGCCACCATAGTGGTCACACTGGATATCCACATGGGTACCATTTTCATTTAGTACCACCCAGACATCATTAAAAGTTGGGTTGAAAAGCCCATGATGATATGACCATCCATTAATAAGAAGTATTGATAACAAGAATTTCAATAAGCTATCATGGCTGACATACTGAGTACATTCTTATTTAGGAATACAATCAAACTTTATGAGAAGCCTTTAGGTGAAAATTCCATGTCAACATAACCATCCAATCAGGACAAGATGCAATATTTTCAAGATGGCCACCATAGCAATCATACTGACTGTAACATATGAACCATATCTACAAAGGACCAACTAGAAATCATACAAAGTATTCTGGTAAAACACCATGTCCATTTGACCATCCAACAAGAAGTAGATTTTCAACATTTGAATGTCAAATCTGCATCATTTTCTTTTGAAACAACTAGACACAATAAGAAGTCTTCCACTGACAACTCCAAGTCGCCTTACATTTCAGTTGGCTGGAATGCAATGGAAGCCAGGAATGTCAAAATTGGTTACAAGGATGTTATGTATCTTAAAGGAAAGAAAGCTATCTAAACATATACTTTTTTGTTGTTGCTGTTGTTGTTGTAGGGTTTAAAGACATTTTTCAGCATACGATAGGCTATACATGGCGGCCAGTATTAATGGTGGAGGAAGAACCCGGGAAAACCCCAGAAAGAAGCACTGACCCATGAGAAGCTACTGGCAAGCTTTCTCACATACCCACATTAGCCGAATCTGAGACTCGAAGCCACGCAGACAGAGGTGAGATGGCAGTGATCCATAAAGGAGAGCGCTTTAGACCACTCGGCCACTCGGGGCCCCAACATATACTTTAACATTAATACATTTGTATTCATTTCGTTAAAGAAACATACTTCATCTTAATCCAGTTTCAGCATTCTCTGCTTCCATCACATTCCTACCAAATGAAATGTAAAAACACATGCCTCTGCCCGTGTGATAATCTGAACTGAAATGGAGGCCAATGGAAACATGTCCAAATGCTTAGGTAAGAATGTGAATCTGTTAGAAAAAAAAAAAAAACATCACAGGAAGTAAAATATGACTAAAACTTTATGACTTTAACTTGCAGAAAAGTGATAATATGGGCTGCCCAGTCTGTGAGATATTCCTGAAAATATGACTTCTCATTCTAATGTTAGTCAACATTGGAACATGCTATACAGTGCTGTTATTTAGGCAGTAAGCCCTCAACTCCCAAAACATAAATATCCATGTTACACTGCCTTACACTGTAGGACTAGAATTTCTTATATTTGCATCAAAAAGTACATATCTTCACTGAATGGTGTATCCTTATAAAATACTAAGCAAAGTCTGAAGGAGTCATCAAAAAGCTGATTTTAGCAAAAGTTACATAACAATTCAGAAAACGCCAAATATATAATTGAATATTACCAAGCTCAAGGTTTGCACACAAAAAATGAAATCAGATAATTCTGAAATGTGCTAAATGCTGACATTAGGACAGTTGTATATATGAGCAAGAGGGTGCAAATATGTGCCACATTACAGAGCTAAGCCATGTTAGATAATGTGTTACATTTGTGTCAAATTTGTTAAAGAGCTATATTTCTAGTTGACAAGTAAGTAGCCAGGTCATGCAAATCATATGGTCACACCAATTCAGGTCTTCATGTGGTCAGGCTGCCTGAAGGGTGTACAGATGGTAGGTGGCATATATGGAGTTCTTACTTATAAAATATACTGTATATACTCATTTCTAGGTCAAATCCAAATGCAAACTGCATTGACCCAGATCTGACATCACATAATAAGCTGGCAGATCTGGGTCTGTGCAGTTTGTTAGGAGAAATTAGTAGAACAAACAAAACAGACCGTGATCTGCAGGTGCATTATTCAACAGTAGATCAGGATCTTTGTTGTTTGCAGTTTGCCTCGACTTATAAGTGAGTATAAGCGGTAGCAAGCCTGTCCCTTGACACACAGACAAATTTAATTATAGCCAGAAGCCATAATTTGTCAATCAATGAATGTCCATAACAAACTCAGATATTGAAGTTGGAATAAAGTCACAGTGAACTAGTTAATCTGGCATTTAGTAATGTCAGTGGATTAATAAATCATGCAGTTAGTTCTGCATCTAAGACAGATATGTACTGATGTACCAATAATGTCAGCAACAAGAGAGTCAAGTCTTCCTCTAATTGGCTGATTGTCATGTTTACTTCAGTTTACTTCCTGCGTTCAATTGCAGATATCCCTATAGTCAACTGCCATATGTGTTTTGATAAGTAATGGAGCATGTCGCACATCAATAAAGCCTTTTCTGGATATGACAATCTCACACTACTATGACCAGTATACACACTGTTACGCCATGCATTTGCAGATCAGAATCTGTCTTGTGTTTTTATTCTTATGATCTGAAGTGAATGCCTTTGACTAGTGGCAGTGCATTATACACCGACAAAAGATAATCTACACAGAATTATAATTCTGATTTATTTTTCTCTGGAAAATCCCCTGTTGTACACTCCAACACATTTGAAAGTGACGCATGAATCTGACAACTCTGAAGGTCAACTGACTCCCGAATGTTACAACTTTGAAGGTCAACTGACTCCTAATAAGTAATTACCAATGAGAGCTCTTTGAGAGCTATTTACTTCAGTTTGCAGTGGTACTGTAGTTAATTCAGCTAAAGTATTCAGTTCAGCACTGGGATGACAATGAATAAAGCCTTAAGTTATGTATACTTAATTAGAACAAAATTTTAATGTCACAAAATCAAGAAATAGTTGAATTTTTACTGAATACATATAATATGTTAATTGTGACTATATTTGAATATAGTAATGATAAATGAGGAGTTGAGATACGGTATAATTATGGAGTGTCCATAAATAAATGTCGTAAGGCAAACAATAAAACATGTTTCCTACTGACTGGTTATAAAATTAAGGTAGGTAGGCATTTTTTTTAAAACACCCATTATATATATTATAATGATTATTATATATAATGTAATTAGATGTACAAATCAATTTCTGGAATTTTTTTAAACTTTAAAGAGAAAAAGGTGGGGGGATGCTAGGGTTGGCAACAAAAAACGGGGAAGGTGGCGAACCCAAAACACATATTTTTTTTCGGGGGGGGGGGGGGGTACCTAAACTAAAATTAACTTTAAGAGCTATTTTCTAGAGCATATCCAAGTCTGATCGAGTCATGAGATAATTTCACTTAACAAAACTTTATGATCTGCCAGTAGTGACAGAACATTTGAACTTCTGATCTAAAAATACTTGGCAATATTTCATGTTTCCCAGCATGTTATTGCACAAAGTCTTCCTGATAATGCATTAATTGTGGAAACATGAAATACCCTTTATCACAACCAAACAGGTCTCAATTCCAAGCTTTGACTGAACCAATTAGACATGTAACCTTAACATAGATGATTTTACCTTTCATTTTATTAATTATTATTTATTCATTTCCTCTCCCCTGCCGAAGTTACATGTAAAGTCTGATCATATTCCATTACGGGGACAGTAGATCTTGCCCATTAACAGCTAAGATCTAAAACAGGTACCATATGTTACAAAGGAACTATAGTGGAGTGAGCTTATCTCAAACCTATTAGCCAATCCCATGGTGCTGAGAGTTGCTGGCTAAGTAGTCTCCCTTAAAAGCCCATAAGATTTAACAAGAAATATAAACAACGTTAAAAGGCATGTGTCATTCGCCTGTTAATCACTATACCAGGCAGTATGATAGACCAAACAGCCAACTAAACCCCAAAATGGAGCTCTGTGTGTGTGTGTGTGTGTTTTTGATTTTTAATGTAGCTTTAAAAAAAAACAGTCATATCACAAAAATGTCTGCAGTGAGGCAGTTTTTAGTGATGTCTAGTACTGGGGCATCATGCCGCAGACATGTAGCATTATGTCCCACCCGGTCACATTATCCTGACACATGGCCAACCAGTCCTAACACAAACCTCTCAATGCTGAGTGCCAAGTGAGGCAGCTGCTAGTACCATCTGTATAAGTCTTTGGTATGATAAGGCCGAGGTTTGAACCCACAACATCCCACATCCGAGGCAGACACTCTAACCACTTAGGCAACCAGAGCATTATACAACATGGAGCAACTTTCCTCATCGATAGCTATATCCTGATTTACTGGTGTCGAAATTTGTCTCTTTTCATTTAGAGGTCTCAGCTCTGACAAACCTGAACCAAAACTGACCCTTGGACATACTGATGAACAGGATGAGATAAATATGGACATGGTCTCCATCTTGCTCACAGCAACATTCATCATGGTTCAAAGCACTGACATACAATTTCTGACACTGACACCAGGGTCAAAAGGCTAAGCATCTTTGGTTCATACTTATTCATCCGATGTATGAACAAAATTTAACAAGGGATTTAGGAAATGTAGGTGTTTGTGTGTGTTTGTGTGTGTGTGTTTTGGATTTTTAACCTAGCTTTAACAATTTTTCAGTCATATCGCTATGATGTCTGCAGTGTGGTAGTTTATAGTGATGCTTAGCACTGGGGCATCATGTCGCAGACATGTAGCATGATGTCCCACCCAGTCACATTATCTTGGCACCAGGCCAACCAGTCCTAACACTAAGTCTTCGGTATGACTTGGCTGGGTAGGAACTGAACTTGACTCCAAGAGACAAAGTCATGCAGGTCACTTAACCCTTTACTTCATAGAGCATAGTTACCCAGTGCAGCGCGCTATAAATAGAACACCTGTTACCTATTCGACTCCATACGCATAGGCCTGCCTGTTAACTGTTAAGCAATATAGTGTATGTTATGTTTAACAACAATTTTAACCATTTTACAGTTTTTGGTACACATCTATTATGTGTGGAAAAATTTAAGAGTAAAGTGCGATTGTTATAGCTGTGTAATTTTTTGCATGGAAGAATTTTTTATGTGCTCTAAAATCTTGAGAGAACTCGTTCACCGTCAAGTCAGTGAGACCATGTGACCAACCGTAGATGCCATTTCTCATACTCAAAATTTACAAGTTTTTTGTCCGCGTCTACATCAATAAGTCATCTGAATTTGATAATTTATAAAAACTAATTGCTGCCTACATCAATATTTGAGCCTTTACCTAAGTTATTGAATCTTTCATAATTGTGATTCTAATCGTGAAAACTTCTTAAGTACTGAATGAAATCAGCAACCTCCAAATTGGAGAGTGGAGATTACGAACCAGTTACTTTAAATAGCAGTTATCGACCAGAGCATAACCAGTTACCACGTGATCTGACATGATTGTCATTTGCAGAAATGAATGTAGTATTTAATACGGGGTTTTCCCCGAAGGTGGCGCTACGAAAACCGGCTTAAAATGGCTGATGTTTACAGCAGACGTCAAAAGGCGCTTCCATGCTAATGGAGTAGAGACGTCAAAAGGTGCTTCCATACGAATGGAGTAGAGGCATCCAAAGGCACTTACATGAGGTAAAGGGTTAATGAACTGTCTAAGCTACATAATGACCCATCCAAGTATAAGCAAAGTTTATCAAGGCATTTACAAATTACAACCAAATTAAAAAATTGGAACCAAAACTCAACACAAATTTGTACAAATGTGACCTTGAACTAAAAGTCATAACCGGTTTGCAGGCACATTGCAGAATGAATTGTCATAGCTTCATAATGATCAAACCAAGAATGATGAGAATCTCTGAAGGGTTTTAAGAATATTAGGAAACAAAATATTTGTAATGAAGAACAAATCATGATGCATACTATGATAGCAGAAGATGTCGTATACAGTGATCAACTGGACGCATGAGTAAATATTTATAGGTTACTGCATTTGTATGGGAAAATATGAGCGAGTTTTGGGATGGAATACTGCGCGACCTAGGGAGTGCAGCATATCCTTCCGACAAAACGAGTTCATATTTTCCCATACAAATGCAGTAACCTTTTTATTATATGCTCATTTTTTTAATTCTACCTAAGGTTTAATTATATAAACAAAATACACTACAAGAAACAACGTAAATGTATGAATGCCATATTCCAAACCAAATACACAAGCGCCGATTTGTCATTACACAATGACATCATTATTAATGCGCACATAACTCCGCCCAAATAAATTTGAACTTAGTCGCGCGCTCGACATAACTTTCGAAAGAAAATGGCGTGTCTAGTTAAAATTGAAATTTGCAGTCATATTGTGAATGAATGCGCACTGCAACAACTTTTCCATTTGATCTGGAATGAATATATTTTTTTATTTTGTTTCGATTCGTCAAAAGTTTGTGATTTTGGACTGGATTCATCTGTGCAAATAATACATGCAATACATCGTATTGAAGTGGCGCGGGAGAAGCATGTTTACATCTGCAAATGTGTTTCTGTTTCTGTCACTGAATGTTTGAAATCATAATGTGGGGAAAATACGAAGTCTTTCAATTGCAATTATCAAAA
Source organism: Sinohyriopsis cumingii (assembly GCA_028554795.2). Lineage (NCBI taxonomy): Eukaryota > Metazoa > Mollusca > Bivalvia > Unionida > Unionidae > Sinohyriopsis > Sinohyriopsis cumingii. The sequence goes on along the minus strand of CM068840.1, from coordinate 105,267,023 downwards.
AGACGCTATGGAATGTAATGCTTATTTCATTTTGAGTGCAGTAAGGAGGATGCAACTGCACTTATCATCGAAATTACAGCAGAATTTCAAAATGTGTAATCCAGATTGAAAACCTATGACAAAGCTCATGTAATTCGGATTTGCAGAATTAAGAAAATACATTTTGAGGAAATTCAGGATTCTTACCATCAGCTAAAGAAGAGAGTATATGACTTGTCACTTGTATGTTATTTGTAAGGACCTTATCTTCTGTCTGTTATATAATGTAGCTAGCCTAAATCCGTAATACTGTATCAACGCAGAATGTGCCAAAACAGCTGGGTTTTTTTGCAGTCCACGAAACATGTTTTAGTTCATTCAGAAACAAATTTAAACAACCACAACGTAAAGAGCCTCTTACGCGAGTGTACATGATTTGCGTACAAATCGAAAGTGCTGGCATCTGCGTCCATTGTTTTTTTACAATAGAAAGTAGTTTCTTTATGCAAGTAAATGCTATATGTGTATTGTCGCGCGAGTTCAGTATCGGATAATATTGAATGATTCTGACAATGTAAAGTTAACGGGGAAAAAAAAGAGCATATAATAAAGTAGATTACAGTAAATATCACATGCTGTACAATGAGTATGGTATATGCTGTATAGAATATGTGGCAGATTGTATAGTACAGTACAGTAGATTGTATGGTAAATATCATACTGTGCAGACCTGCCAACACTGACGAGTCCGGGTCAGTAAAGCAGTTAAAAAAAATTTTGTAAGACTGACCAGTTTTCAGTAAGGTGTAGCAAAATATCAATAACTGCTATTGTAAAGCTGGAAAACATAATTAAAAGTTTGATGTATTGACGATAAACATTATGTTCAACTGAAAAAGTTTGTAAAGTACGTATAGACTTTATTTACCACTAGTATAGTTGCACAAACTCTAGTTCCATACTCTATGTGGCTCAATGGCTTGTTGCTATCTCTCAACTTGAAGTAATTCTTGGAAATTCTTTTCCATTTCACACGATGATGGCAATCATATCTCCCGCCACAAGACATGCTCAAATTGGCACATGATGTTCAATAAAAGTAATTGTGTCCTTTCTGGCTTTCATTCACAAGAATCTGAATACTCCTTTTTATTCTTCTGTGTTGATTATTAACAATTTTCCAGAAGATTATTTTCCCTTTCAATTTAAACATGCATTACTTTCTGCATGCTATTTTGTTTTAAAATTCTATAATTCATGAACAAATAGGTGCAGTTTAAAGCATCTGGGATGCTGCTGTAAAGTTAGTCTGGTTCCCTGACTAATTTTATTAATTCTAAGATGAAACCTGGATCTAAATAAAACATGGATGAACCAATTATCCGGATTTTTCGGCAATGGTCATTTTCCTGTAGTTTTTGCTAGTATGCAGTAAATTCATATTTTAAGGATAATTTTCTTAAGACTTAAGGCAAAATCATAAAAGTTGGCAGGTCTGTAGTACCCCTACTGAGAAGTAAATATCATATGACATACTGTAAATATGGTAGACCACTGTAAACATCAGATATTTTGCAATAAATATAGCAGACTGTACAGTAAATTTCATTAACAGTACAAATATGGTAGACTGTACAGTAAATACGAAAATATGATACATGATACAGTAAATGATATAATGTACAGTATATATGAGAGGTTATACAGTAAATATGATCATGATACTGTAAATAAATAATTTTCTGTTAAGATAGAAGACAGGTGTTGTAGTTATAAATGAAGTCATATGCTCAAATACTCACTGTCATCCTGACTAACTCGCCAATCAGTAGGAATAGAAGACCTATCTCCCGCTTTGGACCCATGTGCAGCCACTGTGTTAAACTTGCCTGGACCCCCTGCACCCCCTCCAGCATTAGGTTTGGTTCCTGCAGGGGAGAAGAAAAAACACCAAAACACATAGTTAACAATGTCTTTGGGCTATAAAACATTTTTGTAAAGTTTAACATGCAAATATTTTGGGAGGAAGAACATTACCTCTCTGCATAAGATCAGAAATCAATAGTGAACAAAGCATACCTTTAAACCCTTTGAAAAGTTCAAACTGCGAATTGTACTGCAGGACATAAGACTTAAAATGTGACCATAATTTTGTGTAGACTGTCTAGGATCATCCAAATTGTCCCTACCTACCCCTCTCCACTCATCAAAAAAACAAACATGGAACCATACCTTAAGCCTCTGCAAGTTATGAAAAATTATTTTTTTCAATTGTTAAAAAAAAACATTCCTGCATCAGTTTGAATAATACATAAAAATAAGATATTTGTTCAGATCACACAAGACAATACCAACGGATGCAATTGATTTATGGATGATTTCATGCAGGTTCGAAAAAATTTTCAGATAATGATGTAGATGAAAAGATGTGAATATGCATTCTACCCTTCCTGTAAAGCGGACTTTAACATCTGCTACAGTGGCAAGAATACATTATGTGTCATGCAAGATGCTAAAACATATTATATGCGACAACAAATATGCTATGGCTGAAATCCATTTTCATGGAATCTGCATCAAATGTGGATAAAGATATATCCAACTGGAGACTATTTGCTGACTTTGTGACCAAGCATTATCTCCCATTCAAGGTAGCATATAATTTGTCTAGTCTAGTCATAATAATGTTCTTAAATTGAAACTTGCACAAAAGTTCTTATACAAATGGCTGAAAAATAATCAAATAGTGACACAAGCTTTGGTTCCTCAATGGGATAATAAAGTCAAAGACAAGTGATACAATGGAAAATTTGCCATTCTCATTAAAAATCCTCCATCTTTTGAATTCAAAACTTCCAAAAAAAAATTGCACATCTCCATCACATGTTTGTTATAAGACTGATCAAAACCTGAGCAGAAAATGAATTCCAGAGTGGGAAGAAGCAACTGCTGACAGATGGACAATGGATGCAGGACCAGACCATAAACTCACCTGGTTTCCTCTTCTAACACATTACCCAATATTACCCAATCATACTTGTCCAGAAAAGAGAAACGAGAAAAGTTGGGACAATATAAAATGTATCCATGCTTGCGGAAATGAAATCCCAGGCTAAACTAAGATGAACAAGGTATAGCATGTCTTGTACAAAAAGTTCTTCACTTGTGTCGTCCTGATATGATAGTACAGTGTGAAGGACAAAGATTCATGGTTTTCAAAAGTAAACTAAACCACAATTGTAAAGTCACAACTAAATATGAACCAAGCTGCATGCAGGCCAAAAGCATTACTCATTTCTTTTCCTGTTTTAATACAGTACCAATGGAATCTCCCTAACTCCTTAACGGGTCATTGCTTTTGCTTCTTATATAAAGCATTACACTGCAGAATTAAGAAAGCTATGGGCAATATTAAATTTAAGGAGTTACCCCAAAAATCTGATGGATCAAGCATTCTGGTTTAAATGATGATACATTTATAAAAGATGTGGAACAATGTATAAGTGAAAACTGATTGTTTACAATTTAATTTCATGAACTCAAAAGCTCTAAACTAATGGAATGATTCTATAATAATAAAAGCAAAATTACTCATGGTGCATGGGCTTTTTTTCTGAGTATTTCTGAAATTAGATATAGCCACATACAGTAAGCAATACCCTCTCAATCAGTTTATCGGTGTCCTTCACCACTGTCAAGATGGAGTTAACATTAAATAAATACTTCCGAGTTTGAGTTCTATTTCTTGTAGTACATTCCCTTTCATCTATATTCGCCTTTTATTCTCATTAGAGTCACTTCATTGTTTTTGGCAAGTCAGTTTCCCATACTGAGAGAGCGGTAATTAATATTATTATTATTATTATTATTATTATTATTATTGCATATTAATGACTGGACAGCACTGACCACATAAACTCTGAAAGCTTTAATTAATTTCATGATTTATATGTGCATTGTCACCAATTTAAACACTCTTCAAAGAACAGATTGCTTTCTGAACAATTGCAAGTGCTCTTAAACAGATTCAATGCAATCTGATTAAGATCAGATCTCCACTGTCCAACGTGAACATCTGACAGTAAACGCTTAGTGATCATGTTCCAGTGACCTATGTTATTACAGTGGAACCCCACTATAATGTGATAATTGGGGTCTAAAAAATTGGATTGCGTTAATATTGGGGTTGCGTCAATGCGGGGTTTTACAGTATTTTACTTTTTTCAGAGAACAACTCATTGGCACATATACGTGTATTCATGTCTGATGTGTATGATGAATAGGGTATCAACACTGTTTACTATTGTGCCATCATGGCATGCAGTTCATCTATAATGCTCATAATTCCATTGAAAACTTGCACACAGATTTACAATAATCACTAAAAAAATTCCCAGATCATTGTGTCTGAATTCAACGTCTAATATACAGCATGAACAGAGAGTATCAACACTGTTTACTTGCCGTCTGATATCATACCATCAGGGCTTGCAATTAATCCATAATATACGTAATTCCACTGCAAAACTTGCATACATATTTAAACTATTCAAAACTTTTGTCACACATCATTATGTGTCTGAATTCAATGGGAAAAATTATCAGCAAAATTAGATTAAGAAAGACAAAGCATATATACAGTTCATTATGTTCCAGGGACTATGAGGGTGTCTGTACAAATTTCATACCGCTAAAATTTTCTCATGCATTTCCGTGTACATTTATCCATTGCAAATTTCCAATAATTAGTGCTTTTATGCCTATTCGTTTGAATGACTACAGCAGGAATAATTAACAATCAACACATGCTTTCAGTGTGCATATAACTTTTACTTCAGATTTTGTGACTGTCAAAAGAAACATATGAAAACTACTATACTAATCATTGCGCAAAGTGCAGAGAACGACTTGTGTTTGTGAACTTGCTTTACCATAACAGTAAAATATTTTTATAAAAAATAGAAAGTTAATAATGAGTTCATAAACACCATACCCATGTAAAACCCGAGAACTAAGTACAGTAGGCCTGCAATGGTCACGAGTCACTTTTATACCAAAAAAATGTAAACTTGAACGCATGTAAAATTTCATACCCTTTCAATTAACAGCTAATAAAGCGGATATTATTTACTGGTCAATTGATTGTGTCTAATAACACTGCCAAGCCCAGCAAACATCTTGGCAGCTTTTGGTTTCTGATGTTTATTAAACTGTGAGAATCTTTTATCAACCACCCCATTGTCTGCTGCTTGGCTGTGTATGCAGTTAAAGAAGAAACACATGATGTCTATTGTTTGAGCAACGATTGTATAAAGAATTTTAATTGAAGACAATCACAAAGATGACTTACTGGCTTTACTCATGGACCAGTAATAAGTAACATTTCCGATAATGTTTATTTTGGCATAACACTTCAAGAACCTGGTGATATTGTTAAATATCAGAAGCTACGCCACGATCGTATTATATTAAAATTCATATGCGAACTCTTCCCCAGCCATTCAGATTAAGTCTTTTATCTTTTTGTGTTTGGAGAGTGAATAGTGTGGCTGAAGAGCATCAATGTGTGGCAAACAATTTGATTCACTTTCTACTTTTTTGAAAGCTGCATTTCCACTGGTTAATTTAAAGGTCACCAGAACATGACCCCTAAGCGGCCAATGTCAGATCTTCACATAGGACTGTGGAGATCTGAGTGTAATCAAGACTAATATTCAATAAAGCATCTGTCATCACCTCAGAGTTGGATTAACTTAATCAGTCAAACTGACTGCATGCTCATTGACCTAAATCTGACCATTAGCTATTCCCCAAATCAGCCATGGCTGACCAAAAATATGAAAAGATGACCATCAAGGAATGCATTACATGGAAAAATTGGAGAATTTCATTTGCATCTGACCTGAATTCTCAGGTTCCCAAAACTCCTGTGCATCTCTCTCTCTCTCTCTCTCTCTTCTCTCTCTCTCTTCTCTCTCTCTCTCTCTCATATATATAAAATTAAACATGTAACCAAAAACATCTCCCAGGCAACTAGTGTCTTAAAGCTGATTGCCAAAGGATTACCATTAACTTTCAAACTTTGCCTTTGCATTACTTTTATGTCCTCCACTCACAAAGCGCATGTTTCACAGTATTGGTATGACTGACACATCAGACACTTAATCACATAATACAGGTAGGGTGATCATCTTCAGAGAGATTAAACAATCATTTACTTGAAATAAGATACATGGACAACAAGTAGAGAGATGAAGTTCAAGCACTATTCAGCACAAGAATAATGAATTAAGTGGCTCATAAAAGAAAACTATTCATTTACACTACAGACACTGAGTAATTCAGTAAGAAAATAAACTTATTATATGCAGAACTTGCAATTTTTGCAATTTACTTAAAAAATTGTGTTACAGAGCTTGCAATTTTTGCAATTTACTTAAAAAAATTGTGTTACACTATTGATGAATTGACCCCACTTTCCAAATGAAGGGCTCAGAAACCATTTGCAATCATCAAGAGAACATTAGAACTGAAACTCACCTGCAACAACTGGAGCACTCCTGTCATTGGTCACCGCTTTCTTCAGACGAGTCCCCTTCTGAATAGACTGAAGCAGAGCACCCCTATCTGCAGCACCACCCCCTGACTTTGTGCCCCCTTTACTGGTGGGAGGAGGTGGCCCTGGGGGTGGGGGTGGCCCTGGGGGTGGCGGTGGTGGTGGAGGCATGAATGTTTATCTTACTCTCTTCTGTAAAGAAAGGCACACAATGTGAACTGAACCATTTAAGTGAAACCTGTATATAATGGACACTAAAGAGATAACCAAATTGTGTCCTTTATGTACAAGCATCTTGTATACTGCAATGATACAAGTAGACCCCATGAAAACAATATTTATTGGTCTGTTTGCCTTTAACAAATTGGTGTTCATTAAAGCAGGTTTCACATTACATTCTTCAGTTTTTGTAAACATAAAATAGTGAATTCATTTATTTTCAAAGGAATAATGCATGATTACAGTAGACAGCAATATAAACATAATGAAATTTTGCATTATTACGGTACAAAGCTATATAAACGTAACTAGTGTAGATGTTGCACAATTATGGTACACAGCAACAAGTTCCATAAATCTAAGGTACATGTAAACAGACTTGCTTTAGAAATATTTTCATAAGTAGCAAACAAAAGATAAACAAATGACATAGCAGAGCTCAAGATAAGAATATAACAAACTTTGTATTTTACTTCCTGGTTTTGGAATGCATTTTAATTTTTTTTATCATAGGGTAACATCACAAAATAATTTATGATACCAGACTAAATGTTTACCATCAAGACATTAATCATGCCTTTAAAATGCATCAAGTGGTTTAACGTCATGAATAATTCAGGGTATATCACATGGCTTAGTGACCATGAGTAATTCAGGTCATGTGCAAGGGTATGTTTAAGTAATTGTTTTCAATTATCAAGTACTGTGTTTTCATATGTACAAAAAAACATCTGAAAAAAGTTCCTGATAGCATTGTTATGTATTGATCAAATGCCATCACAAAAAAGAAACTGTCCTTATGGACCACAGCAATATGTTCACAACAATATTTTTTTATGCAATCTGAATGCAATTGTTTTTATTCAGTTTCTGTTAAATATACAAACACACTTCTTATCTGTATCAATCTGGCCTTAATAAAATGCCTGCCCTAACCTACATATAAAATTACATCTATAACAGACTATTGCTATAGTAGTTCCTCATACACATCGGTTAATAATAACTCATAAAACTGAGACTTGAACTCATTTGTACAGAAGTGAAATGTCTGAATGATAAAGATTTGTAAAAGGCAGTGCTTTAGACCACTCAGCCATCAAGAGCCTTAGACCACTCAACCACCCATAGCCTTAGACCATTCAGCCATCAAGAGCCTTAGACCACTCAACCACCCATAGCTTTAGACCACTCAGCCATCAAGAGCCTTAGACCACTCAACCATCAAGAGCCTTAGACCACTCAACCACCCATAGCCTTAGACCACTCAACCACCCACTGCCTTAGACCTCTCAGCCATCAAGAGCCTTAGACCACTCAACCACCCATAGCTTTAGACCACACAGCCATCAAAAGCCTAAGGCCATTCAACCACCCATAGCCTTAGACCTCTCAGCCATCAAGAGCCTTAGACCACTCAACCACCCATAGATTTAGACCACTCAGCCATCAAGCCTTAGGCCACTCAACCACCCATAGCCTTAGACCACTCAGCCACCCATAGCCTTAAACCACTCAGCCATACAGAACCTTAGACCACTCAGCCACCTATAGCCTTAAACCACTCAGCCACACAGACTCTTAGACTACTCAGCCACACTTAGTCTTAGACCACTCAGCCACATAGAACCTTCAACTACTCGGCCACCCAGAGCCTTAAAGCACACAGCCACTCAGAAGCTAAGACCCATAGCCTTAGACCACTCAGCCACCCACAGCCTTAACACATTAACCACTAGCGATGAGTTAACGTGGCAGGAGGTAGTAGCCTACTGCCGAGCTCTGTAGTGTCATGGTCATGATACACTAAAGTGGGTGGTATTATAGAAAGGTAGACAGATGTAGCTCTACAATGATATCAAATAATCTGGAATTTCTAGTTGCACTACAAAATACAGAGGGAAAAACCTCAATTTATGGAATCAACTTTTTTTCTATCCGAAATTGCCCATGGTCTGAATTCAAATTTTGTGTCCGGATTTTAGACTCTTTGGTCTCAGATCTAAGGCAAACCGGTATGAACTTCAAACAGATGAACCTTTGCAAAAAACAGGATAAGATGGGCATTTGGAATAAAGAGTGGTCTCGATACAAAAATTATGTGTCCATTTAGCAACAAAAAACAAAAAAAAAGAACTCCAACTTTTACCCTTCTGCTCATGTGCAAGCCAAATAGTCAAAGAAAATGTTTCTAACACAACTAGGCAGTATGTTAGTAAAAGATCACCTGGGATTTAGTGTTTTTGGAATGCATTTAGAAATAGCTTTCAAAATGTGTTTCCTACTTGAATTTCACCACTCAGCCATACAGAACCATAGACCACTCAGCCACACAGAACCTTAGACCACTCAGCCACACTTAAAAGTCTTAGACCACTCAGCCACCCATAGCCTTAAATTGCCCAGCCCAAAGAACCTTAAAGCACACAGCCACTCAGAAGCTAAGACCACTCTGCCAACCAGAGAACTAAAGCTCTCAACCACCCAAAACCTATGAACACTCATCCACCCTGGGCTTTAAAGCACTCACCCACTCAGAACCTTAGACCACTCAGCCATCTATAGCCCATATTTTTATTTCAGATCAATGTAGATGAATATTACTATCAAACTTACTGCAAGTCATCTGGAAAAGTTTAAATGAAATTCTCACTTTCACTCAAAACTGTATGCTTCACGAGATTCTGAAAGTATCACAGCACGAGGATATGTACCTTAAACTATTTTTTGGGGAGACAAGCCAGTGTTTCAGAATTAGAATGTTGTTACCACATTGTGAAAAACGTCTCTCCATGCCACTTTTATCTTATTGTTGAAATCACCTGCTGTACTAAGTCTTAGCAATGAATGTGGCTTGTTCTATATTTGTACCAGTGATCACCAATATTGCCCATGGCAATCAAATTTTTTTTACATGGCAATTTTTATCAATGAAACCAATATACCTGGCAGTGTACTGATTAGCATACCAATCAGCCCACATCTAAAGACAAACCACACATGTCAAATCCCAGTTGTCAACAAGTTTCAAATGATTAACAGCCATTATGATCATAACATAAAAATGTCTTCTTGATTAAAGCACAAAAGAGGCAATGAAATGGTCAACTAACTTTTTTGTTTAGCCTCAGCCTTTATGATGCGCAATTTATGGAAATATCCAACATTTTCTAAAAAAAATTACTATCCATAAATCAGAAAACACATTTTTGGATAAGCAGCATATCTGAGTATTTTATGAGATTCAATAAAAAAAATATATAAAGAGAATTGTAAAACATTCATATGAAAAATAAAGTAATTTTAAGCATTTAGTGTGCCTGCCATAAGTGCAGTTATTGTTGTTGTTGTTGTGAGGTTTAATGCCATTTTTCAGCACACAATAGGCTATACATGGCGGCCAGTATTAATGGTGGAGGAAGAACCCAGGAAAACCCTGGAAAGAACCACCGACCCACGAGAAGCTACACCTTAAGTACAGTCCATGTTTATTAAGGCACATTTAATCAATATAAACTATACTATTTAACAATCAAGTTTCAGCTGTTTCTTTCATGTTTGAAATATAGTATGTGTACTTGATGGCTGTAAGAACACATGCTCAAATAAAAATGTACATTATGGAGCAATCTGAAAAAGTCCTCGTCATTAAAAGCAGCAGGAACAAGTCCTGGTCAGTAAGATGTTTTATTTATAATTGAGAAAACCCTGAATAAATCCTGGTCATTAAGACACTTCATTAGCACGACTAACAAGAATGGCAAATTGTACACTTGACCCATGTTTAATAGTATTCTATGTAGATCTGAAATTTTGTGCAGAAACCATTTTTCTTTATTCAGTCAAAGCAACCTTAACAAATTACCTTTTGACCTTAAACAGCTTCATTCTCAGAAGTATAAGCCAGCTGTAAAGTTTGGTCATGGTCTGTGACATAGTTATGTTTATAAATGTGCAGATAGCATCCTGAGGCAAACAAGCCATCACTCTGTCAAAGACAAATGAATTTGTTGTTGTTGGTGTAGGGTTTAATGCCATTTTTCAGCACAAGATAGGCTATACATGGTGGCCAGTATAAATGGTGGAGGAAGAACCCTGGGAAAAACCACCAACCCATGAGAAGCTACTGGCATGCTCTCTCATATACCCACATTGGCTGAACTGAGGTTTGAACCCATGCAGACATAGGTGAGATGGCAGTGATCTGAAATGGTGAGCACTTTAGACCACTCTGCCACTCTGGGACCCAAATGAATTTGTCTCTTCAGTACAGAATCAAACTATCTTGAAATCCAACTAATCTCATACATGGTTTAGTCCTTAGGCTCAAGTACCAAATCTTATGTCCATGGAAACCAAATTTCATCCAACCTTTTAGCATACAAAGGAACTGTAAATATCAATACTGCAAGTACAGCAAAATTCAGTGTGCCAAAATCACCATCTTGTTATCAAAATCTAAATTTGTTATGTGTCAACTCAAGAAATACTCAACAAATGCACACACTTTTCAAAGCGGATTCAATGAAATCAAAGACATCTATCATAGCCATACATGCCTGTAAAAGATGGAGGCAAGGTTGGTGCTGCTGTTGCAATAGCTCACAACACCATCTCAAACCAGTTACCTGTTAAAGCCTCCATATTTACTGCTGAAATTACAGCCATGCCCACATCATTTAACTATACTGAAAACTCCCTGAAACAATTATCATCTTTCTGAATTTCCTTTCAACACTGAAATCCTTGAAAATCTTAAATCATACATGCTCATATCCCAGACCTTACAGAAAAATGATTTGCTCATTCTGGAAAAAAATATTCTTTACTGTTGACTACCTAGTTACATACATCAAGTGAAACAATCAAAGATGTCTTGCTGTCAGCCCTTTCTGAATGGAAGATTCCAACCACCACTTACTTCAAAAAATGTTATTCATACTTGGCAAAAATATATGAAATTTGAACTCCATTAAAAAAAACTCTGAAACATCAAACCCACATACAGAACAAACTGGAAGGATAAAGTGGTATTGTGTGCATATCCTGATGGTGTCCACCATCTGTGGAACAGGTTCTCATTGAGTTTATCACTGTATGCTTGGTGTGACAAAAGTATTTTGGCGTGAAATCAAAGAAGAAACTTCAGCACCCAAGAAAATCCTGGAATGCAGGGTTGATCAAATATTGTTTTCACCCACTTGTCCAGGACAAATTGTTTCAGAAAAATCACTTATCCCACTTGTCTCAAAACTGTAATCACCTGCCAAGATTTGATGACATATTTAATCCATAAGTAAAATAATTTACAACATAATTATGAAGTATTACTATTAAAAAAATTTAATTTTTCTAACTACTGGTTGATACTTCATATTTGGCAGCTTCAGATATACACAGCTGCTGGATTTGAAAAAAATGGTCCATATACATGTCTGCCACCAGGACCATCGCTAAGCCAACATCAGACAGCTGTGTCTGCCACCAGGACCATCACTAAGCCAACAGCAGACAGCTGTGTCTGCCACCAGGACCACTGCCAAGGCAACAGCAGACAGCTGTGTCTGCCACCAGGACCATCGCTAAGGCAACAGCAGACAGCTGTGTCTGCCACCAGGACCATCGCTAAGCCAACAGCAGACAGCTGTGTCTGCCACCAGGACCATTGCTAAGCCAACAACAGACAGCTGTGTCTGGACAGAAGTCTTCAAGTCTAATCCACTTGTTCAAATGTGGTTAGAAGTCTCTCAGTTTTATCCTCATTCACACTTGACATTGGAAGGGCTTATCACAAATATGATTTCTAATAGTTTGCATAACAGATTTTGAAAAGGTGGAGTGTTCACTATGTGTGTTCACTTTGAACTCTACAAATTGTTGATGAATGGCAGGATGGTTTACCTTTTTGAAAATAACTTCAAGATGACTGAGAAGAAACTACAAGTCTTTCCTCTCATATTTCATTAGAGCTGCTGCTATGCTGGTTTGGGATACTGTTTACAATAACTGCAACACTGTCCTCCCTAGTCAATAAATTTGAGCCAGGGATAACAATCAAAAATCAAACATGGCTAAAAATTCTGTCTTTTAATTATGTCATGTTTGACATTATTTGCTGACACAGATTTTGGCTTTTGTCTCTTTGGAGAAATATTTACCATATACTCAACTGCAGCCTTATGTTTTATAAATCCACATTCACACGAGTGTGCGTGTGTGATTTTGAATTTTAAAACAGCTATTACATTTTAGGCTCTTTAAAACAGTAACAAGAAAAGAGTGAAGACAACAAGCTTTGTAAAATTTAACAAATAATTTGCTTCCCTTGAAAAACAAGATAAAAATGAGGAAAAGAACTTACGGTTTTAAGAATCAAATCCAAAAATAATCCAAGAATGAAAAATTAGAAGTCCTAGTACTAATATGTTCTAATGAATTCGAGTTCGAGTCCCTGACGAAAATCCAAAATGGAAGGCAATGACATACTGTAGTCAGTTTAATACTTACGTGTCAACAGATTTTTGTTTAACCTCAGAAAATAATATTCCGGTGTTTGAATTCCAAACAAAATTTCAATAAATGTCTTTGTCCAAGAATTCTGTTTGAGCACTTAAATATTCCCTGGGAAAAGAATTAATAATTCCATAAAATAGTGTTTCAACTCAAACTGGTCACATCAGACAACATAATACCTTGATGTCTAAGTGCTTTAAAAGCTCACTTGAAATTATTTCTCAAAACATCACTATTAAATCTGGCTACAGCAGATTTCGGTAAAACCAGAATTCTGGAATAACAACATAGAAGCTATTTGCATGTCTGAGGTCATCTACTCCCAGTACAGCCTCAGTATCACTCTATAAATCCCACACTAAGAATGAATTTTAAAAAATATATAAAAAAAGTTGTTTACTTCAACTCTTACTGATTCTGATTCATGGTCGGAACTAGGTCAGCATTTAGATACAAAGTTCTAATACTAGGTTTTTGAAAAACTGAACTGAATCTCTGGAAAATATTAAATCAAGTAAATAAAATTACATTATAATAGCATGTAACGGAATAATAATAAAAAAAACTAACAAACACAATTAAATATGAATTAAATCAAATATACATAACATAGCTTTAGCAATTTTTCAGTCATATCGCTATGATGTCTGCAGTCTGGTAGTTTAAAGTAAGATCTAGCACTGGGGCATCATGTCACAGATATGTAGCATCATATCCCACCCAATCACATTATCCTGACACCAGGCCAACCAGTTCTAACACTAACCTCTTAAATTTGAGTACCTAGCGAGGCAGCTGTTTAGTACCATTTTAACGTCTTTGGTATGACTTGGCCAGGATTCGAACACAGGACCTCCGGCATCTGGGACAAGGATGCTGTAACCACTAGGCTACCGGAGACATTCCACATTCACAAGAATTTTCCTTTCGAGAATCTTAATTGCAAAATTAATTTAGCAAACTCATTTTATCCACATAGTAAATATAAAATTACTTTACAACTATTTCGAAAGTGATCATAACATAAAGTTTGTTGATTAAATTCAAACATAACTCGTTAACATAATTATTTTTTTCAAACACAATATTGTTTGATGAAGTTTATCTCCTGCATAATCAATTAAAAATTAAAGAATCATTACTGTCATTTACTCAGTTCATAAATGACACCAGCACTAATGTTGGTAAAATTCCCTTCAATAATTCTTAATTACAATGACTCGCTCAATTATGATACGAGTGAACCGCTCAGGACAATCTGGTTAGATTAAACACAATACAAGAAATCTGCTTAAACACTGCTAATTAATCATACCTGGTTTGTTTTGTTTGCTATGTTTGATCTGTTAATAAATTGTTTTTTTTAGACAAAAATGCTGTCAAGTGATAAAAGAACGTGAGCACATGGAACAGTTGTCAATAACCAATGATATAAATGTATATATGGAATGGGGATGAATCAAGCATTCATTACACCCTGAGGGCATGAATGGTCGGACAAAGGCAGATAAAGTGATTAAAGAATGAAAAATAAGTACTTGCCCGACCTTTTAAAATAGGACAAAAGTGACTAATACCAGACTATCAACTCCAAAATTCTACTTGCCCAACTTCGAAAATGAATTGTCAAGAACATTTTGCTATGGGATTTAATCAGCCCTGGATATCTTAGGGAATCTGGTTAATAACAGATATGGACCAAATGTTTAATCTTTTATTTTACATTGTACTGAATTTTAACATCTTTACCTCTGGTATTTTATAGTGTCATCTTTCAATAATTACTTTGTTTTGGAAGAGTTTATATTCCAGTGTCTTTTTGGCATTTCTCCATTTTTTTACATTTTTCAGAACTTTACTTTTAGTTGGCACCATATAGCCACTATTGTGCTGAGGTGCCATACAATATACACATATACGTACATACATATATACATACACACACATATATACATATACACATGCATGCATACATACATACACACTCATATTATTTTATAATGGGGAAAGAGAAGATAACAGTGCTGTGGTAATTAGCCAAAGATGCAAGAATGCACTAGCACAATATTTACTTGACTCTTGAATAACATCTTTTTTAATAAAAGGAAGCATCTATTTGTACATCTGCTGCATACCAACTGTAGCAAAGATGGGACTGTTAAATGTATTCAGGTCAAGTCCAAATTGCTCCAAATGATCTTGTATCAAATCATATTGCATGCCATTTGTCAAAATGGCAGACCTCAAACAAGATAAAGTACAAAATGGCTCAATGCTCTCTGCACCAGTGCTGCTAAGCAAGCAAGCACGGCTGCTATTTGGCAATTCACTATACAATTTTGTACATTATTCCAATGCAGACCAGTTTAGTTGACACGTATACAAAGTCTAACAATGTAATTCCACCTACTTAATCCCTTTACTTTGTTCTTATCATATGTTAAGTCAATCTAGTATGTTTTGATTGTAATTTAGTAAAATTCTTATTGAAAATGTGTTAGCATATGTTTTTGTAAAATGTTTAATTCCTCTTGCTCTTTGGACTACTTCTGTTTTCAAGCTCTTCAGTTCAAAGGTGAGTAGTTCTTGCATTTTGTCATGCTGTTCAATTTTAGACATGAGTAGTGGCTGCACATGATCCACGATCCCATAATGAATATAATCAGTTTTAAGAAGAAAAAAACAACTTTCAAAGTCTGGCCAGGCATGAGAATAGTCTTTCCCAGTTAAGTTACATGGCAACCATGTGAAAAATCGTGCCCAGTTATGGTACATGTACACTGCAACAATCTGAATAGTCTTTCCCAGTTATGGTACACGGCAACAATTTGAATAGTCTTTCCCAGTTATGGTACACGGCAACCATGTGAAAAGTCTTGCCCAGTTATGGTACACGTCAACAATGTGAACAGCCTTTTCGAGTTATGGTAATTGGAAACCATGTCAGCAGTCTTTCCCAGTTATGGTACACAGCTACCACATAAAGTCTTTCCCGGAAATGGTACATTGCAAACATGTTAACAGTCTTTCTAGTTTGGATATTAGTGTTTGTATTACTCCACAATCCCATAATGCCTAAACGAATGTAATCTTTTAAATAAAGAAAGTCTCAGCAAACATGTGAAAAGGCTTTCCCAATTATGGTACATGGCAAGTCCAGTGAATAGTCTTTCCCAGTTCTGGTATATGACAACCATGTGCACAGTCTTTGCCAGTTATGATAAATGGCAATCATGTAAATAGTCATTTCCAGTTAGGTACATGGTAACCATGTGAATAGCCTTTCCCAGTTGTGGTACATGGCAACAATGTGAATAGCCTTTCCCAGTTGTGGTACATGGTAACAATGTGAATAGCCTTTCCCAGTTGTGGTACATGGCAACAATGTGATTAGTCTTTCCCAGTTATTGTACATGGCAACAATGTGAATAGTCTTTCCTAGTTATGGTACATGGCAACAATGTGAATAGTCTTTCCCAGTTATTGTACATGGCAACAATGTGAACAGTCTTTCCTAGTTATGGTACATGGCAACAATGTGAATAGTCTTTCCCAGTTATGGTACATGGCAAGCATGTAACAGTCCTTCCAGCTTTTGGACATAAGTAGTGTTTGCATTACTCCACCATCTCATAATGCCTAAATAAATGTAATCTTTTAGAAAAAAAATAAACATGAACTTTTGAAGTTTAGGCAAACATATGAAAAGGCCTTCTCAGGTATAGCACATGGTAACAATGCGAAGTTTTTTCCAGGTCTGGTATACAACAACCACGTGCATAGTCTTTCCCAGTTATGATACATGGCAAACATTTGAATATTCATTTCCAGTTATGGCACATGGAAACCATGTGAATCCTCTTTCCAAGTTATGGTACAAAGCAAATATGTGAATAGACTTTCCCAGTTATGGTACATGGCAAACATGTAACAGTCTTTCCAGTTTTTGGACATAAGTAATGTCTGCATTACTCCACAATCCCATAATACCTAAATGAAATCTTTAAAAAAAAATGCACATGATCTTTTGAAGTTTAGGCAAACATGTGAAAAGGCCTTTCCAGGTATGGTGAATAGTCTATAGGCAAAATGTTACATTTTTATAACTGTACATTTGCTGCTTCTGTACACTGTATGAAATAATAAAACTTGTACGCTTAAACTTCAGAGAAAGAAAGCACTGCTGATGGTTCTTTTTATAAAATGATGTAAAGCTGTCCATTTTAGACCTGAATTAGAGATCTATATTCTACATGTAGTTAGAAATAATGACATCTTTCTGATCATATATGTACTACTATCAATCATAAAATTAAAGCAAAATATATCAAAATGGAAGAGTACTTTTATGCAACCAATGGCATATATTTATTTAAAATTTAAGATGGCAGTTGCAGGAGATATAGGTTTCTTTCATTAGAACAATGTTGTTACTAAAGTAGTCTTTAATCTAGTTAAGTACACCTGTGTCTTATAGCATGGAACTCTTGCTATTCCTTGATCAGTGTTAAACACAAGAATGGCAAACTCATATGTATATCAAAAGGGATTGGGTGTTATATGGGGGCTAAGTGGAATTTTCTTAATATGTCAGTGAATGCAGGAAGTAAAATCCTCTATGAAAGTTATCTTGAGCTCTGTGAAAGTTTAACATTACAGGATCTCACAAGTTTTATGTTTTGTCTATAAACACAGTAATATATAATGGAAATATATGGGAAAAGTAACAAAAATTACATAAAATGGGGGAGGTAATACTCTTCAAACACAAGACACTAGATTCTATCAGTGAAAAGGGCAAAACTAATTATAACATCCACTTGATTCTATCGGTGAAATGGGAAAAATTAATGATAACACCCCTCATCTACAACAGAAGGTTATTTTCACAGTTCACAATCTGACCCCTTGATGACTCCATTTTTATTTTTCTATACCATTTACATTTAGTCACTCATAATTTATACCAGCATAAAGAAGTCATTCAACACCTTTCCCCCATATACCATTTAAGTAA
The DNA here is from genome assembly GCA_028554795.2 of Sinohyriopsis cumingii. NCBI lineage: Eukaryota > Metazoa > Mollusca > Bivalvia > Unionida > Unionidae > Sinohyriopsis > Sinohyriopsis cumingii. The sequence continues at coordinate 105,248,739 of CM068840.1, read as the reverse complement.
CTTACTGATCTTGAATTGCCACATTAATGCAAAGTTTATCAGTTGCTTCGCATCTTGTCCAATATGTAGTCCTACAATGTAAGATGCCACCCCTGATATTTGTTTTTTAAATAACGGCATTGTATTGCCCTGTTCCAAGGTCGATAATTTATTCAGAAAATAAGAGATCAGAGTAAGTAAAGTCCGCCTAAATCAACATGACTTTAATTTGTGGAAAAGCTTCAATATGTGCTGCCATGTGAGATATTCTTGAAAATTTGGGAGCTCGTTCTATGTCAGTCTACATCGGAACATGCTGCACAAAGCCATTATTTCGGCAGTAAGACACAGCACCAAGACATAAATAGCAAGTGTTACGTCTTACATTATAGGACTAAGATTTAGGCCTTACACTGTAGGACTAAGATATGCTAGACCTAACAATTGGTGGGGGGGGGGTGGGGGGCAAGTGGAGGTCTCAGTGAAATGGACAAATGACTCAAAAATCTGGGCTTGCATTTCGTGTAAAGTATCATAAATGATTGGTTAGTGTGTCGTGTAAATTTTAGTTTGAAGAGTGTAAATTTGAATTGTAATGCTGCAAATTTGTTGTGAAATTTTACAGCTTAGAAGTGTCAGTCTGTGCTGTACTGTACTGTAGTGTAATGTGTCGTTCAAGCGCACCTGCCTAATACTATGTTCTTACCTCGAATTAAGGAATATTAGCCAAAACCATTTGAGCTAAGTGCCTAAAGTCATTCTGTACATATTAAACTGTCACAAAATATCGGCACATATCGAAAATTATCACCCGGAAGAGAGACACTGAAGTTTGTTAAGCAGGAAATAGTACATTGAACCAATATGGTGGCTGTCAATGGGGGTCCAACAATTCCTATTGAAGACCCCACTCCGCACAGTATTGCAAGACACTATAGTTTAGACTGGTTTATACTTGGTGATTCGAAATGCTTCAGATTTCTCTCCTCAAAAACATTTAGATCCAAAATATTCCGGATGAAAAGAATGACAATTTTATTTGTCCTTAGGATTAACTAGGCTAAAATCTACATCCAATCGGAGATATATTGGCATTTTTCCTCAACATTTTTCTCCTGGATTGACAGAACAGGACGAGATTACACCGATTTTATGTACCCTTTCAAGATCATTTGCACCACACCTGCTAAGTAAGCGTCCCTGCTTTATGGCGATTTACTATCCATTTTTGATGATTATATTTCGTACGTCAGCCAGTGTGGCGGACATGTATGTAGGTTAAAAAGAAACAAAACAGTTTCAAACTTTTGGTTCCTTGACTTTCTATAATTTCCTTACGTCTTAGGGTCAGTCTAATATATCTTAATTGAAAATTAAACAAGTAAAATTCTTAATAAACAAAAATACGTTTTGCAAAACGCAAATTTGCCATTGTTTATTGGATCTTCAAGTCTTCATTTTTCTATGTTGTCTGCAATCCCATAATGCTAACGAAGTGATCCGTTTTGAAAAACACCAGAACGTGTGACGTTCTGAACATGGTTTGTGCAGATATTGAGCACAGTTAACTGGTTGGTCGGAAATATCTTGAGAAAAAAAATATTTTTTTTATTAGTACAAATAAAGTTTGCTTTCTTTCACTCTAATAGATCATACTTCCACTGGTTTCAAATCTGAAGAAAACACTTTTATCGCTAGTTTTGAGAAGATAAACAAATTTGAGTGTTTCAATAGTGCAAAGTCAAGACGCGTAATAAAAATAAGATCAGGTACACTAAATTCAAACTTTGTTAGAAACTTAAAGAAAAGATCATGTCGTCTAAAGTAATGTAAACAACGTTAAACATCACCAAACAAGATGATGACTTGATACATTGCATATATATATATATATATATATATATATATATATATATATATATATATATATATATATATATATATGTGTGTGTGTGTGTGTGTGTGTGTGTGTGTGTGTGTGTCTTCATAACCGTTGGGAAAATGAATACAACCTACATGATGTACAGAGGGATTCTTGGCAGAATTACCTCTGTACATGCAAGCAGATATATGAAGCAATTATAAGCAGTACGATTACTGCAACTTTAAAATATTAATGCATTAGGCACACATGATCGACCGTTTCATTTCGGCAGGGGTGGTGTAGGGCTCGGATTTTCTTTCCAACCAGGATATTTATTTCTTTTATCTCAAGCTTTATCTTTCAAATAGCATGATGGCTAGATTTAGTTTATTTTTCTAAAAATCAGAACAAGACTCTTTTGTTCAATGTATGTAGGAAATAATTAGAAAGAATTTATCGCTCGTATATGTGTGTACAGACACAAAATGGGTTAATTGTTCTGTCTCGATTTAATAAGACTCAAAATACTCTAAGCGAGAAGAATTGTAACTGTATTTACCTGTAGTACTTCTCATAATATTATTTTCAGAGAAAGTAGCCCGGCTCCCATTATCGGAATGATAAACTTGTATAAACTCTGTAACTTTCATACAGTTGTGTTTGGTACATATCTCTCTTACCTCCAAGATCCACGTCAGTTAGTTGGACATAGAGCGCGATATGCTTTAAACAATGGAAATGATTTTGAACAAATACCTGCCAGATTAGAATTGTCCAGAAATTCAAACAAAGCATCCCAATAAAGGTTTGGAACAATCTGTATGTTTCAGTAAAACAGGAAATATAATATTTCATCTTTGAACATAGGATTATACACACGTCCATTTATTTCCCGCTTTATTATTACACTGGCAACAGGAAATTATAAATTATTTATAATTTGATAAGAAACAATTGATATGATTTAAACAATGACCTGTTTTAAAATTGGTACAGCACCAAGATTTAGACTTATGTATTGCTTAAACCTTCTATTCATCACTGTTAGTAGGCCTCCTAATGTTTTTCGGTTTGGATCAGATGAGCTAAGAAACGTACAAAAAAATAACGTATCTTTGAAATAATTCAGATTTACATTCAAAGTAGTGAAAGATTTAAATACTTCTTTAAGACAAGCTACCTACTGGCACAATCACCCTACATCACCTGCCACGGTATCCGTTTATCGTTTCTCCTCGCTCCCCCCCCCCCCCTTTAACCCACCTTTATGCACTCAACTTTTCTTTCGTTTAAACTTTACTCTAAATCCCCTTTATACACTTGTTTGGTATGGAATTTTTTTTTAAATGCCTGCTCTTTCCGTATCCTTGTACGATGAATTCTTCATTATTCATTTGTATTACTGCACTTTGTTTCTGATCCATGTATAAGTATATACAAGTATGTCTATATTTCGTTTTAACTTTTTTCCGTGATTGCAGGCTTACGGGTCGTTTGTAAGCAGCATATTACATAGTTTTTTTTTTCTTCTTTCGATTATTGTACATTATTATTTTCAAATGATATTGTAAACATGTTTACCCGGATTTGAATTCAATAGATTTGTTTTCCCGTTGGAAAAAAAATATGGCCTACCTGATCTTTGTCAGGTAGTTTGCTAAAACTTCAGTTAAGAAACCTGACCTTGTTTACGAATTTGTTGGGAAAATGACACATATCCTGGTTCTCTTATTGTGTCCTAGGTTTCCATATAAAGGTCGTGAGAAACAGAATTGTTTATTTCTATTTTAACTACTTTTTAGTGGAATCAGGATTTAAGTTATGTTCATTTATAATTTGAGAGAATTTACTTATTTAAATTATTCATTGGAATTACAAAGTGCTCATTGGCTGTTCCGACTTAATTGCTATTTTTGAATTATTCTGAATTAATTTAAAGAAATTCGGGATCATATCATTGTGATATATCACGACTGTTAGAACATAAGCACATTCAATGTTATTTGTACATCAGCTCATTCAAGAATGAAATTTATTCAGAACACCACTATACCGTAACTCGTTTGGAAGACTCTATGATTTTGGACTTCTAATAGAACTTTTAGGACTATTTGGGATATAAATCACAATAATGCAAGTTCCCTTCAGATGTTTATTCTGTATTCTAGGGAAATAAATGATTTATTGTATTTTACTAAACCTGTTGATTTTCGCTTTTTTATGTTACTTGTTTTAAGGCCGTGATGCCAAAATACGCACAATTAAGCCAGCCATATTTTATTTATCTACTTGTGTATTTGAAGGAGGGCTGTTGCAAAGTCGTGAGAGCTTGTTGCCAGATCCCGTGTGCTGTAAACAAGAAAGTAGAATATTTAAACCAACAAGACTGATATTTAATACAAAATCATCCTCTTCCCCGAAATTAAATGGTTGGTCTCTAAAACGACATCACATAATAGTTTGTTATAAATATCACTGGACACACATTTTAAAAATACATACACCAACAGAATGCTAGCAAGAAATTACATTCAGCAAAGGGAGTGGTTGTGAAAGGCTGATTTAGAAGACCAGGTGGTATTATCTCAACCACAGAGCTCACAGACTTTGTATAGCTAAAGGAAGCTTTTTAGGACTAAAACTGTTGGCCGCAAAGAGCTTTTTGAGATTGTTTGGATGAAAATAGACATGAGAGCTTCCCTAATCAAGGGGAGGGTGGTAATTTTTTGTAGGAGGAAGATTGCCTCCCACTCCGCGAGCAAGATTTTCATCCCCAGCTTAAAGTTAGAACCGGGCACCATAGGACGAGTCTCAGATCCCAACCCCCACCTAATAACCTTCGCATTCCAGTTGGATAGCGCGTGATTGGCCATTTGAAGGAATGCATGCACAAGGGTATGACGCATATATTGCAACACCGTGCCTGAATATTATGTACGTTAGGTAGACGCGTGTATTTCTTAATGACATGGTTTCTAGTGTGCAGGACGTCAATGGCTAGGAACCCAGATATAGAGGCCACCTTGCGTCAGGCACAGATGGAAAAAATGTGATAGATGAGAATTTTGATTGCTACAGTGCAAAGATGCAGGCCCCGCATACATGCCTATAACTGCTTTCACCATCCTTCCCGGAGCTTCAGCGTACTTCCAGGAGACCTAGCGCTAATTAGCCACAACTCTATAATACGTCAAATAGTTGTGGAGATGCGAGTGCGGGTGTTGTTTTGTGAGGTGTGCAGAGCTCGAGCTCTTGTTGCTGATGAACGCTATTGGAGCGCGTCGTTAATCTAAGTGAGTGGGGCTCAAGTATTTGATGCGCCCGAACCAAGTACATCTAGGGAACGGGCTATAAGGATGACCGAAAAGAGTTACTGAGAGCACCGAAGCACGGACCATGCTCGCCTCCTGGAAACAAACTATATCTACTCAGCAGTAATACACAGTTGGGTGTAAATGTTAAGCCATGTCTACTTTCACTCGCTTGAATGAATGAATTGTTCCCTAGAGGCAGATAACCCGAAGTAAATACGATGAGTGGACTATATTGCCTACTCCATACTCAACAAGCGTTAACATTAATCAACCAGGCAAGTACCGCCAGTACCCGGGCATCGTACTTACCGTAGAGGTGAAAACAATGACATGTTCGAATGTCGCAACTCGTCTGTGGCTCGTTAAATAACCTCTCCACTCGGCGCATCATCAAGGAGCTAAGGAAGCACGAGGCTGACCTGCTTATTCTGTCGAAAAGGAGAAAGAACCTCTATGTCTGGGTAATGAATCTACGTTGACTCGTACATAGCCACAATAATACAGGACGCATAGTCAAATCTTCAGTCTGGAGGACCTATCTGGATGGCTATACGCAAGAACAGCCATAGTAGAGGAAAAGATCACAAATTCGTGACCTTCCTGAAGCCAGCCAAGAACATCATGTTAACCTTTCAGAACCACTGCCACCAGATACCTTTACAATAAAATATTTTGAACCACTGAACGAGCCAGTGGAAGATCCCGCCGGCAATCCGGTAAGATACCACTGTCATATTACTTGTAAATGTTATGGTGTCAGTTGTGCTGCATAACCCGCGCAGCCTGACAGTCATTAGAAGTTATCGGAACGGAATCGGGGAAGAATAATAGCGCCATCACAAACAAAATGGAAAAGAACAATAGCGTCATCACAAACAACATGTAAAAGTATGCGGTATTCTAAATGAGACAATTGAAAGTGTATTGACAGCAGCCTGGAATAGCTGACGGTGTGCCAACCAAAGAAGAAATTTCGCCCCACAGCTCGTCACAGGTTGGAGGGCATTAGCCTCCTCACCAGCAAATTGGTGTTTCTATACGACAGGAACCGGTTCGAGAAGACGTGCCTGTTCCCCCTGGGAAGGAATCAGCACAAAGTACGATAAGCACGTGCAAAGGTGTAGCAGACGTACGGTTGCAAGACATTGAGCTACTACCACGGCCTGCTCCTCACAATGCACGTGCTTCTGCTGATGGACGTGTTCGGTGCGTTTCGTAACAATCGCTAAAACCCTTCTGGCGACGAAGGCCATCCTAGAAGACTCACTGACAAGGTTTGTCTACCAAGAGTAACTTAAGGAACTCCACTATCCCGAGGACCTAGCGATGCATGAGAGACGACGAAGTGACTATTATAACGCACTAGTGACCAAACTGGGCTGCAGGGTCATTATTGACATGAAGCTAGCCCCTAGCCTGAGAAAGAAATGCTAAGTGACCCATCCCAGCTATCGATACCTGTTGATGTCACTAAAGCGGGTACACGACTTAATAAGTCCCCCGTGGCGAGCCCTTAAAAGTCCTAAAGGCATACTGTGACGAGGAAAACTGTCTTGTCACATTTCAGCCTAAAAGGGTCTCCTTGGCCAAGCAGCTTTTGTTAGAAAAAGCTTTTCGTGATTATCCAAAATCAGCGAGCTCAATGGCTGATCGGAAACCTCTTTGTAATCTAAATCAGCCTTTTATATCTTCTGCGAGACACGAATTCACACCTTTTCGCTTTACGAGGCAGTCGTGCTATTGACTGAGTTGTCACCAACAGTGAAAATGAAGCCTAGATTTGGTTAGGATTTTCTCTCGCTTTTATGGATTATCGGTTCATGATGGAATTTTAATAGTAACGCGGGTGATGATATCCCAACCACCCACCCTTGGATATTGATAATTCTTCCCACCTACCCACTTGCTATGGCCTTCTTTACAACGATGATGATACACTAGTAAATATGCGTCAGTAGAAAGTGACTGGAAACCCTAAGTCATCTTATTATTTACTCAGATATTGACTACCAGCCATCAGTTTCCGGTATTGGTAATTTACACCCACCCACCTACTCGGGGGTACTTTGTAACGAATATGATACACCCTAAAATGAAGACTCGCTAGAACGTTTCTGATTACCAACATCGTTTCTTATTACTTACTATTAAGTAGATAAATACTGTCTGTGAAATGTGCCAGCTGCAAGAAGAAAAGAATATATACGAGATGAAAAAATGCGAGAAAACGGTACTAAAGATGTCACCAGAACGTACATAGAGAAAAACATTAAGTGTATCCAATGACATATTATTTCTTATCGAAAATCGTTGATTATGAAAGCTTTAAATGCAAGTGTGATGAAATATATATATATATATATATATATATATATATATATATATATATATATATATATATATATATATATATATATATATATATATATATATATATATATATATATGCGCAAAAGAACTCATACAGCATATAGAAAGAAAAATGAGAATACCAAGAAATAATGATGAAACTGAGAAATAAAGATAAAAACAAATATAAACAGGATTTAAATGCTTTATTGTTGGTGATTTGATTGACGTATAAAAAAAATCTTGGTACAATAAAGTAATACACGATTAAAATGATAAGCAAGAAGTAATCCGTACCCTTGCCCAACAACTGTGTTTAACGATCCAGCTAGCCAAGACATTTAACAAATATTTATAGAGATGAGAATCTATTATTCAGGTATTAATTACGACTCCATTGACATAAACTAAGTTACAGAAAGAAGCAAAACCAACAAGTTTTGTAAAACTTAACAAACAATTTAATTGATTATAAGACATGATGGTTTATAAAATAGATTCATGTTGAATTTGTTTCTAAATTTTTAATCAACGTTGTGAAATTTGAATGGTCATTTATGAAGCAACTGTTCATATTGTTACGATTCTATGCTGACAAATTAAAGTAACAGAAAAGAAGCAAAACCAACAAGTTTTGTAAATCTTAGCAAACAATTTAATTATTTAGGTAATGAATGAAAAATATGAGAGCAACTTACAGTATCATGAAGTGAATCAAATTTAAACGTCTAGGAAAGTTCTAAACAAATTAAAAGTTCCCTATAATACCGGAAATGCACTGGTCATCCAAGTACAGCGACGTTGTCAAGATGGCATTGTCTAGAATTTTTTCGAATAATTTATAACAGTTCAAGAATAATAGTATTGTCCAAATAATTACCACTTTCTATCACCACTGAACAGTCCAAACAAACGTATTTTTTCCTCTCGAAAAATATCTAAGTACAATATAAAATACGTCTGCAGCCTTACAATAGGAATACTAAAACAACTAAAACCCTAAAATTACGCACAAAATTTATAACAAATAATATTATATACAGTTTTGGACCGTGAATACAAATTACGAAAATTAAATAAACTCAAATATCTGAAATTGCAGAAAATGTAGATATACATAACAATATATTAAAATGTTATATTTGGATGGCATACATGGGGGCTCTTATGAAACGTTTAACATGGATTCTAAATGCATGTTTTCTTTACAAAATACGTTAATTCATTTTCTCTTTCACCATATCCGTTAATTCCATGATGATATTCCTCTAATTTGCTGGAATCACTCTGCATTCAACTTTAATTAACGTAACCTTCCAAAAGACAATTTTGTTTATCTTTATTTATTTCTTTACAATAATGTTGCGAGCAGCTTTTGCAGAAAGTCTATAAATTACTCTTTGCATATCATTTCTGTTCACCATGTATAAAGGAGGGATCTCAAACTCAAATCTCCACAAGGGCCACTTAAAGACCAGTTCGTTGGCCCGTGAAGCTTTTCATGCAACGAATGCGGCTCATATAAAAGGTAGCCAGTTGAAATTTGGAAACAAGAAGTAAACGATGTAACAATCGAATTTTTATTATATTTTAAAAAATGGCTGAATGTGAAGAAAACAACTTGCATTATTAAATATTTTATACTGTTTTGCATATCTGTTAAAAGCTTCGTGGAGACTTCTGATGATAATTGAGGTTCTATCATGTCTTGTTTTTCCTGTTGTTCTTTACTTTTAGCTTGAAAACGGATCAAGGAAGATAATCAAGCTGATAAAACTGTTCTACGAAACGTCATTGTTCAAAAGGTTTCCTGTAACAAATGGGGTTCATCAGGAATGCATCCTCTCCTAGATCCTTGCATTTATCACCATAAACTGGATCAAGAAGAAAGTTACAACCGACAGACGATAGAAATCCCATGGACGCTGTTTTCCATGAGGATCTGGATTTCACTGACAATCTGGCATTGCTATCGTCTCGTCTCCTTGACATAACCAGGAAGTGAATAGATTATGTGATTCGTCCGAACAAGTCTGCCTCGAAATCAGGCAGAAGAAGATACGGAACATGTATCTCAACGCATCCGAAGCCACCATAGCCAATGAAAATAATGCAGTAGAAGATGTCGAGAACTTCACATATATATATACTCATATATATATATATATATATATATATATATATATATATATATATATATATATATATATATATATATATATATATATATATATATATATATATATATATATATATATATATATATATATATATATATATATACAGTATTATCAGCAACAAAGTGGCACAAGCGAGTATATCAAGTCTCGGATCAAGAATCCTGATACTCCTACTGAGGTATGCGATCCATCTGAAAACATCAGCAGCAATACATCAAATCGAAAGTAAAAGCTCTAAAATTACAGCTTCAAATCCATCATTCTCTATGGATCAGAATGCTGGAGAATTAAAAAAAATGAAATTGTCAGAATCTCTTCTTTGCACAGCCCTTGTCTTCACAAATTACCCCCCCCCCCGATCTTCTGGTCGAACTAGACAAAAACGAGTACCTTCTCAGGAAAACAAACTCACTTGACATTGGAAGGGAAATACAGAGTTGTTTCTGATGGATTGGATATGTCCGACGGACACCTCCCAACAACATTGATACAACATCATTAAAATTAATGCTACAGGATAAAACGACAAAAAGGAGGGCGCATTGCACCGTGATTACCGACATACAAGTTCAACAGTTTCAACGGGTTCCCAATTGTTTAACAAACGATACCTTTTCCCTTCCTACAATTACATATTTTAACGCTCATTCTTTATACTCGTTTCAACCTTACATACGTATTCTTGTTCGTAAATATTACATATTGAAATATTCTCTCTAAGTTTGAAAAACAAAGGATCACATAAATTACATGTCTGATTTTAAAACTATCTTCTGTATAATTAGGCTGGTACATTTTTGCAAGACATATTTATAGTTTGAGATCCTGGATAACCAAATAAATGGATACAAATTTTACATCTGTTGCTTGAATCGTTATCTTTAATTGGAGTCATTCCAGTTTCTAGTTTCTATTGTCTCTAAAATATTTTCATATGCTATTACATACGCCTCTCATCTGATAAGTATTCGATAGTTTATTTATCCAATAACTCTGTTAAACTTCATATTCTTTGCCCATTCATATCCGGAGAAAATATATATTACAGCCAAAATGAATTTATATCTGTTATTACGATTCTCATATGATTGCATGTCAACAATATCTACTTAAAAGTGATCGTCTGCGTTAATAACGTAAAACCTTTGGTAAGAAATTCTTATTGTGTTAACCATTTTTCATTTTAGTCTATTTTCTTTTCTTTTTGTCCTGTTTAATTTTGAACCCATAAATTTACTTATTTTTGTACGAACATCTGGACTTTGAAGGTCATAGCAAGGATCCATTAAATAAGTTCCTTTATCAGTCATTTCAAAATTCTTGCAATTTTAAAAGAGATTTATTGTATTATATGCTGACCTTTAGAAAGAATTCGCATCCACCTTTTAAGCTTTTAACTATAAAGGAAGAATGTCAATATATGTTATATTTATTTAATTTCGTGTAAGGACGGTGTGAACGTATAATATGCTATAGTCGTCATGAAAAACACCGTGTGAGAAATTTAAAGCCATAAGCTGTATTGTTAATAATAATGTTCTTTCTCGGCTTTCTAAAAGCATTAATATTAAATAAGTGCACTCTGTCAATGCATTTAGCAGGAATAAAACCCCTAACTTGACAACAATATTTAAGATTGACGACACAGTCTGTCAAAATGAATTATGGCATGGCTTATTGTAAACAATGTCGCTTATTTAGTTTGTCCTGCCAGTGTTGTCTGTGCATCGGTAAAGGAATCATCAGACGTCATAAAAGTCCAAGATATGTAAACTTATTTACATTTTCTAGTTTTTCCTCGCAATAAATGAATTCCATATTTCTGGGGAAGGTACATACTTATCTAAAAATCGTAACCCTTCGTTTTGAGGTGTTAAGAACAAGTTTCGACTGAGCACAATGATCTTACAAATAAATTAGCCCTCCCTGAAGGATGTCATCTGCGTATTAAAGAATAAAAAAGCGTGTAACATGCCAATACATGTATGTCGTTAGGGCTCATCAACTTGTAGGTCAATACAAATATTTTCCAGTATTAACAACAAGATGAAATAAACTAGTTGACACATAATAGAATTAAAAGGTTGAATTATTGTAGAAACAGCCATGTAAATTTTCGCAAACATAACCGTTTTTCTATTGTATTTGTTTGTCTTGTCTATGTTTTGTATTTGCCTTTGAAAAACACTCATTAAAAGAGTCGAAAGCGCCCATGCTAGCTAGATCCTAGTTTCGCACTGTGCTTTGTCGTGAGGGAATATGGACTCGTGTGTGCAGGCAAGGCGATGGGTGTCGTTTGCCCTCGGACATGGGTTCGAATCTCCGTAGAGTACGAATTAAAAATTCTCTAACCTGTGTGATAGTATTCTTAGTATTAAAATATTAATTATTCCTACTTTTATCAAGAATTCTTCAATAGAATCCAAGGATAGCACTTTCCGTTCTGTCTGGTGTATGTTTATAATTCTCTATATGTCTGTCTGTCTGTCTGTCTGTCTGTCTCTCTCTCTCTCTCTCTCTCTCTCTCTCTCTCTCTCTCTCTATATATATATATATATATATATATATATATATATATATATATATATATATATATATATATATATATATATATATATATGTGTGTGTGTGTGTGTGTGTGTGTGTGCATGTGTGTGTCAATCAATACCATTTGATGCTAATCTAGGACTGGACGTACCAGGCGAGGCATAATCAGATAGCAGAGGATAACAGGTATACCTTGCAGCCGATTTGGCAAGACAATCGATACAGCTTTATCGCTCGTTTTGATTCAACTAGGCTCTAATGACTTGACAAGCAGGAAGTCGAACAACTTCATCGGATATGTTCAATTATCAGTGTTAAGAGTTACTATACTCACCAATCAAACTAAAGCGATATGATCTGATAATCTCCCACGTTTATATTGGTATAAACGCCAAGAACCAAAAACCAGTTGACAAAGCCATGAAACGTACTAAGTTATCAGAGTCCTTGTCCTTGAATTAGCTGGTTTCGTAATACGACATCCAACCATAACATTTATTGAAACTGCTCTCTTCAGCTATGACGGTACCCATTTATTCGATTAGGCTATGCAGTTTTTCTAAATACTCTTCAAGGTTCTATGGCAATATTTCTAAATGTTACCAGCACAATTGCTCTACCTTCCTGGTTGTTACTTCAGCTTAGCTGGTGATATAATGCTTTTATGTTCCAGGTCTGTTGTTAAGTTAGTATCTGTACTGTGTTGGATAATATTTGTATGTATATGTAATGTATATTTAATGTATAAATTTATATTGTATACTTGACCTTTGTCCATGACTGAGGATATAGTTCTGACCTACCTGACTATTGTCTCGGCTGAGGGTAGCATCTACCTGACTTTTGTAATTTTGATAATAAATGAGATGTTTACTTGAATTTAAGATCAAGTTTACGAAATTGTGAAATTTTTCGATTTTAAATGATCCACACACTAGGCATTTTGTCTTAGGTCAAGTGAAATTTATATATATAGGATTCGGTAAACAATTATTCTTTCCTGTTTTAAGTTCAGTCTATGGAATTATTTACTGTTGTGTTCAGTTATAATTTGAGAGGAATCATTTTCTTTAAATCATTGATTGGAATTACAAAGTACTCATTGATTTTTTGGGGGAGGCTGGGGGGTATTGTGAATTAATTCAACGATATTCTGGATTATACCACTGTGATACGTTCAACACTCTTGGTACATGAGCACATTCGAAACTATTTGTACATGAGCACATTCAAGACTTTTGAAATTCATTCGGAATCATTCTGTACTTTAGCACTTGTGACAGAACATTCAGGATCATTTAGGATTTAATTCACAATACTGTATGTATCTTTTCAAATTTAACTTTGCATTCTAGAGATATAAATTATTTGTTGACTTTAATTAAACTTGGTTTTCCTCTCAAAGTTTAAGATATCAGATCAGTGTATGAATGTATGTATGTATGTATGTATGTATGTATGTATGTATGTATGCAGATAATTTATATGTACTTTTAATGGCACATCAGCACATTCCTGGTTATTTAGTACCAAACAAAAGATTGGTAGCAAAAATGAGGCAAATGCAAAATATTTGAAAATCCTCAAAAAGGCACACAAAAAAAAAGATAATGGCAAAAGATGGGTAAAATCCTAAACATATAAGATATTCTTGCTTGAATACTTATAAATATTGATTCTTGTTACACCTAAACGTTTTGATTTTTGTTACAGGACTTAGAAATAGTGATATCCGCTCCGGTGACCGAGTGGTTAGAGCGTCCGCCTCGGATGCGGGAGGTCACGGGATCGAACACCGACCGAGACATACCAAAGACTTATATATAGAGTTAGGACTGGTCGACCTGATGTCAGGATAATGTGACTGGGTGGAACATCATGTTACATGACTCCGGCATGATGCCCCAGTGCTAGACATCACTCAAAACTGCCATACTGCAGACATCGTAGAGATATGACGGAAATATTGTTAAAGCTATGTTAAAAATCCAAATCTCTCTCTCTCTCTCTCTCTCTCTCTCTCTCTCTCTCTCTCTCTCTCTCTCTCTCTCTCACACACACACACACACACACACACACACACACACACACACACACACAGCAATAGTGATTGTTTTTACAGTAAGGCCTAACCGGAAATCGCCTCGGACATTCGCCTTGGCCAAATATCCCGTTTTTCGGTACTATTCGGAAGTATTCGCCTCGGCAAATAATACGCGCACAAATGGTTACAAGTAAAATAATTCGATAAATATCGAACTTTTAAAAAAAGGCTTTTTAATACATAATAATTTAGCTAATAATAAATTATAATTACACAAACAGTTAACATTCCATTGCACTTCATGAATCATGATTGATGTTAATGTATTTAACTCAATTTCCTTTAGTAATTTCACTATCATTCCCCAGGTGGCGTAACTTTTCTGCTTCCGGTAAATATTTGAGGGTAGAGACGCCATTTGTAAAAAAATCGCACCTACTACTCCGTTCGTGCCTGGATCTGGCAAGTAGTACATCCAAATACTCGGATTCGGTACTCGGTGAAAATTATCTACTCGGTCCAGTATATAGATCTGTTCAAAAATTTGCAATAAAAGCTTTTGGACACTACCAAACATTAAAAGTATGTTAGAAATAAATAAATAATAAATATTTTTCGTTAAAGCAAAACACGAATAAAAAATGGTAACATAAATCGCACGTTAAGGTTACTCTTATAGATGCTCTACAATGGTAGCCGTGTCCATATCATAATTATTGTCTGAATTACTTTATTTGATTTTTTAATAATAAAAATTATGTTCATTGGTTTATAGTAAACAAAACACACACACACACACGTACACACACACACAGAGTTAAGTTGGTAAGAACCCATGCACAACTCGTGCACGCGACCAAAGGTCATATACTCTGTAGAGAATACTGCCACTGATATTGAAAACAGCTACCTCTCTTGACAATAAGCCTTCCTCAGACGACAATTTTTTATGTTAAATTTAATTATCGAACTGTATTTTTCTCCGACTTCAGACAAACAATAGTGAATAAAATTTACTATAGCTGCTTAACACTTACCATTTCATTAATAACTTGGGAAGATACGCACACATGCATATGTATACGTACATATACACACACACACACATACACACATATACATATATATATATATATATATATATATATATATATATATATATATATATATATATATATATATATATATATATATATATATATATATATATATATATATATATATATATAATTGTTGATAATAGTAGGCAGAATTGATATTTTAATACAAATAATACCATCATACAGGTTAGAGAATTTTTAATTCGTACTCTACGGAGATTCGAACCCAACAAAAAATTCTCTAACCTCTATGATAGTTAGAATCCGGAATGACTGTGTAGATACACGAGAATTAATTACTAGGTCGTCATGCGAGTTTTTCTGCTACATACGAGTGCATATAACACCGATTGAGTAACATCATTTTTTGGTAATGTGTGCTTAGTCGTGAGGGAATATGGGCTCGTGTGTGCAGGCAAGGCGATGGGTGCCTTTAGCCCTCGGACATGGGTTCGAATCTCCGTAGAGTACGAATTAAAAATTCTCTAACCTGTGTGATAGTATTATTTGTATTAAAATATTAATTCTTTCTACTTCTATCAAGCATTCTTCTATAGTATCCAAGGATAGCACTTTCCGTTCTGTCTGGTGTATATTTATCTCTCTCTCTCTCTCTCTCTCTCTCTCTCTCTCTCTCTCTCTATATATATATATATATATATATATATATATATATATATATATATATATATATATATATATATATATATATATATATATATGTATGTATGTATAAATATGTGTGTGTATGTATCTATGTATATATGTCAATCAATACCGTTTGATGCTAATCTCGGACTGGACGTACCAGGCGAGGCATAATCAGATAGCAGAGGATAACAGGTATACGTTGCAGCCAATTTGGCAAGACAATCGA
Source organism: Sinohyriopsis cumingii (assembly GCA_028554795.2). Classification (NCBI taxonomy): domain Eukaryota; kingdom Metazoa; phylum Mollusca; class Bivalvia; order Unionida; family Unionidae; genus Sinohyriopsis; species Sinohyriopsis cumingii. The sequence continues at coordinate 105,232,485 of CM068840.1, read as the reverse complement.
TACAGCTTTATCTCTCGTTTTGATTCAACTAGGCTCTAATGACTTGACAAGCAGGAAGTCGAACAACTTCATCGGATATGTTCAATTATCAGTGTTAAGACTTACTATACTCACCCATCAAACTAAAGCGATATGATCTGATAATCTCCCACGTTTATATTGGTATAAACGCCAAGAACCAAAAACCAATTGACAAAGCCATGAAACGTGCTAAGTTATAAGAGTCCTTGTCCTTGAATTAGCTGGTTTCGTAATACGACATCCAACCATAACATTTATTGAAACTGCTCTCTTCAGCTATGACGGTACCCATTTATTCGATTAGGCTATGCAGTTTTTCTAAATACTCTTCAAGGTTCTATGGCAATATTTCTAAATGTTACCAGCACAATTGCTCTACCTTCCTGGTTGTTACTTCAGCTTAGCTGGTGATATAATGCTTTTATGTTCCAGGTCTACTGTTAAGTTAGTATCTGTACTGTGTTGGATAATATTTGTATGTATATGTAATGTATATTTAATGTATACATTTACATTGTATGTTTGACCTTTGTCCGTGACTGAGGATATAGTTCTGGCCTACCTGACTATTGTCTCGGCTGAGGGTAGCATCTACCTGACGTTTGTAATTCTGATAATAAATGAGATGTTTACTTGAATTTAAGATCAAGTTTACGAAATTGTGAAATTTTTCGATTTTAAATGATCCACACACTAGGCATTTTGTCTTAGGTCAAGTGAAATTACTATATATAGGATGCGATAAACAATTATTCATTCCTGTTTTAAGTTCAGTCTATGGAATTATTTACTGTTGTGTTCAGTTATAATTTGAGAGGAATCATTTTCTTTAAATCATTGATTGGAATTACAAAGTGCTCATTCATTTTGGGGGTAGGGGTGGAGTATTGTGAATTCATTCATGGACACTGGATTATATCACTGTGATACGTTCAGGACTATTGGTACATGAGCACATTCGAAACTATTTGTACATGAGCACATTCAAAACTTTTGAAATTCATTCGGAATCATTCTGTACTTTATGATTTGTGACAGAACATTTAGGATCATTTATGATTTAATTCACAATACTGTATGTATCTTTTCAAATTTAGCTTTGCATTCTAGGGAAATAAATTATTTGTTGACTTTAATTAAACTTGGTTCCCCTCTCAAAGTTTAAGATATCAAATCAGTGTATGTATGTATGTATGTATGTATGCATGCAGATACTTTCTATGTACTTTTAATGGCACATCAGCACATTCCTGGCTATTTAGTACCAAACAAAAGATTGGTAGCAAAAACGAGGCAAATACAAAATATTTGCAAATCCTCAAAAAGGCATACAAAAAAGAAAATGGCAAAAGATGGGTAAAATCCTAAACATATAAGATATTCTTGCTTAAATACTTATAAATACTGATTCTTGTTACACCTTCACATTTTGATTTTTGTTACAGGAAAATGTGAGACTGCTCCGGTGACCTAGTGGTTAGAGCGTCCGCCTCGGATGCGGGAGGTCGCGGTATCGAACACCGACCGCGACATACCAAAGACTTATGTATAGTGTTAAGACTGGTCGACCTGATGTCAGGATAATGTGACTGGGTGGGACATCATGTTACATGACTCCGGCATGGTACCCCAGCGCTAGACATCACTATAAACTGCCATACTGCAGACATCGTAGCGATATGACTGAAAAATTGTTAAAGTTATGTTAAAAATCCAAATCACACACACAAACAGAGCAATAGTGAATTTTTTTGCAATAAAAGGTTTTGGACACTATCAAACATTAAAAGTATGTTAGAAATAAATAAAGAATAAATATTTTTCCTCAAAGCAAAACACGAATAAATAATGGTAAAATAAATGGCACGTCAAGGTTACTCTTATAGATGCTCTACAATGGTAGCCGTGTCCATATCACCGCTCCGGTGGCCTAGTGGTTAGAGCGTCCGCCTCGGATGCGTTAGGTCGCGGGTTCGAACCCCGTCTGAGTCATACCAAAGACTTACAAAACTGGTACTAACAGCTGCCTCGTTAGGCGCTCAGCATTAAGAGGTTAGTGTTAGGACTGGTCGGCCTGGTGTCAGGATAATGTGACTGGGTGGGACATCATGCGACATGTCTGCGGCATGATGCCCCAGTGCTAGACATCACTATAAACTGTCACACAGCAGACATCGTAGCGATATGACTGAAATATTGTTAAAGGTACGTTAAAAGTCTAAATCACACACAGACTGACACACGTGTCTATATCATAATCATTGTCTGAATTACTTTATTCGGTTTTTTAATAATAAAAATTATGTTGATTGGTTTATAGTAAACAACACTTACACACATACAAACACACACACGCACGCGCGCACAGAGTTAGACTGGTAAGAGGCCATGCACAACTCGTGCATGTGACCAAAGGTCATATACTCTGTAAAGAATAGTGCCACTGATATTGAAAACAGTTACCTCCCTTGACAATAGGCCTTCTTCAGACACTGTTATTATATGTTAAATTTAATTATTGAACTGTATTTTTCTCCGACTTCAGACAAACAATAGTGAATAAAATTTACTATAGCTGCTTAGCACTTACCATTTCATTAATAACTTGGGAACGAGATAACGCATTTATAATTAGTTTAAAGACATCAAATTTTGAAAGAACTGGAAGAAGTGATGTATTCTGTCCTGTTAATACACACGTAGTACAAGAGCAGTCCTCATGCTTCTTTGATCGATGTACAGCTATACTATTTCATTATATTACTTGTTTACTTTGTATACCGATCAAACGACAACACAGTCTGTGGTTTTATGATATTTTCCTGTTACCTATTACAATGTTATGCATCGGGTCATTTTTATAAATCAGAATGATAAGTGCTTGCCTTAGACGAGTAGTTTCAAAGTGTGCGGTACAGCCCCCTGGGAGGCGGTGGGATTACCGGGGGGGGGGGGGTCGCTAATGCTGAATAATGCTTTTTTACAGGGTAAGGTAGGGGGCGCTGAGGATACCAAAGGGGCGGTAGCTCGAAAAAGTTTGGGAACCACTGCTTTAGACGATTTGGAAAGTTATATTAGACACAAGTTAGTATTAATTACTGTGGCTGCGAGGTCTGACAATACAGGAACATCACGTTTATTTTATTTTGACAGGAATAATGCCTACCACAGTCTTTTGTTCTATTGTTATTATTATTATTATTATTATTATTATTACAGACATTTACATTAAGGACTGATTTTGTTACTGTCTTCAAACACACAACAAATGAAACTTCCATCAAAAATGCGTCTTTAGTTCCATTGTTTCCTAACCAGGATGAGGTGCGTCCGAATCCAAATCTGTTCTTCTTGTTTTTGCTAAATTTTAAAATAAATGATTGAACACTGAGCATACAGAATATTTCCTTACCTGTTTGAAAAATCAGAAACCACAAGAGCAGACAAGGTCTGGATTATAGCAAAAGAACTTAAATCAGGACAAAAGCTAAGTAGCTAATCCAACAATCTGATGACTTTATGTTTATCTTTAATTGACCCATGTAATGTTTTAAAAAGATTTTATGACTTATTTTGTTAACATTTTGGCAAAGGGTTTAACTAGCATCTTTTTAGATTTGTAATAGTTGCTCTATACTCTGAAAAATCTAGTACGATTTATTCAAACTATGACACATGGCCTTAATCCCATACAAGCAAACAAAAGCATAATATTATCCTTGTTTCATTCTAAAATGCTTGACAATTTACTGGATTATGGGCATTCAGTGCTATCCCAAATGAGGTCAATGACATGAAATCGTGTCCAGTATCGATTCACTGAGCCAAAGACGAATCCGTTCGGTTAATTTTCTCGTTCCAGGTCTTCATTTACCGTTTAACCATACCGCATACTCCGAACTTGTTTGTACGACGACACAATCCAATGTACCAGTTCTTTCCTTTCTAAATCAAAAGTGCAAGAGAGATATGTGAGCTTTGCTGTACTAAATAATCTGGGATTGTTATTATTGTAAGGTGTTGACATTTGTTGAAGGAACAAAAAGCATTCACAAATTCTTAAGTTTGAATTTATGCAATCTATTTCCAGTCATTTAGATAAATGATGTAGAAAGATATTAACACAAAACTTTTTTGTGAAAGAAAGACACAATTTTAATTATAATCGTCTAATTCAAATGTACTTACTAGTGAAGTTAATATAAAAATATAAAGAAATTGGTTCACGTTATTCGACAATGAGAGATTTAATTCAAGTTTACAAATTCTTCAAAATATCGACAAGTTGACTTCTTTTTCTTGTCAAAGTTAAAAACCAACAGAAGTAGAGGTAACTCAGAACAAAAAGGTTCTAAAACCTTACAGACTGAATAACAAGAACCATAGTTTTGATGTACGAGAAGCATCCGATTGGCACAATCGTCCCAATGCACTTGTATGTGCATCTTCACTAAAAGAATGTAAAAGCCAGTTTAACTTTTCTTGCAAAGATGTCACAACTGGAGTTATAACTGTCTTCTGTGACTACAAATATTATGAGCGCGTGTAAGCCTGCAGTAAATATTTTTGTACACTATATTTGGACCACAAAAGAGTGAACCCGTCTGATAACAGCAAGTCACCGCAAAGATCATTCTCACTCAGAAAATATAATAGGTACAAAAGAAAAGAATATCTATCAAATTGTGTTATAAAATTCATATGGCTTGAGATTATTGCCGTATTTCTCAACGCAAAAAAGAGAAATTGTGTCAATCCAAACTTGCGCAGACCTGCTGTCATAGGGTTACCAAGCTGGATATTGACAAAATCCGTTAAATTGAAAATCTTATTTATTGTAGTCATATATTAGTTAAAAAATTTTAACAAGAACTGTTTTAAGAATCTGAAGAACAGGTATTGGAAAGGTTGTTAACTATGGAATTAAAATTCCCAGGCAGGCGACCATATTTGGAAACGAAGACATTATCGTACGGTTCGTACATTTTCGAAACACTTCGGAAAACGGACCTTGTTAGTTTTCGTAACGCTGAAGCATAGGTTAAATTCATCACTCCATTTGATGACCTCATTTGGAAGCGAGTTATTGTTCTCTGCTTTTCAGAATCATATTTAAGCAGTGCCAAAGCCGCGCTGGAATAATTTTCATTTGATCTTCATGATGATAGTTCGCCTTCCTTTACAGGTAACAACAAAACTATCAACTATATTTTAAACATTTTCTATAGGATAGCAATAAAATGATTTGACTGTTTTGAGACATCAGGGCACACCTATTTTGTAGACAATTGGATTTAAATCTCTTTCGAAGCTTTGAAACATTTTTTTGTATATTTTTAAAATTATCTAACTTGAATTTTTAAATATAACATGTAATGGATTGTTTCAACTTATTAAGAATTTTAATGCATTTGCAATCATAGAATTGTCTATTGCAAAGATAATTTCGCTACCAACGTCATGCTTAATAATATTGATTTATAAATAAAATATTCAGAGTATAATGTTTTTGTAGGCGAGGTCAAACATTCAGTAAAATAAATGTCTATAAAAGATAGTGGTATTAGTCTGAAAATTGAATTTTTAAGCATTTTGGCTATTTAACTAATTATATTATATTCAAAAAGATCGAAATTCCAGAATTTTAGAAATGAATATGGCAATTTTATAGTCCTTGTTTATACTTCAAATGTAATACTTTATATATATATATATATATATATATATATATATATATATATATATATATATATATATATATATATATATATATATATATATATATCCAGAATGTGACTTTTTATATCAAGTATTCTATAATTTCAATAAAATAGTTTTCCGTTGGACTTAATGATGAAAGTTTTACTTTTCTTTACATTTCAAACCCAGCACTCTCCACATCCCAGCGATGAAAAATGACACTGTCATCCCAAGGAGTGACACCTTTGTAAAGGAGACTCGAGTTATCTGTCATCGCTCTATCGATCTAAGAGTGCCTGGCAATAAACTGGGCATGATGACGAGAACATTTGACATAAATCATCATCCCTTAAAAACGTGTTGAAACTACCGGCCAAGAACGTTTGATAACAAGTTGAAAACAACTTTTTCATAACAAGTAGGGAAAATCATTGCATAACAATTGGTGGAAGAGTATCATTATGCAAGATGTTACTCACTCCGCAAACACTGAACAACTCTTCTGTCACTTTCGTACTTTCCGCCCACAAGAAGAGCCTGTTCTGAGCATCAGCACCAGGAACATCAGAACGGGAAATAACACTATTACCATTGCTAAGATTTCCAGCAACAATGTATAAATCGCCGGTGAGGATTCTTGCTGAAATCACCGACATCTCGAATGCAAACGGCACCAATGGATGGTCAGCCCCGAATCCGAGCTCCCTGCAACACAGGATGAGATACATCTATCCCTGCCTTAAATTGAGTTTTTCATGGGTCCGACAACGACATCTCTGACAGGCGCCAATTCAACAATAGCCCGGCCTGGCAGTTTCCTTTCCAATAATGGTGACTTTAACTTTTACGTTTGAAGTCTTTCAGTATTGCAGACAATTCATGTATTGTTTACTATTCATTTAATATACAATTCGTTTGATAGGGAGAATATTCTTGGGCTGTGGTAATTTTCACACAGGTATGTTTTTTTACTTTATCATAATTGATTTTTCAAATATAAATTAAAAAATTGCAAAATTCTGACATTATTTCTACTCGTAATTAGTAAATGCGTCAATTTCAGCTTATTTTCAAATAACATCTAATGTATGCTGTAATTAATTTTGGTATTTAGTAACACCAGTTCTTGCTACAGTAACTTTCCTCATTGTTCTATGGTTTCTGACTAGTGGTTAGAGCGTCCGCCTCGGATGCGTGTGGTCGTGGGTTCGATCCCCGGCCGAGTCATAACAAAGACTTATAAAAATGGCACTAACAGCTACCTCGCTTGGCGCTCAGCATTAAGAGGTTAGTGTTAGTACTGGTTGGCCTGGTGTCAGGAAAATGTGACTGGGTGGAACATCACGCCACAAGTCTGCGGCATAATGCCCAGTGCTAGACATCACTATAAACTGCCACACTGCAGACATCGTAGCGATATGACTGACAAATTGTTAAAGCTACGTTAATTTTAAGACCCAAATTCACCAATGAGGCGTTATTAGACGTATAAAAATGGAAGAAGAAAAAATGATCTAGAAACAACAACTTTATTCGCCTATTTTACAGAGAAATATCTGAAATTTAAACTGTAAAAATTTCAACAACACCAATTGATCCATATTTTGTTTATGATTACTCATACATATGGTCTCAGAACCTTAATTCTCAAGCAAAATACACACGTTACAAGAGATCTCGTATTTGAAAGTATTTTTATGATTTACAAATAAAATTATACCGGGAAAATGGTTGTAAATTGTATAATTAGGTATTTTGCAATAATTTCACATAAATTTAATTTTAAACATTATTGAGTTTTGCTATTATGAGTTATGAAAGTAAAATGCATCTTCACCAAAATATCTCGTATTTTAAATTTCATTTAAATTGATAATAATGAACATTCAAAACATCAAAAATATTTTAAGTTGTCAAATTAATGCCATTCTAATCATAACATTTTCCGATTCAAAATTAATAGCACGAAAGTTTAAAATGTGTATGTCTTTGCAGTCACTCCAAAAATATAACGTATGTATCAGATACACACGACAAGAGACTGTGCGTTAACTCTATAATTGTTTTCACTCAGTTTTCTTGGTTAATCTTTGGTCATGAAAATATGGCATGAAATTATTACAAATATGTTTGATTAACCATATTAAACACGTACATTCGACATTTTATTATTTTTCTCCTGTATGTGATAGCTGAACATCATCATTATTCACATGATCATTGATCTGATATAGTCATTATGACTTATTTTTATATTTATAGGAGGATAAAATTATTAAAATTTATATGCTTAATTAAGTGAATTCACGAAATGTTTAAAATAAAACAAAATAACTAAAGTATTTTATAAAATGTTTTTGTAACGTAGAATGGTAACGTATGTGTCGTAGTGTAAAACACGGAAATATTTTAAAGTTCAGACAACTGTTTCAGACAAAACTGCATTGCATACAATGAGTTTTTTTCTTACAAGATTTCGTCTTCTTGGGGTCAGATATAAATTTTCAACATCTGCAACGGCTCGTTTACTTGGTGTTAATTCCTTAGGTGCTGTCAACAGTCTGAGTTTTTTACTTAGTCGCTCAATTTTCTTACTTTTTGTCTTTATCTTACGTCTCATGTTTGAAACGTTAGATTTCAAAATATCTATATTTTTGTAGGAACGCGCAAGAGCCCTTCCCCTGATCATCTGCAAACCTTTTCCTTTGTTACTTTTAGTAATAAATTGTTTCCTTATTATCAGGTGATCATTCTGCTCTTCATTTCTTGGTACAATATCACTGTCATATCCACTGGTCTGTTCACTTATGCGTTCATTGGTTTTTTATATTTCTTTTTTCTCAGCCGTGAAAATCTGTTTCTTAATTTTTTTTCTTCTTGTTTCTCTCCTCCCTTTTCTTCTTACTTACTTGTGATGATGGCACATAATATTGCCTTTGCCAAGTTTTTTTTTTTGTTGAGGAACTCCGGACCTTTAGCCTTTTGGCATTCCCTGTAGGACTTTTGTATTTCCTTTCTTGTTTTGGCCATTCTAAAATAAACAAGCGTTATGTATATCTGATTTAATTTATATTTGATTTAACTGAATTGTCTGTAAGTTTAAAAAGATATTGTATTACATGTTAAAGTAATGTAATTTTGTTTACTGGAATTTAGCATTTTCCAGAAATTAGGGGAACCTCAATGTTTCGACGTAAACACCTAAAGCTGACCTAGTTCACGACCTTGATTCAGAAAGCAGTGAGTCAAGTAAACAACTTTCCATTTTTATCTTATTCTTAGAGTAAAATGATTGGTTTTTGTCAAGGTCATACTGGGAATACGTGACTGTAGATGTAAAGAGCCTCTATTTCGAAATTCTGGTTTTACCTGAATTGCGCAGTAGTCATGTTTAATACCGATGTTTATAGAGAATTTAGGCAGTTTGGGCTTGAAAACACTTGATATCAAGGTGTTCGTTTTGTTGTGACCAGTATGGAATTACATTTTAATTTTTCTTCAGATTATTTGGATTTTAAAAGATTAATTCATTTTCCTGGAAATATTTTAGCACTCATACAGAATTCTTGGACAAGGACATTTCTTTAAAGTTTATTCGGAATTCAAACACTGGAATATTATTGTCTGTGGAATAACAACGAAATGTAGACACAACAGCACTATACTAGTTATAGTATACGTCATCGCCTTCCATTTTGGATTTTCGTCGGGACTCGAACTCAAATTTCTTTAGAACATTATATTATTAGGACTTCTAACTTTTAATTCTTGGATTATTCTTGGATTATTTTTGGATTTGATTCTCAAAACCCTAAGTTCCATTTCTTCATATTTACCTTGATTTTTTTTCCCAGGGAAATAAATTATTTGTTAAATTTTACAAAGCTTGTTGTCTTTACTTTTTTCTTCTTCTAGTTACTGTCTTTTAGAGCCTAAACATGTAACATAAGACAAGAACGAGTCAGTACAAACCTAGAGTCCTCCCGGTTTCACCGGTAAGGGACTAATAATGTAAGTATCGATAATACGTTACGAAATTATCATGTGAATTATTGAGTATAGTTGAATTTTTTTTATATAAATATTTACACTCATGGTATGTTTCTAATTTACCTTTGCATTGAATGTTTTTTCCTAGTTTGTTTATAATTTACCTTCGCACTAAAGATTTGTTCTTTTCTGTGCTAGTCCTTCAACCATTAGTTACCCAATATACTCATGTCATTCATAGTCACTTCTAAAACATTTTTTAAATTTATCCAATATTAATGGTGTTTTTAAGAATAATTTCATAGTAGAGCTAAACTGAAGGTCTAAATTATACTAATATTTTCCACTGATAATCATTTTTGATTATGTATCAGTACTTTATACACAGTGATTACATCGCTTATAAACAAACAGATCACTATATTTTAATGTATGATATCTACTCTTATTTTCCACTGATTTTGTCCAATAAAAACATAAGTGTCAATCAAAATATTTTATTGGAATTGCTTACCTATAGGTGGGTTTTAGTACATAGAGTATAACACAATTTTACTGGCTTGTCCTCTTTGTAGTTGACTTTTTTTTTTTTTTTTTTTTTTTTTTTTTTATACTGAGAATTGAAGATAGCAGCATGACACCTTTCAGCATGCAAAGTTGGCCGGCTATCATCGCGTGTTCCGTTCTTTAGTATATCTTTGTCACGTATGTATCGGTAACATACGTATTATTAAGCAATGCTTATGCTAAACTTTGTCAAAATATTACTTGATAGATTTATCAAGATTTTATTTTCAAACATATATGACACACATGATTACATTTTATAACGATTTATTTAATCGTTAGATTTTGATTTCATATTATTTGGACCAAGTAACGTAAGTATCCCATATTTTATTACCAATGAAAATCATAACATATGGCACGTAAAAAAAATATGCATCAACAATAACTATTTATTTGGTTGTTTTTTATATAATAAAACGTACAAGTGAATTTTAAGCACGTTTTATACTCCCCAAAACCCTCGTTTTACACAAAAAAATGTCGTGCATAAAAAGGGTTACGTATGTATCATGACCCTAGCGACCTACATTCTGAAGTCTCGTGAACGAATGTTCAGGGTATAGTTATCCAAAATTTGCTTTTAGATTTCTCAAAGAGTATACACGATCGATTCAGAGACTTTTTAATTCAATCTTCAGTTTTATTTTTCATCTTTATCTGACAGAATTGGCTCGTAATTACACAAACGACAGTAACGTAGGTATTGATATACAATATTTAGGTTGTGATATTTTCATATCCAAGCTTTATTTATTGTTTACATTAATTTTTTTTGAATGATAGACGTATATTGATATAGAAAAAAGGTATGCATTAAGGAAAAAAAAAACGTATATAATGAGTTAACTTGTCAGCGACATTGATTTGTGCATCATTAGTGAATTTGGGTCAAAAATCACACACACACACACACACACACACACACACACACACACTATGTTTTCAACTACAAAAAGAGTGAATGAACATACTGACCTTACCTTCCATTCCATAGAATGAGCTTTACATCAGAACAGCCCGTATATAAATATGAAACCATAGTATATGTTTCGTTACCAACACACATCAAGTCTCTCACCGTATTTATCATTCTTAGGGAAAAATGTAATTTCCTCCTGGCGTCTCAGACATACTGATACCGATACTGTTTGTTATCAGCCCGATGACTTCGATAATGTCAATGAGATTTTCCTCTCACGTCTTTATATTAATCATATGTATATATACCTTATGGTCTCGTGTCTCGGCGATGTAACCATAGAAAAGGCTCGGATGCCTTCAAACCAGTCAGAAGAGGCGCTGCCTTCGGTGGTTTGGCATCATCAAGTGATGTTGTTGTGTTGTTTGTCCTATATGTATGATAACATGATAAAATAGTCCGAGTGTCGAAGCAGTCGCTCGACACAGAGATGTGTGAATCTTATAATAGTTTTCGTAAGACATAGGCCAACTTCTGAATCAAATTTGCTTGAAACGATAAAAAGTATACACTCTCTTCCACGCGTCAAATGTAGCTTCAGTTATACATGTCCATTTCACGGTTATACGCAACAACACTGAACTGGCTATATTTTCACTTTATTGCTCTCAGGCTAGTTTAAACGCAATTTCTGTCTCACACTCGCTTAAGTCAATCATAGATGTTAAAAACGTTAAAATTAAAATAAAAAACGTAAAAAAAACGCATTTTTTTCTCAATAAATAAAAAACGAAAAAAAAACGTTCCAGTAGTTTTTAGGCAACACAAAAATCAATATTTTACTTATTTACACGCTACATACCAGTTTTAAAGTTTCAGTGATACAAATATGAAAAAATATCAAAAGTTTTAAACCGTAGTCCAGATAACATTGAAATTTGTTTCACTCAATGTCGTTATCACCATCTGACTAATCTGACCACGCCTGGCCTACACTACCAGATATCAGCACTATGTTGTAGCATGTTTACGTAAAGTATCGTAGGCTAGCATCATAGATTCATTATTGATCGATATTTGTTATCTAGAGTATGACAGAGGACCGCCTGTATGGCCCATGATAAAAAAAATGGAACTACCAAATATAAAAAAACGCAAAAAAAAACCAAAAACGTAAAAATACGCGTTTTTCGAGATAAAATAAAAAACGAAAAAAACGTTTTTATCATCTATGAAGTCAATGTTTGATTGCATGCGATGTGGACTGATTTCATTGTCATTAGGGAAGTACAAACACATAACTTGAATTCTTACCTTCCTTACCTTTGACTCATATCTATTTTATGAAGACATTCTCTTTGCAAACATTTTTACCTCACTGTTTGTACATATTTCTGAACATTGTTATTCTGTACGTTTTAGGAGTCCCACATATTAGGTGGCGGTGGTTCTGTTTGGTTATGGTTATCTAGCAGATGATCGACAAAGTGTTATTGCCCGGATCGAGCGAATAATAAAATAAACATTACATTAATGGATGGAACAACAGAGATCTGAGCAGAGATATAGAATAAAACAACACGAGCCCTCGTATGTAGAATATAAAAAAATTAATCAGTTACATCAACAAAATAAAATTGGAAATAACGTTTGAATGATACACCTTTTCTTATAAATACAATTACCAAATTTATAAGAAATGAAATTAGCCGTTCTGTTATACCGATGAAACAATCTTCATCATGAAATAGAGTGAGCGATAGAACTCATTTGCTAATCATGCCTGCATAACCTTGTTGCTTCCGGTCATTCCAAATTCAACGTTGGATACAGGTCAGAATCACTGTATTCCTTTTCCTCTTCTCTCGATCTCTCCAGCCTCTTTCGGGTCATCAACCGTAACTTGGCTGTCTGTTCTCTTTACCCACTGTGTGGTGCACATATGGAGCTAATTTTCCTTTAAATACATAACAACGCAACCTAAATATTTGTCAGATTTTCTTTCTGGGATCGAAAATATTCCCACTCTTGTAACGTCAGATATAGTCTATCGTTAATTCAACAGATCCAAGGCAAATATGGACCAGTTCGCAGTCTGGTATTTGATATACACAACCCTATTACCATAAAATAATGTCTTTCCCTAACGAAAAAATAGCATTCCTATCGGGACTATGACATAATCTAGACCCCTTAATAACTAGTACTACGTCCCAGAGGGTTATACATCACTAACTGAACCATATGTCGGTCGGCAGGCGTACGGTTCTCGGTTGAAAAGAATTCAGAAGTTAATTACACGAATGAATTAATGGACTTCACATCTTGTCTCGACTGCGTTAATTGCTAACAAGCAATTATATCGCATAACATTTCCTGACATAGTAATATCAATTCCTAGCCTATATAATTCATATAATTTATGACAGATGTTTTCATAGATTCTCTTAATTCGTATCATAAGTAATGCATGCTTTTTCTAGAATAATTAATTCTTAATATAAACAAACTAGTAAATTAGAATAAATTCATATCAAGGAAATATTGTATAACATTCTTAGAATATACGAATAATATAACGTTCAAGGCAAATTAATGCAAACAATTACCTTCCGGTCTCATGAAAAATTGAAGTATGAATTTAAATAAAAAAAGTTAAAACAAATAATTACAAATTTATATCAATGAATCATTTATATACGATTGAGACAAACCTTGTGCTTTCCGAGCTTCGTTCTCTTTCTATGAAGCCGAATCTCTTTGTTCCGTGTCCTTCAACTTCCAGACACCCGTCCATTGGAGAATTTAAAACGAGAAATACTTGTTATTTCATCGAGTCAACTTCTTGGCTTTCCACAGAAACACAGACTGACTAATTTCGCGAGGGAAATTACTTAAAACACTCGTCTGGGAAACACACTCATTTAGAGTAACCAATCGGGATTAACTTTATATATCAACCAAAATTTGAACACGCTCATCGAAGTCAGAATAATTCTATCCATTCCACCTTTATTAATAAATATATATGGAAAAATTAATTTTATAACACTTCTTTCCCAATTTCCCAATGGTGGAAACTGTCTCTGGATTGTCTCCACTTTGTCGTTTCTCCGCTACTTAACCCCCAAATTAACCTCGCTTCTCTATCTGTCTGACCGTTATTCCAACGGATTCTAATTACAAATCAATCATGCCGCAGCAAGAGCATCAGACCCAACGCAGGCTAGCGATTTCTTGCGGGCCTAACCTATATGTCAATGTTAATTGCTACGTATCACGCTGACGTCGACAAGAGTCCCTCAGTCATGGTGCAGCAATCATCTCTCAAAATTCACTATCTTATAGGTTGCAATATGAAGATACATTCATCATCAGCTTACTAGTGGTATCCATAGCAATGAGAATTATCTTACCACAACGTTTTGCATCAGAACAATAACCGTAGTCACCCTTAAACATGTTCCGCCAATGCTATAGAAAAATAATTAGAAAAATAGTTTTTTTTTATTTTTAAAAAGAACATTAAAAGAGAGAAAAATAAAGAAAACAAGAAACGCATAGTAATAAAAGTAGGTTAAAGTCGTCTACCAGGTTTGCATGTCAAATAATATTGCTTGATATGGTTAATGTCTATCATATAGCTATATTGTTTTTGCGTTGTATTTTGATATTTCAACCCTCTTGCAATTTCTTTTGAACGTGTTTTCATTTATGGAGCCTCGAGGACTTGACTCAAAAGACCTGGAATATAATGTTGTTATTAATTTGTTTAGGAATTTTTATTCAAATCAAAATTTTACTTTTAAAATTCAAGTATGTATTATTTTAATAAATATTATAGTTGCTAAATAAGAGTCCCAATACCTTTTGCACAAGTATATAATTTTTTCTTGTGTTCGATGTTAGTGAATTCAATATTCAGTAACATTGTACAAGTACAGACAGGAAGAGCTGTTTAATCATCAGATTTCTCCTCTGCTGACGATTATCAGTCCATCATGAAAGTTCTATTACCGTAACTTTTTCTGTGATGGCATCTGTATATCTGGCTAACATATATTGGAAAGGTTGTGAACTATGAAGCTAATCGAAAGATAAAATTCCCAGGCAGGCGACCATATTTGGAAACTGAAGATATTACACTGCGGTTCGTGAATTATCGTACAATTCCGGAAAATGGATCTTGTCAGTTTTCTTAACGCGGAAACATAGGTTAAATTCATCACTCCACGTGATGACCTCATTTGGAAGCGAGTTATAATTGTATGATTCGCTGCTTTTCAGAATCATATTGAAGCAGTGCCAAAGCCGTGCTGGAGTAGTTTTCCATTTGACTTCATGGTGAATGTTCGCCTTTCTTTACAAGTAACAACAAAACTATATTTTTAAAAAAGTTTTTGGGGTTAGCAAAACAATGATTTGAATATTTAGAGACACCAGGGTACACCTATTTGAGAGACAATTGGATTCAAGGCTCTATGGAAACCTTGAAATTGTTTTTGTATTTTTTTACATTATTTAATTTGATCTTTTAAATATAGCGTGTAATGGATTGTTACAATTTTGTTAAGAATTTATATGTATTTTAAATAATAATATCGACTATTGTAAAGACGATTTTACTACCAACTTCATGCTTAGTATGAATTAATTTAGAAATAAAATATTCTTAACGTTGCAGAGCATAATCTTTTGGTTTTCTGGGTCAAACATTCAGTAAAATACTTTTCTGAAAAATGACTGTGGTATTATTCTGAGAGACAGAAATTCTGGAATTGATGAAGCTGGTAAGTTTGAATGACTCTGGCAGTTTTGTATGCAATTGTTTATGGGATAACAACGACATAGAGGAAGAAATAGACGACAATATACGATCCAGAAGACGTAGAGGAGGAAGAAGGCGGCAACAGAGGGAGCGTACACCGCAGACCCAGACTAGCAGCCCACCCATTACGAACCACCAACCACAACCCCCCAGCAGTCGACAGGACCAACAATAAATACAGGGACCAGTCCTAGCAATCCGGCTGCCCAGGATAAATCGATCAATGACTCGATCGCACAAATAATGAAGACACTGGAGACGTATGCGAGCAAAGTTACTCACACCCCAGTTAAATCACCAAGGCAGGAAATCCCACATGACACACTGGTAGCTGACTTGGAAAAGTCTTCCTCTAGTGAAGAAGAAACGGAAGAAGAAATAGAGGAAGAAACAGAGGTAGAAGAAGAGGAAACTGACCCAGAACTAAAACTGTGTAAAGAGATGGGACTAGAACCAGCGCTAGACGATGTGAGAAAGGCAGGGCACTTTGTCAATGCCGTAAAATACCAAGCATGGAGAACACTAGACACCAATAGACCCCGACCGGCACAATGGTTCTACGGCGTAAGAATTCTCTCTCAATACTATGAGAATGCTTATACGCAATACCCAGTCTACCAGCTTGTGGAAGCGGCAAACTAAGTGTCAGTGATATATGGCTACCACTTCCCAGATACCATCAAACACGACAAGAGAAGTGCGGCGAAAATAAAAGAAACAGAAGACCGCAGGGGAACTTTCAGCTAGCCTGCCAAAATAGCCCTTCTCAGGTCTCAAAGTTGCCTATTAACAAAGTGATTCCACTTGAGCAGCAGAGGGGGCGAACAGACCACTTGTCTGAAACCTAATTTGCTTTAAGTATAAGCTTCTTCCGAAATAAAAAAATAAGGTCACTACGTACCTGACCGAGAGTTGTGTTTACATACCGGAGGTCCTCGCCCTCTCTGCAGCTATCAATTTATCCAAAAAATTTATCAAGTCTAATACGATATCTTGTTCTAGGATCATGTAAATTTATTGTTATAATCAATTTATCCAAAAATTTTATCAAGTCCAATACGATATCTTGTTCTAGGATCATGTAAATTTATTGTTACAAACCCGTGCTGGGTTGATTGTGCATGTGTAAAGAAATTTCTGAATTTAATTATATCCATGTCACCGCTACACCAAGTTTGATGAATATTTCGCAACGTATGCGTATCAACTCCATGAAACATAACTAAAATATTACAGTTATCTCTAATTACTTTTGGTATTTGTGTGTGTCGCTGAGTAACATAAATCACATTAGTGTTTTTATGTCTGCCACGTGAAAAAATTCTGGCAGGGTTTGATTGATTGTCCAGTATCACATCATCGTATACAACTAAATTATTAATAAATCCGTCTAAAACATCAACGCTCGGCGCTTCATCAATATCGGTTATAAACTCTATAACATCCTTATTTTCGTCCAGTAATCTTGCGTTCTCATTGAAATCTTTAAGTACATCATAACATCGTTGATCATCAACTGATGGTGCTACTAAATACAACTTATCCCATTTTAGCCATCTCATTATCAGATTAAGTAATTATTGCGTCTTACCCGATCCAGATGGACCTATTATTATCATTCTGATCGAATTTGGCAACGCAGGATGGTGTTTAACTGGCTCTTGTTTTCGTGTCGCTGAGAAATCAATTATATCCATATATAAATAATATGAATTTATATTGTTTACGTTGCAAAGTTAAAACTCCAACTAATGATCTATCTACGGTTACAACAAAAAATGCGAGAATAGCATATGGTGGAAGATGTGCAGTATGTAACAGAAAAAAGTTTTCTTTTTTACCCATGAAAGATGGTGGTGATATTGCTAAATTAATGTCAAAGTTCCCAGGAACTCCATGGGCTAAATACCCAGGAGAAAAACATCTACCAGGATATAATTATTGCGGTCCTGGTACCCGACTTGATATCAGGCTTGACAATCAAGATCAACCAAAACCAGATGAGCATCCCATAAATGATATTGATAAAGCATGTCACGTTCATGATGTGGCTTATAAAAATAAAGATCTACAACATAGGCATATTGCAGATGTGAAGTTGATTCATTCGCTAGATTCCATAAAAAATAAAAATATCAGAGAATCATTAGCTAATTGGTTAGTAAAATCTGCGATGAAAGGTAAACTCGTATTAGGGGCTGGCAATTAATTATGAATGGAATCAATTTATTATAGTCCAGGGGGATATTGGAGGGGTAAAGCAGCAATTAGTGAACTCGCTGATACAGCAAAAGTCAAGCAATCTACTGCTAAAGCGTGGTTAGCCAAACAAGCAATATGGCAAATTTACCTACCATCACCGAAACGAATTCAGTACGCGTATTTCGATGTTAGTGTTCCTAATGAAGTTCATCAAGCAGATATTCTGTTTTTAACCACATGATACTGTACGTAGAAAAACGTACAAATACGCGATAACTTTCACTGACGTTGAAGTAGATATAAAGATGCGGAACCGCTATCAACGAAAACAGCATCTGAAGTAGCCGATGCGTTATCAACGAGAACCTGTACGATGGCCACAACTATTACAGGTTGATCCTGGCAAAGAATTTCTTGGTCCAGTATCATTGTTGATGAAACAACATAATGTCAAAATCAGACGAGGACACACTGCAATTCATCATGATCAGGCAATTGTTGAACGATTTAATCGAACACTTGCTGAGCGGTTATTTGGATATCAATACGCGAAAGAATTCATTCAAGATAAAAGATCTCGCGAATGGGTTGCAAGATTACCAAGTGTGATAGCTGCATTAAATAATGAGATTACTCGAATGACCAACATGAAACCTATTAACGCAATTACCAAAAAAAAAAAAAAAAAATACCCGTACAACGACGCGATTTTTCAACACAGCCAGTATTAGGTAATGTGACCGTAAGATATTTATATGAACGAGGTGAACTTGAAGGTGACAAAAAAAGAGCGACTGATCCTATTTGGAGTATTACGACACACAAGATATCTAGCGTAACAAGATCCACTGGCAGACCAGCAATCTACAGACTAGATTCAACTGCTCCTCAACGTGTATTTGTACGTGAACAACTACAAATAATTCCCGAGGACACTCAATTACCACCGCAATCACTTAACTAGCATCCCTACGTCGATTACATTCAAGACAGGTCAACATCGTGTTTTCTCGTGTATGGCCAAGATGGTTATCTTTCCTATCTAAGGTAAATTGTCTTGGATTATTTTTCAGATACCGCCATAACATTATACAATTACAACTCGCACAGTGATTATTCTGCTGTTGTTTCAGCGTATTAATAAATTCAACGTCAAGATCAAAATCACGTTTATTTTTTTATCACACTGTTTATAACCAGCTAATTTTTTTCTTATTATGTCACCGTCAACATCATCATCATTAATTACTGTCTCGTTCATGACAATCCTCCGCAGCTGACATATTCTTCTGACTCGAGATACTGCGAGATAAACCAAATTTGACTACTCGATACGATCATCGACGATCCAAACAACTGTATCAGTAATAGTTAATCCTTGAGATGAATGAATCGTCATCGCGTATCCTAGTGTCCACGGAGATTTGTTCAAAGATAATGCATCTTCAACAGCGTTGATATCAACTGTGACAATATCATTCAACACTAAATTATGTTTCTCGGTCTGTCCTGGTATATCAACGTCAATATTTTGCCGCCGTGTATCTGCTGGTCGATAACATAACGGAACTGGCAACGTTGGAAATTTTTCTCTTTGTAACTTAAATAATTCCCGTTGAAGTGTGTCTCTGACTATCTTTCTACTTGCTACTATCAGATCATTTGGTCGCCATGTTTGTAGAAAGTCGTTCATGGGTGTTTCTGAAATCACTTCACGCATTACTTCACATTGAATTTTATTCGACTGTAGTCTGATTAATTTTTAAACTCCCTTAATTCTGGATCAAGTGCTCTATGATCATCAGTCACTTCTTCAGCGTGGTCAACAAAATCTTTCAGCCAATCATGTGGAGATGGTCCAACAAAAGGTGGTGGTTGACCGTGATCGCCACACATTATCACAGCAGTATTTCTTGTTAATAAATAATCAAGAAACGTTTTTAATGTTTCTAACGGTACTGTACATATTTCATCCCAAATGATATTCCGAGGAACATATTTCTCACCCATCCTCGAAGAAGTCCATGCGTCACCCTTCCATCGAAAGAAGCTGTGATAAGTACACGATTGTACTCCTGGTTGTTTCATCTCTCGTGCGAGTCTATGTGTAGGAGTTAAAACAATCATATCTGAATTCTGAAATAATTCAATTGCTCGGGTCGTCCTACCAGAACATCCTGGTCCGTTCAGATAAACCGTTTTATTTCTGGTTATTGGATCGTACACCGATGGTGCAGAAGATAGCTTTAATGTTTGATATTTTTTACAATAAATATCTTTGATCGTAACATCGGCGGATTCGGAATAATCGAGTATGTTTTCTTTTTTTATTCTCCACGAACCCCACTGTGCATAAGTATCGAAATGTAGTTGTTCTAACAATCCTGAATATTTTTTATCGATATAAAACGAGTCCGTGGCAACTCTGACAGCAAGTATAGAAACTTTATTTATCATCGATAATAGATTTATCGAAACATATGCGAGCATCGATGATCTTAAATGAGTATACTGAGGTGACTCACCGTCCATGTAGCTCACGATTGTACCTAGTTTAGTTCCATTTGACAAGAAAGCTATTTCTCGACTTATAAACGTGTTTTTCTTCGTTGTATCAGTGATTATAAAATCTAACTCAGCATCGTTCATGATCAATCTTGCACAATGTCGTTTATGATCGTATAATCCTCCTTGAGTGAACTTGCCAATTATTTTTCTGCCAAGATCTTTCGTAATTTTATTCTCGTAATCTGTTTTATCCGGGCTTTCATCATCAGAATACTGTTTTTGTTGTGGTAACCAAACTTCGGTTTGTTTCCGATATGATATAACTGCTTCGCTGATCATCAACGATATTAACATCGCACAATCAAGCATATACCGTAACAGTACTATTAGTGCCCACATTTCTTCTGAAAAATGTTTTCCAAACCAAACATAAGAAATTGGATGAAGTCCCATAGCAAACTTGAATGACTCGATACGAGCGAATCCAGTCAGATCAAAATCCGGTAATGTTCCATTTATCGATACTCGCGTCATTTCGTGTGTCGGATGACCGAATCTTTTAAAATACACAGAACAATCTCCCATCCCGAGAAGACTTCCCGGATAACATGCAACCATATCAACTGAACTAACATCTTTATGATCGTATTTAGTATTCCTCAATCCACCGTGCCCGTATTCGACACAACTCGATATTATATCATTGAGAAAATCAAATCTAGTTGGTTTCCACGAATTTTTCTTTCTAGCAAAATGAGCCGCAACTGAGGGAACAGTAAAACAATTGCTCAATAGTTCGTCAGTATCATCAGTATATTGCAGTGCAAGATTTTTCATTTCCTCGTGAAGAAGATCTTTTCGATAAATAACGCCATTAAGTCGTACAAACTGATCAAATTTAATTTTTTCTTCCACGCAAGAACTCTGAAATAACCATACTGACACAGGATCGTCTTTACTTATTTCGTTAATAAAATCAAACATGTCTCCGCGGTAAATTTTAACAGTTCGATTTCGTGGAAACACTGTTGCTGCGCTAGTTCATGCGTGTGCGTTATGATCAATAATTTCGATCGAAGCACCTTTTGATTTATATTTTGATTCAAACAATATTTCTCCTGTTATCGTCGCTACGGTTATTGGGAACTTTAGTTTTTTCCCTAGTTCAGCCACATCGCTTATTGACGCCCCGGTATCTTTAACCATTTCTCCCCAAGTGTTTATTATTTTACGTCTTTTATCCGTTAAGCCGTTTCCACAAGTCGAAACGGTAAAATGTTCTATTACTCGTTCAGCCACACAGATTATTTTTGAAAATTTCATCGGCGCTAATTTATCAACGTTGGGTTTTTCATTTATCACATAGAATCCATAAATAACTGCTGTTACAGGATACGCTCGCTCATAATACGGTTTGTCAATGCAGTCAGTAGACCTGGTTTACTTAGCATGACAGTTTTTTCACCCTTGTGCGCAGGATCATATTTGTCACGGATAATCCAATGACCTGTTTCTGTTAACACGACAAATTTTATTCTGAAAAGATATTTGCGATTATCAATGTAGTTAATGATAGTTGTTGCTCGTTCGTCATTCATCGTAGCGTCGATGACATCGTCGCGTATAATCTTGAACGTTGACCATACATGAGATGCACCATCTGTGTTAAATTCTTTCTTGGCGTCGTGAATTTTATTAATCAAACTTTTATTTTTCCGATCAACCAGATCTCGCATCGGTAGGTCGGGAGATATTCTGTCGAGATTAAATTTATCTGCCTTCCAGGGCTTGATTCGGGACAATCTATCGAACTCGTTCATATTATATTTCAAACAAGTATTTAAATGAAAAATATTATATATAATGTCTCAATGCAAATGGTTGATGGTCGGTTCATTTACTCGCTGTAATAAATCCTGTAAAAACGAATTCTGCGGACAGCATTCACAATCTGTTCGTAACGGTAGTTTAGGACCAATACCATGCCTGCGATGTGGTGCTGGAGTGCGAGGAAAAACACAATTATGTGCTCGCTGTGGTGGTAAGCGATACAGAGAACTTAAAAGATATTATGATAATAAAAAATAAAGACAGTGACAGATCTATAAAATCTGTAGAGGACTATCTAACTAAGTTTTCAGGCAAATTATGATTTAAACAAATACTATTATTATATAAATGGAGCAAAATATGAACGAGTTTGTGAAGCATCCAATCATCAAGAATTACGAATCAAATCGTAATGGTTTTATCAGACACTACCGGATAAAAAAAACCAGTTGGTACTGTTGATAATGCTGATTATCTAAGGTTCAATGCTGGAAATAAAAGATATCTTTGTCATCGTTTCGTATTCGAATGTTTCTTTGGGGTGATTAAAGACGGTCTTGTGATCGATCATATTGACGGAGATCCTCAGAACAATTCCCTGCACAACCTTCAGGCTATTAAGCAAAGCAAGAACTCTGCACGGGGAAAAACGGGTAAACACCCAAAAATCCCTAGAGCGATTAAATCTGTTAATGTGGAGACCGGCGAAGAGATGATATTTCAGTCAATATGCGCGGCTGGTAAATACTTCGGTATTCACGCGAATTCAGTACAGTACGTTGCGGATAAGAGAACGAAATCATCATTTTCATACCGGTTTGGAAACCGGATTTCGTTCTCTTATATTTCATTGGCGTTGGATACAGATAACTCTGCTGAAATTTGTGTAAAAGTCAGTAAGTAATGAGGGCCGTGATAGGCGGGAAGGAGAACAACTAAAAGAGGACGAAGAAGAAATTGCAAAGTTGGAAGCACAGTTGAAATTGTTGTAACTAATATTTATATGAGTTTATCCATCAGCGTTTTGTGTCGTAATGACCGGGTTCTGGCGTGAATGCTGAATGAATAGCCTCTAAATCCCAACCTTCCGTCGATGGTATTATGACGTTCACAATCGTAGAATCTTCCGTCGCTGTTAAATCTTCTGCCGGTACAACCTTTTTTTCTGCCACTGTTAGTTTATTCAGTATTAATTTCGCGTATTCCAGGTGAAGTGAGGATCTGTTAATTTCGCCAGCAATACAATTAACGATAAATACTTTTTCTTTTTGTGTTATTGCGGCCCAGTCAGCGTAGATCATTTCTTCACCCATATATAAGTAATTATTTTATTTAAATCGCAGTCGGCGCCATTCTCGTATTATATATTCAGCCATTGATGATTTTGTTTTAGTATTTTATTTTATAATAGTGAATGATTTTGATAGCGTTCCTGTTAACTGAGGGTTATTTTCACGACAAAATGATTATCGATGATTACCATGCACATTATTTATTGCCACTTGATATGATAATGAATTTACAGTTCGTGATGGTAAAATTATACCTGTAATTGAATTACCTCGAATTATATTTATTAACTATATATTTAATATTTGGGTCTGTAGTGTACTCGTATACTACTTACCTGAAAAAGGGGAACAACTCTGCTGAGCATAACCAGTAATTTAGTAACTTCCCTTTGACCGTGTTCACGATCGTAAGCCGAAGTTTGCTGTAATACATCTATTTCAAATTTGCGATGTATTTTAACCATCTACGTCGTAATTATTACTTGTACAAGGATATTCATGGTTTCTAACTTACAAACAGAAAAATAACTGCAGTTACATTGTATCCATTGCAGAGATATATATCATTTTGATGATGCGGAAAAAACCCCAGAAAAATCCCCCAATAATGGGTTTTTCCGGGTTCCTCCACTATATATAATGGTCTCTGCGGTGGCAAATTGAACTTTCCTGACCAACTACCCACATACAGTTTTTGGCACTATATATAGGGGGAAGTGATTTTGGGGTCCTATCGCCTCTAAACTTACTAGAATGCGGTGGCAGACTAGGAGTTATGGGATTTATATGTATCCTCTAAACTTGCTAGGTTGCGATGGCAATCTAGGAGTTTATATGAGGATTTTATACCCTTGAACTCGTAGAATGCGGTGGCAAGCTATGAGTTCTGGGTTGTGCTGTCCTTATATGTATCCTCTAAACTTACTAGAATGCGATGGCAATCTAGGAGTTTATATGAGGATTATACCCTTGAACTCGTAGAATGCGGTGGCAAGCTACGAGTTCTGGGTTGTGTGTTGTCCTTTGTGCCCTTGAACTCGTAGAATGCGGTGGGAAGCTACGAGTTCTGGGCTTGAGAGTTTAATCATCATCATACAAATGTTTTTATCGATGAAGGAACTCCATATTCCTATATAATATAATATTTATGCGAGTTCCTTCATCAACGATAGAACATCTCCAACGTCGGATTGGACAAATACTTCGTTATTCACTGACAGAAATGTCAGATTGACAAAATAACTGTTCTATCGTTGATGAATATTACTATTTATTCATCTATGTGCGGTTTTTATTGATGAGGGAACTCCCATATTTCTATATAATATAATATTTATGGGAGTTCATCCATCATTGATAGAACATCTCCAACGTCGGATTGGACAAAATAAATGTTATTCACTGACAGAAATGTCAGATTGACAAAAAAACTGCTTTATCATTGATGAAGGAACTCGCATATTCCTATATAATATAATATTTATGCGAGTTCCTTCATGATGGGGAAAGTGGCATAAATCATATATTATATAGGAAAAAGCCACTTTCCCCAAATCAATTTTTAATCTTAATGATGATGGGGAAAGTGTCCATAGTCATATATTATATAGAAATATGACACTTTCGCCATCATTCAGATAAATATCATTGTCAATCAGACCACTTGTCAATGATATTTGTCTTGATGTTGTGGAAAGTGGCATAAATCATATATTATATAGGAAAAAGCCACTTTCCACATCATCATTAAAATTAATAACATATCAATGATTTCAACTCGCCGTTGTTGAAAGTGGCATAAATCATATTATATAGGAAAAAGCCACTTTCCACGTCATCATTAAAATTAATAACATATCAATGATTTCAACTCGCCGTTGTTGAAAGTGGCATATTTTATATATTATACAGGAAAAAGCCACTTTCAACATTGTTGAATCAAAACAATCTGAGATGATGTTGTGGAAAGTGGCATATTTTATATATTATATAGGAAAATTCACTTTCCACAGCGGCAAAGCAAGTGTCAGATTACTGATCGGAATATCATTGCCGGCTAAATATCCAGCCATGATTCATCGATGATAAAGTCTGACTCGGGCCTCTGAAAAATCATTAAGATTTCACATACAGATTCACTATCAATTCCTCTCCCCGTAGGTCAATTAAGTGTCCAAGGTGGTCAGTTAGTTTAAAATTTATTCGTGTTAACATATTATTATGACACCGCAGATAAACAGGATTGGTTGGTACTTGCACGATCAAATCCTCAGGGGGTACTTGTGGTGTGAATGTGTATAAAATGTATCCTTGTTAAGCCTGATTTGATTTTCCAAGATCTATTTGATAGCTGCCATCGATCACATCACAAACGAGATTAACCGCGATTGTCGATGTTATATTAACTACTCCCGGTGAAACATGTCTGCCGCCGCCGTATGGATCATTGTCATGTTTGAGAACAAGCGGATGTGGGGTTATTTTTCTCCATGATTCGATGATTTTAGGAAAGTTTTCCGTGATAAGATCGTTCAGTGATTTTACTAGTTTGTCAGCATTAAATCCTGGTATTACAAAAGTTGGTAATTGTTGTTCGGTTATTTTGTAATGATTGAGATACAACGGTTTAATTACACGTAGTTCTATATCATCATCATCATCGAGGTAAGATATATTCCAAATGATAGTTTTATTGGCGTATCTAAGATCTGATATAACCTGATTTAGATGTTTTATCGTCTCAACAATTTGTTGTTTCACATCATCACTGTAGTATTTTGTGATGTCAGAAAAGAAATTTTGTAGTTTGTTGATTGATTGTTTAAATTCAGAATTAACAGGATCGAGATATGACTGAATAAATCCTTCATTGATGATTGGATTCATTTTATCATCATGGGTATACAAATGCTCTGTTATTTCAGGAAGATGTTCACCATCAGGAGCAGTAGTAAGAACAGAAATTCCAGTACTTCTCCACGGATAAAAACTTCGGTATTTGGGAGTTGTCATAAATTTCTTTTCATTCATTGTAAAATCACCCCGACGTGGTTCTGGTGGTCCATGATATTTTGGTGGGATTTCAGGCCAACCTAGTACTGATCTTATCGATGATTGATAAATATCAACGGCGTAATCAGGTGAATGTATTTCAACCGTAGAAGATAACGTCGGCTCATGAACTTTAATTGATATTTTTGCTTCTTTTCCCGTTATTGATTTTATTCTACGTGCAAATTCTTCATTGATCTCTTCAATCTCATAACTGCCAGTTGGTATCCCAATAACGTTCCAGTCAGGTGTTCCATCATCTTTATTTTTATTAGCAAATACAAGCGAATTATTTGCTGGTGTATCATTAAATGATTTGGATCTGATATTTGGCCAACTATGGTATACTCGTAATTGTGCTAGTGCAATTTCTTTTACTGGAAACGCAGTTGGAAAACTAACGTTAAATTCAGGATTAATCGAACTTACCGAGATCATCGCTGTTTTCAACGGAGTTGTGTTTGTCACGATCTGCTGAAGTAGTTCTAATGATGTCATTATTAATATTTGTGCCTTTAATACCAGCACAGTTGTATACGCTAGTCATCGCTGCAAACTCAAAATCGGATATAATTCCATCATTAAGACCTGGTGATAACAACGAAGATAACTTCTTGTATGCTACCGTCGCCGTGTGCAACTTTATCATGTAATCGGATAATTTTTTATTCGTGCAAGTACTTATCTTTTTTGCAATGATATTTAACATACCTGCAATTGATGTTGTAGCTGAAATACAGATTGTTACGGCTACTGGAGCCATTATTGTTATCGTTCATAATAATACGCCTGTGGACACAACAACAACAGCGGATACTGAATAAACGATTACGTCAACGATAACTAGTCGTCGTCGATATTTCTTTATTTTTACCGTATATTGTTCGACTCGATTTTTGAAGTTCGTTTGGCATTCACGTGCTTGATTGTACCTGTACACGCCTGAGGTACTCATTATATTTTATACAGTAACTAATAGAGGTGTTTCAGCTACAAATTCTAGACACCACCAGAAAGATGCTGCGGTTAATTTCTTATCAGCTGCTTCCAGAATAAATGCTTCTTTGTTTCCGCTATTTAATATGATAGACACAACTCCAGAAAACCTGTCGGTGGAATGACGCCATGGGTACGTTGTAAAAATCTCGAATTTTGCAGCACTAAACACAGACAGCCTGTACACGCCAGTGACTGTTGCGGTATATTTGATAGTTTTATTTTGCTGTGACCATGTTGCGAATCCAGATGACACCGTGCATACGATATTGGTAACATGCCCGGAAGTTATTCCGGCTGGAATTTTAATCAGACTAATTTTATTAACGATATCAGGAATTCCACTTACGACATCTTCTAATGTTTTTTTAGTTGCGTCCAGGTTAGTTTTGATATCAGAGAGTTTTATGTCAGCGGCGTGCGGAGTGCCGAAGAATTTATTTATGGATTCATCGGTTTTTTGAAAATTTCTTCGAAATCTTCCAATAGCGCCTACGTGCACATCATACTCGGCCCGCAGCGTGGATAATTTACTATCTACGGTGCTATAGTTTACGTCAACGTATTTTTTTTTTGTTGCGGCATCTTTGTCGAATATTGGATCTCTTAATACTGTTATCTTGTTTCCGTTCATGCTGAGCTCACCTGTCGTTGTGTCGCCGGTGTTTCTTACACGAATTAGCAACGCTTTTTGCAATTTCATCTCTGATGGTTTTAAGCGATATACTTGAATCTCTGATTCTTCCGCCGTCAGTAAACACATGAATATTATCCGTGACCGCACCGAGTACTCGTCGAACTATATCATTCCATTTGATATTGCTAGTTTTTAGTTGTCCGTATCGGTCCTGAAAAAGAACAACCTCATCTGGGTCAA
Organism: Sinohyriopsis cumingii; assembly: GCA_028554795.2. Classification (NCBI taxonomy): domain Eukaryota; kingdom Metazoa; phylum Mollusca; class Bivalvia; order Unionida; family Unionidae; genus Sinohyriopsis; species Sinohyriopsis cumingii. The sequence goes on along the minus strand of CM068840.1, from coordinate 105,203,701 downwards.
CTCCAGCCAGGTTCATAATATCAGCGAGTTCATCTTTAGTCGCGTACTTCGACAAATCAATGTCGGATTTTTTTTCTTACTGGTAGAAGAAGATCTTCCGTAAATATCAACCATTATAATTTAAGATCTGTTCAAAACGAAGCGGTTACTTGTATAATCATGCACGACTTTATGTGGCGGTTTGGACGACTTTGATATAGCGTCGAGTACATTAATTACTTCATTACCGCATATTGGCAAATCCGTCATTGTTTATGTTGGTAGCGTTGAATACCAAACAGCTGCGTGAAGTGGCGCGACATACTTGATAAACTCACGAGGTGGAGCTAACCCGTACGAATCAAAATAAACGATTCCACGTGGATCAATTGCGTATGCGGTCCAATGAGTACCAGGTCCGGAACGTTCATCGAGATTAATAATACCTGTTTCATCGCTGTTTGGTCGATCCGGTAATTGATCTCGCATAAAAACACCTCTGAAATTTTTTATTTTTAGTTGTTTAGCAGCATCAAGTAAATCAAAATTTGATGCTGGAATCAACGAAGTGATCCTGGAAGCCTCAGACCTTTTCCCCAACGAGATCCCGGCAATCTTAATCAGGTCCCTCTTTTTTTTAATCCTCGCCCTGCTGCTTTCTTCAGAGCCATTCGAACAGCACCTAATGCGGCTGCTTTTGCTACGGCAGGTGCCGCTGCGGCAATTAATGCTGGAATAGCCGCGAGAAGTGGAAAAATACCGCCTGTTTTAATTGAGTCTTTAACCGCACCCGCAGAGAGATTAAGTTTGACGCCTGTCTTTGATTGTTTAGCGCTGTTGAAATGTTTAAAGGAGACCAGAAACCAATGGAAATATTGGATAATAATAAAGGTACTATAGCAGTAAACCTTATTCTGAAGTATCATCTGCGACCGAAATGCCAATATTAAAATATTGGCCTTTCTTCGTGGAGCTGAATTTTCGTGACCTCGTATGCAAAATTTCCGCGCCTATTCGGTTACTTTCGGGATGTGACGTCATAGTAACGACTCCAGCAGCCCAAGTGGGAGTTGCCAGAGTAAAAGACAATACCGTTTTGCGTTGCTTACGGGTGTAATAAAACATTAAGAAAAGCCAGTGGACAACATTTTTTTTCTTTTCCGAAAGATAAAGGCATACTGAAAGAATGGATACATTATTACAGACGAGTCGATTTCAAAGCAACACCATACAGCCCTATGTGCTCGTTACATTTCTCAAAGAACTGTTACGACAGGGATTCTGAAAAAATGGCAGCTCAAGGATACGCAAATGCTAGGCTTAGACAAAAAGTTGGCTCTGTTCCAGACATAACGTTGAATATTTTAAATCCTGGGAAAAGTGTTGAACGTGCGAGTTACGAAAATAGGCAGAAGGCCGAGTAAGTGACCACAAAATGCAACAATCAATTCACAGATCTTTTATCTACACCAGCAGTGCTAAAAATAAATCGGATAGCCCGACACCCTGGGTCCCTCTGGTTTTAGTTCCGGCCCATCCTGTATTCAAAATGAGGTGCCCGTCAGGCTTGTCGAAACAAAAATTGTTTGCCTGAGGAAACTTTGATCGCACTGGTGAAATTAGTAAATGTATTTTCAAGATGTTGACATGCATGCCTTAACACGGCACAATCTAAATCAAATCAATACTGTCCAAGGTGAAATTTAGATTTGATTTTAATCAAATGGAGGCTTTGCCAAAAATAATATTCTAAACCTGTCGTGTTTCGAGAAAACACAATTTTCAGTAATCTTATAAAAATTACAAATTTAAAAAAAAATCATTGTATACATGTAGTATGTATAAACGGTAATCTGTAATGATTGGAACTGATATAAAATTATTCCTTGGGCAGTTTAAATAACAGCGATTAAAAGAAAAGAGGTCAAAGTTTCACATTAAATGGCTGACAACAGAAACTGGGGGGGGGGGACTATTGACCCAACCCCTTGCCCCAATGTGCGAGCGCCCATGGGACGTACCTTTTCTCCATGTGATACGCCTTATTATTCTCCCAGGACAAGCCCATTTTGCATATTCTGGTCAGCTCTGACTAAATTGCAAAATAGCTAAAGTTTTGATTTAAGTACGCAAACAATAAAGCCGATGTGACCGTTCCGGTGGCCTAGTGGTTAGAGCGTCCGCCTCGGATGCGGGAGGTCGTGGGTTCGATCCCCGGCCGAGTCATACGAAAGACTTTTAAAATGGTACTAACAGCTGCCTCGCTTGGCGTTCATCATTAAGAGGTTAGTGTTAGGACTGGTCGGCCTGGTGTCAGGATAATGTGACTGGGTGGGACATCATGCTACATGTCTGCGGCATGATGCCCCAGTGCTAGACATAACTATAAACTGCCACATTGCAGACATCGTAGCGATATGACTGAAAAATTGTTAAAGCTACGTTAAAAATCAAAATCACATCACATCACAATAAAGCGGATGTGACTGATGAACATATTCCATCCTTGCATTGATCTTGTGAAAAGGACTGCCCTTCGGACATACTTCAAAGAAACCCTGTTCGACAGTGTGTGTGCGTGTGTGTAAGCACCAGCAGTTGATTGCCAAAATAAACGATGCCTATTTTGTTGTTACTTACGATGCCATGGACTTCAGGTTTAAGTCTTAATGCATGTAACACTGTTTGCTGAACAAAATATTTATTCACAATTAGTTCTTTAGGGCCACATATACTGCATGGTATATTTTGTTTTATTCCTTTTAATTTAATTATGGTAATTAAACTTTACATATACGGTCGAGGAATGTCAAGTGTTAACTGGCCGAGTTTCTTTGGCGGAAATGGAGATGCGATTTTTGTTTGCAGAGAAAATTTCACAGTGATCATTCATTTAAGCTAATTGGTGACAATTGTATTCTTTTAATTTTGTTATACTATAGTACTGTTGTAGTTGTTTAAAAACATCTGAAATTTACTTGAATAATGTTTAATTTTCACGTTCTATTTTCTGAAGAAGAAAAAAAAAAGAAAAAAAATGTTGTGTGATATTAATTATTTCGTCCAGTGCCGGATTTAGACGTATGTGCGTGTGATTTGAATTTTTAACGTAGCTTTAACAATTTTTCAGTCATATCACTACGATGGCTGCAGTGTGGCAGCTTAGACTGTGGATTGCATACGTTATATCTATTTATAAACGGTTTGGGGTTGGTTTTTTCTTCATCTGACAAATGAAAATTGACAGACATAATATAATTATCGGGACTTCGCTGCGAAAAATTTAGAGATATTACGAGATCGAGATGTAGATGAGGAAATACCCCCAAAATCAGGAGGTTTTTCTCCCGGCTTGAGAGTTGACAGGTATGAACTGTCCGGGCTTGTGGAATTTCAGTCAGGGCTTGAGTTTATTTAAGTCACCTGCCCGGGGCCTGTGCCTAAAAAAATGCTTTTAACACTGACCAGTACAGTACATAAACTATTATATCAGACTGCAGATTCAAGTTTTGAATGTGCAACCCAAATGTGGTCTCCTTCCGTCTGCCTCGCTCGCCAATGTTTATGTTTGTATTCGAGGACTGGCTAGTATTGCGTCACGGTACCACGTGATCTGTCGTCTCATTAAAACTCGGAAAAACTCGGCAATTTACGGAATCGTGGTATCTTCCATGCAATAAAATCACTACCCACTTACGATATTTAATTTATAAACATGTCAGTCGAATTAAAATCTGTAGAGAATTACATATGTAGAAGGAAAATTTTGATTTCTAGTCTCCTTTAAGTTTACGTTCTGATAATGATAATTTATTTTGACCGTCCGTGATCTGATCTCGCTTTAGTGATAATTTCATTCCGCAGTTTTTTGCTGAATTTGATTGAAGGTTTTTAATCCGACCAGGAGTCAGACTGACACTAATGTGATGATATGGCATTTTATGATAATAATCGCCATTTTTCCAAATGTAATAAATCAGATACAGATTTGTAAAATCTAACTGTGATATTTGCAGCCCAGTATCCACGTTTTGATCACGTCCCATAAATGACATCAAACGATGATATGCACGCGCTACGTGATTTTGACCAAAATTTAACAATATATCTTCAGCTGGTTCTTGATATCCATTTATCCGCAAGGAAACTTCATTAACCCCAAGATTGTCAAATATCATATGTGAATGTAACTGGCTATTCATCCGATTATTATTTTGCAACGCAATAAAAATATGTCGTGGTGCAGAAACACCCTGTTGTGATGCTATATTCCATGTAAATAAACCATTAGCATTACCTTGAGCAGTATCTGTGGTTACTGTTAACCATGATAACAATGATTTACCGCCTTGATCCGCAAAAGAGAGTAATTTTTGTTCTTCAGTAATAGTTGGAATTATTACTGGCATCCACAATGAAAGTTTCGTTATATTTACTTTACCAACATCAGCAACACCATCACCTCGCCAGATTGCATCATTATCATCACATTTTCTAAATAACACAACTGTGTGCTTAGCTCCGAAGATAACTTTTCTAACATTTCTGCAAAATCCAAAGATGTGAGACAGTGAAATCGCACATGAAAAATTTCTATTATTTCCTGACAACGCTGCTCGGCGTGTTGCAAATCCTAGGTTGTAAGTTGCATCAACACTTTTTATAATATCAAAAGCAGCACCTGGTCTATCTGCATATTCAGGACATCAGCAACTGGTTGTGGATCAGCTGCAGTACCTCGTGGTGTTTGTAACTTAATATACTGAACATGATCAGCGTTGTTGGTAATATCCTTGGCAAACATCATTGTTGGACCGGCTGATCTTGTGTAATCATCAGAATATCTCGCTAGACCAATTATTGTTGTAGCAACATCAACATCATTCTGAATTGATTCAATATTTTTTCCATCAATCATGTATGTGGCGCTACTAAACAGTGCCATAATCCCGTTGTTGACAAAACCAACTCGCAGATTGGCATCATATGGCGTATTATCCGCCTTTACAAGTTCACCTTCTACTTCAATAAACGCCTCAGCGGGCAAGAAATATCTACTTGTATCCTGAACCTGTAATTCGATTCTCCCCCGCTGATTTGGTTGTCTTGCGTCATAGGAATAAAATTGATAATCACGTACTGATTCATCTTTGAGGACCGGTGCATCCATGCCAAATGCTGGGTCGGACATACGCTTGAACATTTTATTATAATTACCAATTTTCTAAATGGTGATCTAAATTATCGTTGAAGACCACTTCCCGCCATTAAATTTGCAGTTATATTTCTTTCTGCTTCTTCAGATAATTCCGCTAGTTTTTGATTTGCGGCTTGATTTATTATTTTACTGACATTTGCGGGCATAACTTCAGTGCCGGCCAGTTTCATTGGTTGCTGCTGTTTTCTTCGTACTAATCGAGCTAGTCTGTCCTTGACTGTCGAGAACGCTTTACTGGCAAGATTACCAATAGCGCCAGGAATTTTATCACGAACAGCCTCAATAGCCTTCATCCCTAATTGTTTTGCAATTGGTATTGCTTTTGGAGCCATCCTTCTAAATAGACCCTGAACAACATCACCAAGTCCATCTCCGTAAATTGTTTTGTAATTTGGTAGTCGTGAGTTTACTACCCTCACCATGATTGGTCTACGTTGAGCAGTGTGTATAATCATTTTTATATACTGATTAATTAATTGTTTAGTCGCTGTGATAATCATCAACAATTTCCTCCAATCAGTATTTCTAGTCGTTCTACGTCAGAAAGAACATTGTTAGGACAAGTAATAAGACCACTTCCCTGAGTAACCAAAGGAAAACCGCTTCCAGTGACACCTGATTCGTCTGGAGGTTTTGACAGTTTAGCCGTTCTTTTTACATCCTGCAAAAAATCTTTATACTCTGGATCATCAGTATTAATACTTTAATTTTTAGATGCAAAATATAATGTAGGAACCCAAAGTTTAGGAGCTATTGATTTAACATATTCAGGTTTCACATATTTTTCTCTGATTTTATAATGAAGCGCAGCAATATTAACTAATTTATCTCGGTCAGTAAAAGTATTAAGAGCCTCATCGGTAAATACATCTACAGGTTTAATATCTTTTTTTGGTTGTTCTGTCTGTTGCAGAGGTGGAGAAAGTTGATAAGAAGATTGTTGCTGGAAGGATTGCGGTGGAGAAGATTGTTGTTGTTCTGTTTGTTTCACTCTTTCTCTATAAAATCTTTGTATTTCTTCAAGAAGACTTCTGTATTCCAAATCATTCTCTCTGGCTTGTTTTTTGTTTTTGTATACGCGATATATCCACTTAATAAGATTATCACCACTTACACTTTCATATCCGGGTTTTAAAATACTGGATTTATTAAACATACTAATTAATATTTTTTCAGGTAGTTTTTTACTTTTAGTATTTCTAATATCTTCGACAAACCCTTCCCTAAATTTTTTAATCAATTCAATGTTTTCTTTTATTGGTTTAGCTTTAGGTGCAAGTTCTTTTTTCACGTCGGCGACTTCAGTACGAACTTCACTAGTATCTTCAGGTATTTCTTCGCCGACGTGTTGAGGTTGAGCTGTAGCTATTTCAGTTGGAAGATCTCGTAAAATCTTTTTTGTTTTCTTGGTTCTTTCTGCTATTTTTTTAGTGTGCGCAGCGGTTTGTTTTAATACTTGAAGAATACCTTTCTTCTTCTTTTTCTTCTCCTCGTCGTCGTCATCCTCATCATCCTTAAAATCTCCCCATACAGCTTTTTTTAGTAATTGTTGTAATGGGTTTAAATAACTGTTCTGTGCCTTCTGTAAATTCAACTTGGGCTTCTTGACGTTCTTGCACTTTTTGTCTAACAGAATCACGAACAGGAAGAAATGTTTTGATTGCTTTTAGTCTCTCTCGAGCTAATCTAGCAAGTGTGAGATTCCTTAGCTGGTGGCATTATTAATACGATAATTTTTAATTGATAGCAGCAGAGGGGGCGGAAACCTCCGATATGTAAACACAATTCTCGGTCAGGTACGTAGTGACCTTACTTTTTTTTATTTTATTTCGGAAGAAGCTTATACTTTAAGCAAATTAGGTTTCAGACAAGTGGTCCGTTCCCCCCCACCTCCTCTGCTGCTACTCAGGCTTGGAATTACCACTCGATAATATCAATACACTGATCTGATCCTTTATCCACCGCCTCAAAAATTAACAACTTACTACACCTAATAGTGACTATAATTTTTTTTAAAAGTCGCTTAGACATATCAATAAATACAAAAAATAGGGAATTTTCAATGTACACTATGTACTAGAATTTTTCGAACAAGTTAAGATATAGGAAAATTCTGAAACTCAAATAATTTGGCAGAATTGCACATGTGGCTTACATATTATTGGGTTTATTTATTGTCCACCAGCACAAATGGACTTTATTTGAAATAAAATACGTCCTGGCGTTTTAGGGCTATTAGTACTAACTATGAAAGGCTGCATCTGACTGGAGGTTGAATTCTTTGGTTGGTTTTTCAACTTGTAAGGTTCGATGTATTAGCTCAAATTTGATTGGTAGTTTAACACTGTTGTAGAAATTTAACTTGTAATGTGCAACCATGATTGAAAAAATCTAATTGAGGGCTGAATTCTCAACTAATAACTTAATTCTTTTAGTTGGGACTATTTGGTGTTAACTATGATAGGAAATGCTAATTGGATTTAACAAAACGCTCTTATTAGTTGTCGGACTCGAAATTGTTTGCTTGGGTTTGAGAGCCGACCCTAAATTTCATTCCGCTTTTGCCTCGTCCAGACAGACAAATTAAACAGTGTGAGACTCACACATAAACATGGAACTGTAGCGGCACCATTCCTACAGTTCCGACTAATTAAGAATCTCGACATTCGAGACTTAACCAGTCGCAAAAGCACACGATGCATAGGCGGCTTTAATTTTTTCATCATCATCATCATCATCATCATCATTGTTTATATCTAAAATGTAACACGTTATGTATATGTATTTATATATCCGGAATGGGAATTTTTATATCAAGTATTCTACAATTTCACTAAAATAGTTTTTCTTTGAATATCATTTTGATAGTTTGCCTTTCTGTACAGTTCGAACCCAGTACCTCTCCACACCAGAGCGAGGTAACCCCCCCCGCCAAGAAAACACTGTCATCTTATGGAGTGACACCGTTGTAAAGGAGGCTTGAACTATCTGTCATCTCTCTATTGACCAGAAAGTGCCCGCCAGCAAACTGGATATTATGAGGAGACCTTTTCCATCAAGCATCATCATATACTAATCTGTTGAAACTACCGGCCATAATTATTTCATAACTAGTTGCGAAAAATCATTTCAAAACAAGTAGGGAAAATCATTTCAAAACAAGTAGGGAAAATCATTTCAAAACAGGCTATGGGGAAAATTTTGTTCACAGCATATCGACCAATCATATGTTAATTTTCAGGTGCAGAATGGATTGGAAACCGCAACCTGAAATGGGTGGTCCATATACTTATCGATACTGTGAAACTAACCCAGGGCTGCATAACGGCATGGTTGTTGCGCCTTGAGTTTTCAGGGCCAGCAAAATCGAAATTATAGAGAAAGCAGCTCCCGAAAATGACAAACTGGGAACCATATTATAGGCCATTTTCTTCATAATTGACCCGATCGAGAGAAGAAAAAATGGCTCAACATCTATCATAAAATCCCTGTATCAAATGGTCGAGTCACTTTGGTAGTGTGGCAATGGACACATTTAAATACAGAATTATAATAGTATATTCAATAGAGAAAGCTAATTATTCCATTTATGTTCACGTTTCCTAACAATTCGCAGCCGCAAAGAGACACCCCCTCCACAAAAATTGTTCATACACCAGTTAGAGTGGCTTGTCAGTAGTGAATGGGGCCATCCTAGCCTCAATGGGAATTAGCATTACAGACCCCCCCCCCCGGGCCACTCTAGCCTCAAGGGAAATTTAACATGGGGAAAAATTCTGGGCCACTCTAGCCTCAAGGGGAATTTAACATGGGAAATAGTCATGGGCCACTCTAGCCTCAAGGGGAATTGAACATGGGGAAAAAGTCTTGGGCCACTCTAGCCTCAAGGGGAATTGAATATGGGGGAATAGAGTTTGGGCTTGTCTAGGGACAAGGGGAATTGAACATGGGGAATAGAGTTTGGGTCTGTCTAGGGACAAGAGGAATTTAAATTTTTTTTAAAAACAAAAATTTAAAAAAGGGTAGGCAATCGAAAGTCATTCTCTTTTCGAGACCTATGAGTGGCCCTGAAGAGGGCCTTTGGGCTTATGTTAATGTAGCCATTAACATAAAGGGCACCGCATTGGTCTTCTTCTTGTCCTTAGGCTGCGTCTCACTGTTGGCCCGTAAATCAGCACTCTTTTGAGGCATCCTTGTCTTTCTACGTAGATCCTACGTATCCACAGACTGGTGTCTGTCCTGTGGACAACGGTCCACTTGGATCGGACATACATTAGCATGTCCGTCCTAAACATCATTGAAGACACAAGGGTGGATGATTCAACTGTGGTCCACATCTTGAGGCGACGAGAACAGGTGAATCAATGCAGTGAATTGCGCTTATTTATAGGTAGAGGAAGGATTGAAACGGATTGAGTTCATTCACCAATCCAAACACGCTTTACAAAATTCAGTCAGCCCGCATCCAATCCGAAGAGAACAGTCTGTGACGTAACGTGGTCTATATAGATTCGCTAGCGCCTGTGTGTAGTCAATCTATGCGACAGTGATTCAACATGACGGAAACTCAGAAAACGATTCATTGGGGTGCACCAGCAGTGGAGACCGCCCAAGGGAACCCGGACTTACTTTCAGAAGAGGTAAATTGGGATTTTGTGGATTTTCTTACCTCGCAAGAATTTGTTCTGGAACCTTCGTTACCTTCTTCATTACCGCAAGTGGAGAATTTTAGACAGAGACAGAAAGAAGAATTGGAGAAATTTATACAACGACAAAAGGAAGCGGAACAAGCTTTTCTCCTATAGCAACAGCAGCAAGAAGAAGAGGTAAGAAAAAAAAACAAGAAGAAGAAGAAGAAGTAGCAGCAAAGAAACAAGAGGGTGAAAATCAAACGGTCACGGTACTGTTGGACATTTTAGCGGAGTTAAGAAGTCTGAAACAAATGTATCAGACTTCTTTATCACGACCGAAGAGAATACGACCTTCCCGAGCTAAACACGTCAACCCTGTGACTAAGCCTGCCGTAGCACCCTTAGTGATTTCAACCAAATCATCATCATCATCAACAGTACGCAGTCCAGAAGTAGGCCTCGGCCGTGGCAAAGGCTTAAGACAGTTAAAGTTGATTGCTTAAACTCACCCCTACACCAAAAAAACACAAAGGCCCTTTTCAGGGCCACCCACGTCTCTAGAAAAGAAATACAATTTCAATTGCCAATAACTAAAAAAAAACCCATTTTACCCCTATAGTACGTGTATATGAGTGCGTGAGTGTACGTTCTTATCTTAAAATCAAAACTCAAAGACACTTACCTTATATAATTAATGTATTCTTTTATCAATAGTTACCATCCAATTCACAATTCACAACAGAACACTTTAAAAAGTTCATAAACTTCTTCTGTCTCATTCTTTACTCTCTGTTTTTTAAATTTCTTCACCCTCACATGCTTTTCCTCTTCTTCCTCCTCACTTTCTTCCCTTCTTCTTTTCTTCTCCTGTTTCTTTTTCTTTTCCTTGCTGCTTTCTTCCTCTGAAGAATCCCTCTCTTCCTCTGAAGAATCCCTCTTTTCTTCTGACTCCTCTTGTTTCTTTTTTGGGCAATCTGGAGACCAATGTCCTTTTTCTTGACAATAATAACAGGTATCTTGACTTTTGTCTTTTCTAGCCCCTTTTTTTCTTTTTTGATGGTCTGGACACTCTGAAGACCAATGCCCTTTCTTCTGACAGATATAGCAAGTATCTTGACTTTTATCTCGAAAGGAAGGAGAGCAGTCCGTCGGCTGGTCTGAAGAGAATTTTCTAATGACCCCTCGCAAAGCTCTGATGAAACGTTCCATCTGGGTAGTCTCTTCCATCGTTGTGCTCGGTTTGAGAGTGAAATGAATAGTGAAAGGACAAGACACACACCCTTTTATATACGCTGGTCTGCCATGACTATAAATTAGTTTATGGTGTTTAAACTTGAGTCATTTGACGTTTTGCACTCAAGATGAAACGATCCAATTCATTTGAGAAGAAAGAAGAAGAAGAAAGTAAGAGGCAGAAACGTGATCTATCGCCTCGTACCAGAGCTGAAGTCTTGGCACAAATTCATGCCAGTGATTTTGAAGAGGACATGAGTGAACCAGAATTCGAACCCTCTAAACAGAGTTCGCCACCCTTAGTCAACCCTGAAAAATACTATTCCATTCGTTAGACGGAAAAGCGCTCCTCTAGAAAATTTAGAACCAAGGCTTACAAATACACGGTGAAGTTTAAAGATTTCAAGTCCGATGTACCGTTAGAGAAAGCAGAAGGGTTCATCACCGGAGTGTGGGATTCTTTTTTCACCACACTCAAGCGACAATGTCAACCCAAAGAAGACGATCGCTTGAGACTTTCCATACAACACGACGGTTTGAAATCCCCTGTTTGGATCGAGTTTAGCACCCCTGCAGAATTGACCACTTCCAAAGTCATGGACAAAATTCAACACGTGCAACAATCTAATGACCAATTTGACATCACCGATGGAAAAGCCACACTGGACATGACCCATGTCTCTCCTCCTCAAGGGACTGGACGCAAAAAGATGTTATTGGTGGACGAGCTTCGCAACACCAAAACAAGTCTCGTCCGAATTAACAACCCTCAAGACCAGATGTGTTTAGCCCGTGCCATCGTGGTGGGACGAACCTATGACAACAAGAACGACACGGCAGAATGGAAAAGAGCCTGGAAAACTATTCGACAATCGGACCGAGCCAAAACAACGAAACGAAGCAGAACTCCTGTTGCAACAAGCTGTCTTGTCCAAAGACCCACCCTGTGGCATTCCTGAAATGCAAAAATTGCAAGCTGTCCTAGCTCCACGATACACCTTGAAAGTGCACCCTCAAGAAGTGCGCGGACCTCTGTTGTTTCGAGGCCAAGATTTTAAGGATGGAAAATACATTCACCTTTATCATCACGATGACCATTTCGATACCATTACCAGTATCACCGGATTTCTAAGATACAGATATTACTGTGAGAAATGTGACCGTGGTTATAATAATCGAGAGCAACACAAGCATTGTGGATCGAAATGCCCAGGATGTTTGGCCTCTCCGCACTGTCTGAGCGAAGGACCAGTGCCTTGTTCAACTTGTCTGCGCACGTTTGTCAGCCCTACCTGTTACCAACAACATTTGAAGACGCAAGGTTCACAGCAGAAATGCGCTTGTCAACTGCTGAGATTGTGCCCTACGTGTGGACAAGGCATACGTACCAATAGTGCCAAGGCACACGTATGTTCAGGAAAGAAAAAATGTCACATTTGTCACCACATCGTAGGCTTGGAACATCAATGTTACGTGCAAAAATACCAACCCCCACAAGAGGAAGAGGACGGTCACAAGAAGAAGAATAAAGGCAATTTCATCCTTTTCGATTTCGAATGCATGCAAGAGACTGGCATTCACATTCCTAATTTCTGCGTGGCTCATCGAGCGTGCGAGAAGTACATTCAAGAACCTATCTTCAGTCATTGCCCTCACTGCAGCAAGATTCCTGGAGGGCGTGAAAAAATCTTTCGAGGACCGAACACGTTAGCCGATTTTGCCCAATGGGTCTTAGACCCCATCGACAAGACGTGGAGCCAAGAGGACATCGAACGTTACGGAGATTGTCATCGTCATGCCACGGTGATGGCTCACAATTTCTCCGGATACGATGGACAGTTTCTTTTGAGATACTATACGGAACAAGGCACCGAGCGTCCTAAAGTGACTTTGAACGGAGCCAAAATCATTTTCATGCAAGTAGGACAAGTACAGTTTAAAGATTCGATGAGTTACTTGGCCATGCCTTTGAGCCGAATGCCTAAAACGTTTGGAATGACAGAAATGGCTAAAGGGTACTTTCCACACTTTTTCAATACGGAAGCCAATCAACACGCCGTTCTACCCCATTTACCTGAGGCTCACTATTACGACCCCGACAACATGCGTACCGAACAACGAGAAGCTTTCTACGCTTGGTACCAGGCTCACGCCTCCGATCCTTTCGACTTTCAGGAAGAAATGCTAAAGTATTGTCGTTCCGACGTGGACATTTTACGGCGTTGCTGTGGAAAATTTCGAGAACTGTTCATGGAACACGGAGGGGTCGATCCTTTGAAAGAAGCTTGCACCATTGCCAAAGCGTGTTCCTTAGTGTACAGACAAGGATTCATGCCTGAAAACACCGTGGCTGTCATCAGCCCTCAAACGACCAACTATGTCAAACGTCAATACTCGGTCAAAGCCCTACGTTGGTTACATTACTTGTGCGACAAGGAAGACAAATGGATTCAGCATGCCCGCAACGGAGGAGGCGAAAAGACCATCGGAACGTATTCGGTCGATGGCTGGGACTTAGAAAACCCCAAGATCGTGTACGAGTTTAACGGTTGCTTATTTCACGGATGTCCCGTCTGCTACCCTGATCGTAGCACTAAAAATCAGTTTTTACAACGAACCATGGAAGACTTGTACCAGGACTCTTGTCAGCGACGCCTAAAGTTAGAACAGGAAGGATACCAAGTGGTGGAAATGTGGGAACACGAGTACGATCACCGTATGAAAACCGATCCCGAGTTTAAACGCCTCGTGGAAAGTTACAAGCTGATGGACCCCCTGAACCCGAGGGATAGTTTGTACGGAGGAAGGACCAATGCCACCTGTTTGCTGTACCAAGCCGACGAAGAGAAAGGAGAAGAAATCAAATACTTGGACGTGTGTTCGCTGTATCCGTACGTGTGCAAATATTGTCGCTTTCCTGTAGGGCACCCACAATTGCTGACGGAACACATCGACCTGAAAAACATTCGACAATACGAAGGCTTGATCAAGTGTAAAGTTTTGCCGCCCACGCACTTGTACCATCCCGTGTTACCTCACCATTGCCAAGGCAAACTGATGTTTCCCTTGTGCCGTACTTGTGCCGAAACGTGCAACCAAGATCAGCCTTGCCATCACACCCAGGAAGAACGGGCCTTGACGGGGACGTGGGTCAGCGTGGAATTGTTCAAAGCTCTGGACATGGGATACCAACTGTTAGAAGTATACGAAATTTGTCACTTTCCAAAGACACAACAATACCACAAGGGTGACCTCACGCAGAAAGGCATTTTCGCTGACTACGTGGATGCTTTTTTGAAACTGAAACAAGAAGCCAGCGGCTATCCTTCCTGGTGTCACACTCCCGAAGACCAAATAAAATTCAAAGAGAAATACAATGAACAAGAAGGCATCACTTTAGATCACATCGAGAAAAACGAAGGCAGGCGATCGTTTGCCAAAGTGATGTTAAATTGCTTGTGGGGTAAAATGGCACAACGACCGTGTTTACCCAAGACGGAATATTTGACAGAACCTTCCCGCTACTTTCAGATGATTCACGACAAAACCAAATACATGAAACACGTGGACGTCGTTCGCGAGAATTTGATCTTGGTCAATTACGAAGAAGATCTGGACTTTGTACAAGACGACCCCTTTGGAAATGTCATCATTGCGGCTTACGTGACAGCTCATGCTTGCCTAAAATTGTACGAAGCTTTAGAACTGTTAGGGGATCGTGTCCTGTACTTTGACACGGACAGTTGCATTTACATCCATCACCCGAGTCAACATCACCCTGACATCGAAGGAGACCGTTTAGGAGCCTGGACAGACGAGCATCCCGACGACAAGATTCTAAGTTTCGTCAGTGGCGGTCCCAAAAATTACGGCTACGAATACCGGGACAAACAAGGAGAAGTGCACACGACGTGCAAAGTGAAAGGATTGACTCTGAATTATCGTACCAGTCGAGTGGTCAACTTTGGGGTACTGAAAGAAGCCTTGCAATCGGGAGAGGATGGAAACTTTAAAGTGACCACCTATCAACCGAACAAGATTGTACGTTTACCCACTCACCACATCGTCAGTCGACCCTTGGAAAAAGTCTATCAAATCGTGTACCAGAAGCGAGTGCGACTACCCAACCACTTTACTTTGCCGTATGGACACGTTGGTATAAAACATTGGTTGTAAGAGGACAGTCATCCACTAGAAGGATGACTTCGCCACAGCAAGAATCGAGTGAGAAACCCGATGAGAACTCCAAGTTCAAACCCTACCCTTTTTCAGTCTTCTTACCTGAATATCGTGATTGTGCCCGTCGATTGGACACGTTTCAGAAATGGCCTACGGATAGAGAAGGATTACCTTCTTCGCATGTTTTAGCTAGAACAGGATTTGTCTACTTGGGACCTGAGTCAGGATTGGGATACAAAGTACAGTGTTTCGCTTGTGGCCTGAAGTTACGAATGGATCTATGTATCTATAAAGATTCAGCTATTCTGGAACATACTCGATGGTCTCCGCACTGCCCTTACCTTTCTCTGGCCTTTCCACCCATGACATTACTGTACAATGATGACGGTACCTTAGAGACGGTACCTTCCAAAACAAGACATATAAAACATAAAAAAGGAAAGATGTACAAGCTGGAGACTGCATTGCGACTAGTATAAAAAGGGGCTATGGTCAAGATCGATAGTTCATTGGGACTACCAAGACCGAGCGAACAACATGAATACTTTCAGAGAAACACAAAACAAGTTTAGACAGGTACACTTCAAGTGTGGGACTCCTGAAGTGGAATGCGATTGTGAGCCTTGCGATGGGTACGATGCTGTACGTTGTGACCTTAGCGATGCCGTAAAGCATCATGGGAACTTTAGTGTCACTACCCGTATCATGGAAAGTGATGCTGTGCGTGTCAAACCTGAGGGATGCGAAAGCGATGCCGCTCGTCCTCTTGGACATTTTACTGGGTTTCGTTTTAAAGGGGAATGTTCACCTTCACGTCTACCCCCCTACGGATGTCATCCAGCCCTGAGCAAACTCCTGTCCATGTCACCCAACCCTCATCGAAACGAACCTGTGAAAGACGAATATTCGTTCCCTGTGCGTTTGTCGGAATACTGCGACTTTGAAAATCGTCTTCAATCGTTCAAAGGAAAATGGCCTAAGTATCTGGGAGGACCGACCCCCGAAGAATTAGCCAGAGCAGGATTTTTCTACTTGGGCGAAGGAGATAAAGTCAAGTGCTTCAGTTGCGGTGTGTCACTTCATTACTGGGAACCGCAAGATTCGGCCTACTTAGAACATGCTCGATGGTCACCGAATTGTCATTACTTACCCTTAGTGGGGCTGAGACATTATAGTAACTTACCATGTCGTTGACGAAGAAGAAGAAACCAGTTTGGCTAGGAGTCAAATGTTGGACATCACCGAGACCAGTATTTAAACTTCATTTCATAAACGATATTGAATCATTACCTAAAGAACTGCAAGAGAAGATTTACAAGGAAGTTTGGCAGGGACTTACCAGAGTGAAATCTCAATGGGTGACTGTAGAACTTTTGTGCCTAGAAATTCACAAGAGGAAAGTGAAAAAAGTCAACCAATGTGTTAGATTCCTTTGGGTCAAGTGTGCATTCGTCCTATTGTATTACTCTAGACCGTTTACATCAAAAGAGTTCAGTGACATTCTTGGACGTTACCCTGAATGGCAGTGGTCAGAAATTACTCACTATGTGGATTACTTTTGCTCTAGGAGAAGATTGTGAATTGTACGGACTGACCTATTCATGGATACTTTACAAGAGAACATTCATGCTTTGCCTGTGGAATTAAGAGAAAGGATTTAACGAGAGCTGGTCAAAATACAAGTGAAACGTAAGGAACAATTGCATCCGTTACGTCACCAGATCTTTAACCACATGGTACCTGAATGGTATAAGAGAACTGATTCGTCAGAAATTGTTTCAGTGGTCAGACCTTGTTCATCACTTTCAGTTAGTGAATGAACTAAATGTTCGTAATTTTGGTTACTTCCAGATTCACCTAGAGCAACGTATTGAGGAAGACGAGTTAAAGGATTACCAACATATGTTACGTGGAATCTGCTTAGTGGAAGAGAAAACTTCTAATCGAAGTTTGAACTGTAAGTTACAGTATTCTAGATTTGCTATTGGAGAACGAAGATGTCTGGGTAGAATGTACGTGTATTGCTTCCGAAAAAAAGAGAGTATAAAAACAGGAATCTATGCCACGGCTTATGTCGTATGTAATTGAACAGATTCCGTGGAAGGAACTCAATGACCATATTCAAACCGTGGATCATTACCATCAATTATTACAAGAACTGTATCCATTCAATTTGGGTCGACAAGTGGTGTGTGTCTTAGTGACTTGTTTTCTGGGATTTCGTTTACCAGCCGATTCCTTGTGGACTCTTTACGAACAGTACTTACCACCTCAATGGCCTTAAGTGGTCACGAAAGACTCCTTTTGCTCAAAGCCTTGCGGTTTCATCTGGATACTTCTCGACCTCTACGGGAAAAAAAAGATTCGTCAACTTTTAGCTACCCAAGACGTGTATGACGATGTGTGTGTAGCTTGTGACTTACATCCCCACTGGACAGATGTCCGTGCCTGGAAAGAATGGGATTTTGAGGCTTGGACCCAAGAAGTGGCCCAGTACGCACGACAGTTGTTCAAGGAAAAAAGTTACTTTTCAACCTGTGTTAGTGACGGTACCAGAAGAACCCGTCACTCAGGACAGGACTGTCGTGGACAGTCCTGAAAGACCCTTTCGGGAGGACACTTGTGTGACCTTACCCCCTATAGAACTGGTCAGAACTTTACCCAAAACATGTTGTACAGACACTTGTTTCTATTCCACGTTGATGGTTATCATGTGCCTTTTATCCTTGTACTTAAGCCTTTGGCTTTTATGTATTTTTGTCTTTCATATTCATGTTTAAAACATTCAATAAACGTGTTCTGAAAAAAGTATATAAACTCTCGTCTTGTTTGTTTTCGTGTCACAAGTGACATTCCTAACACTATGGCTACCTCTGCTGTCTCTGCTCCCTCTTCCTCTACTGTCAAAGTCATCGACGAACACTTAGATCGTGCCAGTTGGGAGGCTTTGTATCTTCGTCATCCTTTTAACATGCTCATTGCTGGACCTAGCGGTTCAGGCAAAACCGAATTCGTCAAACGTTTGATCGAACATAAAAGTCAAGGCGATTCCATCGTGTTTGTGGAAGGCATTCCTAATGAAGACGACGGCATCGTCTATGACTCCCGTCAAACCCATTTGGTCATTTTTGACGACATGTTAGGAGAAGACGAAGAAGAAATTAAACTGTGGTTCACGCGCAAAGGGCATCACCGTAATGCCAGTGTCGTTTACATCACCCAAAATTTGTTTCAACAAAGTAAAGCCCATCGCACCATCAGTCTCAATGCACATTACTTGGTCTTGTTTAAAAGCCCTCGAGATAAATCACAAGTGCAAGTCTTAGCCAAACAGTTAGGAACGCCTTGGCTGACTCAGGCGTACGACGATGCCACTCAAACTCCACACGCCTATTTACTCGTTGATTTGAAACCTACGACCCCCGATGATTTGCGATTTCGTACCCACTTGTTTCACCACTGGTGCCAAGACGGAGGGCCTGTCCTGTACACGTCTCCGTCCTCGACTTAATTTCACTCCACATAAAAAAATCTATAAAAACCTCAGACCCTTTTCGTCTGTCTCACACACATTTTGAACATGACGTCCCTTCAATCGCATCTTCCCGTCAAATTGATTCGTAACTTGTATGGCATCAGTCGAAAAAAAAATCCACAGATACGAGCTCGTGTCTTAGAAGCTAGTCTCAAAGAAGTCTTACGATGGTTCACGGTGAGGAATCATTCAGATTCCTCATCAAACCAAACGCTTTTTCGATCGAAACAAAGTCGCTTTGGTCCAACTGGCCGATCCCGGCATCGACACTCAAACCAAAAAACAAATCATTTTGAAACCTGGAGGGAGCGGTACTCTAGGAGGGGTCATCATTTGCTCTCTCTTAAGATGGGATCCTAATGCCCCCAAACTTCTCCCCAAGAAAAAAGTCCAACGAAGCTCCAAGAAGAAGAAAAAGACCAGACCCCCAAGGAGAACTTCTCCAGTGGCGGGACCCTCCTCTTACCAGACACCACCCCGGAAAAAGAAAAGAAGCCCCCAGAAAAAGAAACAGAGAAAAAGTCCCCAGAAAAAGAAAAGCCCACAGAAGAAAACTAGTCGCAAGAGAGGCACTTCTTCGGCCAGGACGCAACCTTACACTCGCAAACCACGACCTGCCACGGCGGTGACTGCGTCTCCGGCAGCCTCACGTTCATCCACTTCTCCGTTGATGACACCAAGAACTGAAGAGTACATGGAGACGTTGATCACACCAAGAACTTCTCCGTTGATGACCCCAAAAAGAACTTCCCCCGTGGCAGGACCCTCCAATTTAGTGGCAGTGGCTGCTGCTCACAAAGTACCTTCTCCCAAAATCAAAGTCCAAGAAAGATCGGGCATGTTACAAAGTTTACTGGATTTGTCCAAGCAAGAACTGGCTCGATTTAGTCCGTTGCGTACACCTGCACGACGTGTCATGCCTGTCCTCAAACTGATACGACGTAAAGACAATCAGTGGCGACGCGTTCCAGTATAAAATAGGCATGTGACCAAGTCGGGGGCATCATTGTTTTGGTTCTCCTGAAGATGTCACCCTCCAGAAAACATCCCTCTTCTAAACAACCCCAAGGAAAGAAAAGAAAAGGATTGCCTCCTCGTTTAGTCAAACATGTGGACATGTTATCTGTCCTGTCCAAAGCTTCTCCACCTCTACGAAAAAAACTCATTCAATCGGCCTCCAAAGAGGTCATCGATACCGTGTGCGAATGCTGTTTGAACGTCTTGAAAGGTACGATCCCTTTGTCCAAACACCAGAAACAATGCTTAGGCAAACATCGTCACGTTCTTCGCCAAATGGTTCAAAAGAAAATTCCCATTCGTCAAAAAAAGAAGATGTTGGTCCAACGTGGAGGCATTTTACCCCTCTTGTTAGGCCCCATACTGAAAGGAGTCTTGGGAACCATGTTGGGAGGACTGGTGGGAGCAAGATAAAAAGGCCCTTGGAAGTCCCAAGATCTCAGAATCGACCCCTGACAACCCCATGGAAGAACGAAAACTAGCTTTAGTGCCTTACAAACGATGGATGGAATACCATCAGTGGCAAGAACAACGCACCCCGCATTTACCTCCCAATCCCAATTTGAGCGAGATGTCCCAGTTACAACACGAATTGCAGTCCTTGATGGATCGATTTGTCCGAAACAGAAAAATCGCAAAAGACAGAAGTGAAACAAGAACCGATATCCCTGTTCACACATCCTCCTCCTCCTCGACACCTATTGCCGGTCGCACACGCAAAGCATTGCAATCCAAGAAAAAACCCCAAGAGAAAAAGAGTAGCATCTTCAAGAGTGGGTGTCTTGTTAACATACAAACAAACACAAAAATGGAAAAAGTGTTAGCCAGCATTTATTACGATCCCTCCCATCCTGCAGGTTACGCAGGAGTTCAAAAATTGTATCGTGCTGCCAAAACGCGACTGAAAAGTCTCCGTTTACCTCAAGTGCAACGATGGTTAGAAGAACAAGCTACCTACACTTTACACAAACCCATTCGACGCAAGTTTTCCAGACGTTGCACCCGAGTGGAAGGCATCGATCATCAATGACAAGCCGATTTAGCCGATGTCTCTCATTTGGCCAGCTACAATCGCGGCTACAAATATTTGTTTTGTGTCATCGGCGTCTTTTCCAAATTTGCCTGGGTCGTGCCCTTGACTTCCAAATCGAGCAGCGAGTTAGTGCGAGCCCTGCAACGGGTGTTGAAACAAAGCGGTCGTCACCCTCTTCGATGGCAAACGGACAAAGGTACCGAATTTCTGAACCAAGCTTTCCAAAAAGAATTAAAGAAACGTGACATTCATTTTTTTACCACCGAGAATCCCGAAACCAAAGCCAGCATCGTGGAACGTTTTCAACGCACTTTGAAAGAACGCATGTGGAAATATTTTACGCATCACCACACTCTGAAGTACATCGACATCTTACCGCACCTGGTGCAAGCGTACAACCAATCTTACCATCAAAGCATCGGACGTGCCCCGCAAGAAGTGACTCCGTAGAACGAAGTGCTGGTGTTTGAGCGCCTGTTTGGTACGTCCCCGACGTGGGCTGTCCCCAAGAAAAGTGGAGAGTTGACCGTAGGAGATTGGGTGCGCATTGGCAAAACCAAACGCACTTTCGACAAAGGTTACTTACCTAACTGGACGACCGAATTGTTTCGTGTCACTGGACGAGTGCATGGCCGTCATCCTGCCGTCTATAAATTGGAAGACATGAACGGAGAAGTGCTCAAAGGAACGTTTTATTTGCCCGAGTTACAACGTGTCACCAAAAAAGAAGACGACGTGTACGACATCGAAAGCATTCTCGAACGCAGAACCCGTAAAGTGGGCAAACGACGTGTCAAAGAAGTCAAAGTACGTTGGAAAGGATATCCACCCAGTTTTGATTCTTGGATCGACGCTTCGCAAGCCATCGACTATAAAAAGAAGTGACCATCATGCCCTTTCACACAGACGCAGCTACGTCGACCACTCCTTCACCCAGTTCTTCTGTGCAAGATTTACAAAAACAACCCTTGTGGGTGTGGTGTGGAGAACGTGTGCCTAAAACGCAAATCGTCTTTTTCTGCCAAATCTTCGTGGTGTATTGTGTCATCGGGCCAGCCATTGCCAATTTGAGTTTGCAACAAGGAGACAAACAATTGTGGACCATTTTATTGAGCAGTTGCATCGGTTACCTGCTTCCTAATCCCTCCCTGAAATTCACCTCGAACGGGAACCACGGGAACCTTGTGTCCAGTGCCAGTGCCAGTCACCACTCCAACCACAACCACAACCAGAACCCCATTTTGGGCGGAGACACGCCTCTGACGTCCAGTAACCCCTCGGACAGCCACAGAACTCTGGAATTATGAGTCACCAAAACCAATTTTACTTAACCTTACCCAGTGACAGTTCCATGGAGGTGTTTCCCCACAACACGTTGTGCTGTTGCACGACCAAATTACCTCAGGCCATCCCATTAGAGCACGAAGCCCAGTGGAAAGTGGCTTTGGTAGAAATGATTTACCCAACACAAATCAAAAACAGCACTGAAACTCAAAACACTTTTGACGTCGAAATTCTGGACCCAACGGTGCAGCAAACCATGACGAACACTCCTCAACATAGATCATTTCTTGCGAAGGACCCAATAGCCCGCAGCAGCAGTGACCCTTCTCCTCCTTTTTATGTTTATCACTTTAAAATTAACTCAGGCCATTATTTTAGTTGTCAACATCTGGTGGAGGCCATCGCTGACAAATTCTATGCAACATTTGACAAAGTTCTGACCGGACTAAAAAAACGTGTCACCATTGAGTACCACAAACTGTCTCATCGTCTATTCATCAAATTTGAAAGTGAGGAAAAAAGTATACGTATTAAATTTTGCCCTGAATTGTATGACATTTTGGGTGGAGACCTCAATTTGGTCACGGATAAGCACTCCAAAAAGATTGAGAAAGCAGAGATTGACAACAACGGGCATTTTGCGAGGTATTTTCGTTTCCCAGTAGAACTGAACCAGGGACTGAATTTGATGTTTGTGTACTCCGATGTGGTGGAGTACAACGTGGTGGGACACACCTCTGTGCCGTTACTGCGTGTCATTCCTTTCAAAGTAAATTCTGCCACGACCATTGACGAGGAAGGTGGAACACTTACCACGTCCACCGCGAATTTGTACATCCTCATTATTTGCCCGTCAGCAAGTCGTATTTGGACAAACGGTTCTCTCACGATTCGTAAGTCATGTATCCAGTGTACCGAGGGGTTGCTCGACAGCGAGGACACGGTTTAGGAGATATGTTAAAATCGGCCTTTCGTTCGGTGGCCCCGGTGTTGAAACCGATGGTGACACGCGGATTGCACGCCTTGAAAGATGCGACACTGACGCAAGGCAAAGAATTTCTCCAAAATGTCATCATCGACAAACAAAACCCCAAAGAAGCCTTCATGAGGGCAGGCAAAAATGTCTTGCTACAAACGGGTAAAGACCTTTTGGGCCGACGAGACACACCTATAAATGCCCTGCACGCTACTGAATCATGCATTCAGCACGGACAAGGCAGAAAGAGACGACGCAGAAAACACCCTTTCACCAGACTTCACACGTCTAAAGCTAGAAAGACCAAGAAAAGAAGAACCGTTCGAGACTTAGACGTTTTCGATTATTGAGAAACAGCAACAAAAAAATGATGCACCGAGAGTCATGCGCCTGTTCCAAGTCGGAACTGGATCTGTTTGCCATGCCACCTACCATGATGACGATGCAAGAATCCCAATGGGTGGAATTTCACCCCGTCTCCTCATTGACAGATTCCGCTCCCATCGAGTTTGAAATCAAGGGACAGCCCGAAGATTACATCGATCTGAATAGCAGTTACTTGTACCTGAAAGTCAAAGTTCTAGATAAGGATGATGGTGGTATAGACGGTGACGAGAAAGTAGCTCCCGTCAACAATTTCATGCATTCCTTGTTCAGCTCAGTGGACTTGTACTTGAATAACAAACTGGTCAGTAGCAGCATGGATACTTACCCTTACCGTGCCTACCTGGAAAATCTCTTGACGTACGGAATAGATGCCAAGAATACTCATCTCAATGCTTGTCTGCTATGGGAACCTGACGAAGCGGGCAAGTTTGACACATTTGACAATGACGGCTTTGAGGAAAGACGAAACAAAATCAAAGGTGGAAAGAGTTTAGAACTGATGGATCGTTTGCATTTGGACATGTGGTTGCAGGAGAAATATTTGCTGAACGGGGTAAATGTTCGCTTGAGACTGAATCGCAGCAGTGCCGCTTTCCATTTGTTGGCTGATACTGCTGCTGGCAAACCTAAAAGCAAAATCGAGGTGGTCAAACTCTACGTACGACGTGTGGAAGTGTTACCCAAAGTGGGAAACGACATTAGTCAGATATTGAGCAGAACGACCGCCAAATATCCCATACGACGCGTGGAAGTGAAAACCTTCACCATTCCCACTGCACATCATTCCATGATCGAAGATCATCTGTTTCAAGGACAGTTACCCAAACGTTTAATCCTTGGTATGGTCAAGAATTCAGCCTTCAACGGAGACTTCACTAAAAATCCTTTTAAGTTTAAACACTTCAACGTTAAGAAAATCGAAGTCAGTCGCGATGGCAAGACCTTGTGTACCCGACCTTTCGAACCTAACTTTGATTCCACAAAGATGAATTACTTGAGATCGTACTTGTCCCTGTACGAAGCCACTGGACAGTTAGGGACCAACACCAGTCACGGTATTACGTACGAAGATTACGCAGGAGGCTATGCTTTGTGGGCTTTCGATTTCACTCCAGACCAAGGCAGTGACGAGGGACATTTTCACCCTATAAAATCCGGCCAGATTCGTGTGGAACTTCAGTTTGCAGAAGATGTGAAAGAGACTGTGAACGTCATCATATATGCAGAATTCGATAATACGATAGAAATCAACAGTTTGAGAGAAGTCATTCTAGATTATTAGAAGCTATGGAAGACTGTTATCCCTCTTTACCTAGTGGAGAAACTTTGGAGATGGAATGTGAGGAAACTGTGGAAGAAGAATCCCAAGACAAAGACGAAGAAGTGATCATGATGAAGTCAAGATGGCGAGAACAAGAAGCCCATTTAGTTTCCTGTTTTGCTACATTCCTGACAGATGTAATGAAAGAATTGATCAAGGAAGAGTGCTATGGATGTCACAACGATCATCCCAGTCAAATTCAACACGACAAATGTCTGATGTTGAGCCAAGAAGAAAAATTGGACGAATATCTGGACAAAGCTTGGGGTGTCATCGAGATAGAATTCGTGTTGAACGAGTGGTATAAAGGCTTGGATAAACATTCTTCTCCTCCATTAACGTCTTTGGAGCGCCGTCGCATCGAATCTCTCTTTGACCAGAATAAGAAGTCGGATCTAAACGCTTTTTACTTGTCAGACATTTTCAAGCAAAAGGTCAGGATCGAATTGATGACTTATCATTACCTGTGAAGAAGAAAAAAACATGGATACCTGGGAACTTTATTACCTTTTGAACCACAGTTCGTATACGGCTTCTTGGAGTCCTGTCGTCTGTGCTAAAGATGAACTCCCTCATCGCAAACCTCAAGACCATCAAGCTTACGTGATCAACACGGACGACAGTCATCTCCCAGGAACCCACTGGGTAGCCGTCTACTTTCCTCAAGAAGGATGTGCGGAATATTTCGATTCGTACGGCTTACCTCCTTTGGAAGACGATATCATTGACTTTATGAGAAGAAATGCTCAGACCACCCGATTCAATAATGTGAAATTACAAGGCACAGATTCCTTGGTGTGCGGACAGTACTGTGTGTATTTTCTGCATCATCGCAGCCTGGGCTATTCTTTAGAACA
Organism: Sinohyriopsis cumingii; assembly: GCA_028554795.2. NCBI lineage: Eukaryota > Metazoa > Mollusca > Bivalvia > Unionida > Unionidae > Sinohyriopsis > Sinohyriopsis cumingii. Next base: position 105,178,051 of record CM068840.1, on the reverse strand, counting down.
TTTAGTAACTCATTTTGATCCTCGTTCTTCTTCAAGAAACGATGTGAAAGTAGATCGATGGTTTTGTGACCATTATGCTTATCTTTTGTCTCAAGCTAGGAAACGTAGTGTCCATCAATAGCCTAATGACTTCCAACAATGGAAATCACATTTTCATTCACAACGTTGCCAACCCTGTCCAAAATAATGTGTAAATTGAAAAAAAAATGTTTGTCATTTGAAAAAAATGTTTGATGTTATATTGTTGGATTATTGTTAAAAATGTTAGAGTTGTTTGTTAGTGTTAAGTGATTTTGAATAAAAAATGTTGTTTTGAAAAAAATGCCTTTGTCTTTTGTTTGGCTATAAGAATGTTGATTCATGCTCTTTGACTTCTTACTATCCCTCTCATGACACTCATTGAACGTTCCGGCTCGAAAACCGTGGAGGGATGTTTTCCTTCACGTCCGCGCTTTGACTTTAAGAACCGGGGGCAGTTTCCAGTCTAACCATCCATTGTCGACTCATCCTTCTACGAAGATGTGCTCCAAACTAGCTAAGCTAAACGAAGCCTACGTGAATTTGCATAGGGTCAGACACAGTCTGATACCGAAGCCAGAAGAGATAGAGAATGTGAGAATGTTAAAAGTCACTGAAGACCTAACAGAAGAGCTCTTCAGAGAAGAAGTGAACAGGGAGAAAGAAGAATGGACAGAGAAGTACAGACTTCAGAGACAGCAGCAACAGCAACAACAACAGCAACAACAACAACAACAACAACAGCAGCAGCAGCAGCAGGAACCTGAACCTGACAGAGGCTTTGTCGATTGTCGTATCGACACCAAAGAGTTCTTCTTCTCTTTCCGAAGAAGCAGACCTATCGTCAGAAAGTCTATCCTCAGAGGACGACGCATTCTTAGAAACTAAAAGATTGCCAGAGCAAACAAAAAAAAAGCCCTTTTCAGGGCTACCCCAATACTCTAGAAAAGAAATAACAATCGATTTGCCAATGTGTGTAGGTAGAGTAGTGTGAATATAAACACTGACTCTTTTTTATAGTGTGAGTGTATGTGTTTGTGTATAGGATTGTGAGTTTGTAAGTGCTCACGTACGTTGGTGTTGACGTGTGGGAAGAGTAGATTTGGGGTTTGATTGCTTTGCGTATGTGGATAGTATATTGAAGTGATTAATGAAAATTTTTTAGAATAGTAATGGGTAGTATAAAAAAGTGAGTGAATGTTTCTTTTAGGTCCGCGAGTTGTTTGGTCATGATCTAGGTAAAATCAATTTTATGTTTTTTTAGGGGGATGTTTTCCTTCACGTCCGCGCTTTCAGTATAAATTGAAACTCGCTGGGCAGTCTAGCTACCCTGTTCATTCGTTGACAAGACAATGAATACCAGAATTGTGAAACTGCTAGAACTCCAGATGCACCTGGAATATGCCAGGCGCATACTAAATGAACTGGCCGCGGAGGCCATTGTCGAAGAGGCAAGGATGAAAGAGGAGGAGGAAAGAAGAAAAAAAAAAGAGGAGGAAAAGGAGAGAGAAAATTTCAGAATCCCAGAGACAGAAAATTGGGATTCTGAAGCCACTTATCCCGCCTCTGCACTCCCAAGAAGAAAGGTAAAATGAGACTGGGGAAGAAGATGTGTGTGCGGTGCCAGGCCTGGAAGGTGCCATCATTAGATAGGTGCATCTGGAGTTTAAAAAAACAAACAGCCCTTTTCAGGGCTACCCAATACTCTAGAAAAGAAATAACAATCGATTTGCCAATGTGTGTGTGTATGTAGAGTAGTGTGAATATAAACACTGACTCTTTTTTCCTAGTGTGAGGGTATGTGTTTGAGTTTGTGTGTTTGTGTTTGTGTGTTTGTGTTTGTAAGCGCTCACGTACGTTTGTGTGAATAGTAGATTATGGGTTTGTTTATTGTTTGTTTTCGTATGTGGAGAGTATAGTTAGGGTTTTGTAACCGCTCACGTACGATTGTGTGGATAGTAGATTATGGATTTTGTTTTAATGATTTGCGTGTGTAAATAGTATATTTGGGGTTTGTTTATTGCTGATTCACGTATGTGGATAGTAGATCATATGAAATGAGAAAAGTAGGGGATGTTTTCCTTCACGTCCGCGCGTTGTTTGGTCATGATCTAGGTAATATCAATTTTACGTCTTGGGGATGTTTTCCATCACGTCCGCGCTTTCACTATAAGAACCCACAGTATTCGTCGTTCAAACCATTCTACAGAAAAGATGGCTTCAAACCACCTCGATAAAATGCAAACATTGCAAGACGTCCTGGACAATTTGGGCATGATGGAACAAATGCTAGTGAGACTAAATGAAGATCACTATTCTTATAGCCCCCATCAAGTAAAGATGGAGATTAACAACTTAAGAAAAGTAAAGGAAATGATAAGTACTGTGATGAAAGAAATAAAGGAGGAGAAGGAGGATGAAGAGGAAAGGATAAGGATAAGAAGATGGAATGAAAAAATTGAAAAAGAAGAAGAAAGAAGAGGAGAAGAAGAAAGAAGAGGAGAAGAAGAAAGAAGAGAAAAAAGGAAGAAAAGAAGAGAAAGAGTGTAGGAGAGAAAATAAGAAGTTGGTGGAGAAATAGGAAAAAATTAGAAGCAGAAGAAACCCAAAGGCCCTTTTCAGGGCCACTCATAGGTCTCGAAAAGAGAATGACTTTCGATTGCCTACTCTTTTTTAAAATTTTTTTAAAAAAAATAATTAAATTCCCCTTGTCCCTAGACAGACCCAAACTCTATTCCCCCATATTCAATTCCCCTTGAGGCTAGAGTGGCCCAAGACTTTTTCCCCATGTTAAATTTCCCTTGAGGCTAGAGTGGCCCATGACTATTTCCCATGTTCAATTCCCCTTGAGACTAGAGTGGCCCATGATTATTTCCCATGTTAAATTCCCCTTGAGGCTAGAGTGGCCCAGGATTTTTCCCATTTCAAATTTCCCTTGAGGCTAGAGTGGCCCAGGGGGGGTCTGTAATGCTAATTCCCAATGAGGCTAGGGTGGCCCCATTCACTACTCTTGTCGCCTGCAGTGAAAATTGCAAGGATACTAATACTGGTCACTTTAACACATGATATCATGGCATGACTTCCACTAATCCTTGGAATGTGGAGTAGGGTTCCCTAATGATTTGCAGTGTAGGGTTCTCTAATAATTTGCAGTAGTTTAACTGCCATAAATAAGGCCACAACAAAGATGACATCATCAGAAAACCCGTCTTCCCAGATGCGGACAGTAGGGTCACTCAGAGACACTTTATGTCCTATATGGAGACTGGAGAAAGACATCCAACGCGTGCAACTAGAAAAAAGCATTTGATTTCCTGCGGCCAGGTATGTTTGAAAGCCACAATTCAACTTTACACAACCAGCAAATCCGACTCCAGCGAAGCTAAAGTGGAGCATAAACATTTCCACAAGTGTCTGTACCAAGACAAACGTTACATGGCCAGAAGGTGAAACCAAAGTTCAGAGTAATGACCCCAAAGTTACTGATGGCGAAGCTGATAACGGAAATATAAATATGACAATGTGACAACTTTGAAAACTAACGATGAAAACAAAAACAAAAGTAGTTAAAAACAACCAACGAAAAGAGCAGCTTAACTCAGGTCCCAGTAGCCGTTGAAATAATATGACACACAGAGGAAATCATATATAATTTCGAGAAAGCGGTTAGATCTGGCCCACCAAAAACGGAGCAAATGAAACCATTAAACCTGAACGCTCAAGAATAAAATTTTATTCCACTTTTTGGCATCTGATTTCATCCTCTTAAAAACAGCAAAAATCAAAGCAAGAAATGCGGCATGATCCCATTTTGTAACTCGAAATCTTGGTCATCCCACCCCAACACAGTTATATCTGATCTTTGCCAACTCAAAACGTCCTCGACATATCATCGCTATAAATTCGATGAGACGAGAGTCACCGATCATGGCCATATGACCCTGTTACAGACGGTTCGAAAGATGGAGACAAAGTTGGGGCATTCGCTGCAATGCCACAAAGCACCATCTCATGCCAGTTATTGGATAAAGCCTGCAAGTTTAATGCAGAAATTACAGCCATACTCATCTGCAGAAACCTCAAAACAAAATATGTCATTTTTCAGGATTCTCTTTCCATAGTGAAAACTGTGCAAAACACTTAACTCGACAATCCGTTAATATCCCAGATCTTTCAGAATTATGATTTGCTCATACACTCTCGATAAAGATATCTCTGTACTCTCTGCTGCATTGTCACATTTGTACTATGGGTAATGAAACAGCGGATGACGCAGCCAAAGCTGCCTTGCAAGGGTCCCTTTCCGAATAGTTGATTCAAAATACTGAAGCAGCCAAAGCTGCTCTGCAGCCGCCCCTTTTCGAATTGTAGATTCGAAATACTGACTTCAAATATTATATAAATTAGCACGATAACTGTACTTGGAAAACAAGCGAAATGAAGCCTCCACAAACAAGCTTTCGAACATTAAATGGGGTGGAATTTTTTTTTATCGCATCGTGCACGTTCTTAGCTGTGAACCTATACCAGAGTCACTCGCAGCAGAAAATATTCTTGTCGAGTGTATCAACTTTCTCATTGCTAAACATATATTTGTAGAAACAATTTTTAATGTAAATTCGATTAAGGAATATTATGATGATAATGTTCCACAAGAGAAAATCTTTTATTTTTCGAGGGAATACGGTTGATATGAAATTTTATTTACCATACTTTAAAGGTTTTATTTTTTTTTTTAACGCTTTTTTCTTTCTTCTTGTATTTGTAATAGTATGAAGCCGGGTTAGGATTGCATTTAAGTGAAGATACTAGAAGCGATTTGGTGAAGGAAATGTTAATTTGTCATGTATTTAAACGATGAATGGATCTGACAACATACACATGGATTTCACAGAATGATGCGCACATAGCTAAACAACTGATGTAAGGAAATGATATCGTTACTAACTGGAACTAATCAGAACATGCAACTTAAACTAGTAATCAAATAAGAATCCACGTGTGAAACTTATAAACAAATATGATTGATATATGGATCTATCCCCATGGATGATAAATGTATAGAATATAAACATAAAAATGAAAAATGTTTCATCAATCACCAAGCGTGTCAAAGTATATGATTTACATAAATAAGGCATGATTATGTCACCAACGGGAATTAAGGAATGGGATTTGTGAATAAAATATGAATATTGTTTAATCCACAAGTCTGAAAAATATGTATTATTTATTTTCACCTATGTAGCGACAAGGAATTATTGATATTACTCATACAGTTATACTGAATATTAATTTAACAACTAACATATGCAACTCGTGGATTCCACCTGACATCACTAGTATTTCCGGCTCCACTGCTCTCGTCGAATGGCCATGGAGCCAGCATGCATGGTCCGCCCTTTCCAATCTGCCAAAGAATCCCTCGTGCGCCTCTGTATTCCCTGCGGAACAGTTGATCTAACTTTGGTCCCACGCTGCGAGAAAGCCAATACAGTCCAACGTCACCATCGACAGCAGCGCTCGGTCTGTACGAAACCCCAAGTTCTACGAATCCCTATCCAAAATCAGATAAAAACATAACGACTAGAACCGTGCAGTACAAGAGCCATTGTGATGTTTTACCCCAACCCCTTGTATTATACATGTATTTATAAGTCTGTAAGTGGAGCCAGGTAAGCTTTGTTTTTCCAAGTACCTAAGTTGGCTAATCCTCTTACGTAACCCAGTCTTTGTTTGAGCTCTTGAGTGGAAATCTGGCGGGAATCTTTGTACATGGGAACACGTGACGTAGACAACTTCAAAGAGCCAGAAGCCGACAATGGTAGGCTGGACAGTACATGGGGACACACAGACTGACATTTTTATGATTGACAGTTCGACCAAATGACCAGAGTCCGTCGCCATCCAATCGGGATGCGTTGTAGGTGGGACTTGATTCGAGAAACTGGCATAAGACTTGTACAAGCCTGAAATTCGTCAGTTGGTGTTTCAGAGTCGCAGTGACACACACTCCGTTAGCCATTCGTAAAAATTGGCGGAATTTAGGAAATTCATGAAATAGCTTCGATCAGGAAGCTTTCGGGGAACGAAAGAATTTCAGAGAATTTCGGGGAACGAAAGAATCTCAGAGAATTTCGGGGACGAGAGAAGTTCAGAGAATTTCGGGTGACGGTGAGAGATACCGAGTGAATTTCGGGTGACCTCAAGGGATACCGTCAAGGGTTCCGGATACTAGAAGAGGAACCGGAAGTCAAGATAACGGCAAGGAACAAGGATTATAGAAGAGGAAGCGGAAGTGGAGATCACGAAAGGAGAGAAAGACAAGGGAACGAAGAGATTTAGATGAGTAGCACTCAAGAAGGGAAAAATCTCCTCACACTGTGAACTCAAATGATGATCAAAGGGATCATTGGGGGAAAGAGAGACATTGATTACTTTAAATTCTTTTAAATTTCATTTATTAAATTGTTATTGTTTAGATTTCATCTTTGTATTTCTTTTAATTTAACTGTCGGCATTGCTGACTGGGGGCTCGTAGCCATAAATATATTTAGTCAATAAATAATATAGTGTCCAGAATTAACTTTCTGAATAAGGACCAGGGGAACTTCTCATAATTCGTTAAAGTCTATAAGAAGAACCCCACCCCTAGACAACCACTACACCCCCACAGCCATGGTTACGTTCGAATGCAATGATATACGTTACGCATGCGTGCACATAAATTTGCTTCGTTACATATTAAATTATTTCATCAGAACAACTGTACGAGATTGTTATTAAAATAACCAGATTCTTTCATGAATCCGTGTCTGTAAGAATAATATCACTCAATAAGAAGAATATCACCCATCTTTTAATATATGCAACATATAAATGAATTACATTTGTCTGTTCGGTTATAAAATGGCTAATTTGAAATAGACTATAGGCTATCTGATAGGATGATGTTACATTACATTGTCTGACAATCTGTACAATTTAGAATAACTACTGGAGCATTTAATACATCAAACAATTCTATCACATAACAGGTATAGCGAAAAGAAAAGAATGCTATTTTGTATTTTACACATCTCTACTGATGAAGACTGTTTCCATAAAGTGGACAAAATCCGTTGTGCTGTGATAATACAGTCCGACTCTATAAGTGCCCTGGTTAGGGTGATATCCAATGTCGGAGAGATTAAGGTAGTCGGTTTTCTCACTGCAACCACTTTGCTCATGCAGCATTGGGTGAACCTAATTCAGTATTTTGAAATAGCCAATGACCACCACGCGGTCCTTTTTCGTTCATGTATAAAGCACTGACATTAACTACACACAATTCCGTGATATATGCGCTGTACATAATTTTCACATGTTTACAAAACAGTTTTTCGTTGTATTTGATGTTGACGCTTGGAAGGTGTTATCCTGCTTGTTTTTCTTTGTGCAGTTCTTCTTTGTATGCTTTTTAAAGTGTTTTTATTGGCATCATATATCCATTGCTGTTCTAAGGTGCCGTTAAACGCTAATACACGTATACAATACAATCTGTGGTAATACATGGTTCGAACATTATGTTGATACAAATGATGTGACAGTTAAAGGTCGCATCAGGTCAGCTCCAGACAGTGGCGTACTAAGGGTAAATGACGCCCGGGGCGACGATGAAGGCTGAAAAGGATTTTGGCTCCCCAAGACTTCTGATTCCCGGTACAACCCCCCCCCCCCCCCCACACCCCGTTAGTACGCTACTGGCTGCAGACTCCACACTCGGCTGTAACCCTGCATGTTTTATAGTGTTATGGTTGCCCTAGCGTGAGAAACTAGTGTGCGTATTTTCTGTTTTAGTCAGTTGTAATCTAGCCGTTAAAGTAGTTAAACCAAACCGGTCTTTCGTGCTATTCGGCAAAACAACACAATCCAAGGAATACGTGCTACGTGTACGAAATGATCATATATGCTGACATTGTACATGGTCTACTGGCTGCATATAACGACACTCTAATGTTTAACACAGGTATGATTGGGGTCTATTAAGTTGTAAATCACTTGTTACGCCTCTATTCTGGTTTATAAACAGAAATTGTATGAATAGGTTCATACATCGACCGTTGTGCACACAAAAGTGCACGGATAAGTTTGGAAGGCGGATTTTAATAATGGAGTCTGGTGTAATGTGCATGAATTTTACAAACAAGTTAAAGAAGTTATGAACGTAAGTCATTATCGTTTTTTTTCATCATCTCAAGTTGTTTTGTTTTCGTTTGTGCTGACCGCGAAGATTAATCCTATACAGTTACCATTCTGGAGGCCCAATATTAATGTCGGCCTACCTTTATATCTGTCTACCAGCCTGTCATTCTACATCGCTTCCGTAGACGGGTTTTGTGAAAAATGTACATTACATGAAATATATGGCTGACCAGTAGTGCTGACCGAGGAGTTATTCGTATGCCCATAACCCATTGACCTTTACCTGTGGTTAAGTGGACTTAATATGCCAGTATGTTTCTATATACTTGACTACTGTGTGTAACTGATACATTCGACACCACTTCCTATAAGAAGTGGTTTAATGCGGATCTCAGCTGAAATAGCAAATTCGTATCCTGTTCATGCTAACCGCTTTATCCTTCCCGGAATTATACACAATCTGTTTAGTCTGTTTTTTTTTCTTTCTGTCTCAAGGATATTAAGTTTCCGACGCTCATCGAAGACAAAATCTCGCCTCAAGCCATGGACCAAGACTTGACGTAAAATCCATCTACCTCTACAGTCTGACCGCTCGCTCTTCACGTAAAGGTAATGGGTCAAATTCCTGTTTAAAAAAAAAAAAAGATCTCCCGTCAAAGGTTGACACTTTGGTATTACGTACTCAGAATAGTATTATGTAATAGCACTTCTGTCTTAGTAAATGCAGAAAATTCTCCACGAGCTGTAGATTCCTATGAATAGTGTGTGTGATCTGGATTTTTAACGTGGCTTTTCAGTCATATCGCTACAATGTCGGCACAGTATGTTTCTGTGTACTTGACTGCTCTGTGTGTGTGTGTGTGTGATTTGGATTTTTAAGGTAGCTTTAACAATTTTTCAGTCATATCGCTACGATGTCTGCAGTGTGACGGTTTATAGTGATGTCTAGCACTGGGGCATCATGCCGCAGACATGTAGCATGATGTCCCACCCAGTCACATTTTCCTGACAGCAGGCCGACAAGTCCAAACACTAAATCCAAATCACACACACACAAATCTACCCGAATCGCATTTGGTTTGATGCAGGTCTTTTGGTCCTAAAATACGCCACGTTGCCTATATCTACGCTGAACTGCATTTTGTTTGATACTCCGGATTTCTTTCTATTTGGCATTCAGTGTTTGGTAGATATATTTTTACCATTTTGCATTAAGGAGGGAAGCTATTTAATGTATGAAGGTACTGTCATTTGAAATTAATGAGACTACTAGATGCATTACTAGATGCATTCCAAATACTAAAAGTCATCATCATGGAAATTCTGACCACTCCAATCCTATCATATCCCAAAGCTTGAAGTTACAGTCTTAGTAAAAAGTTCAGGATACAATAAATAAATATTACGTACACAATTAAATATATGCAAACGTGTTCCCCTTCCACAAAAAAAAAATTGAAAAAAGCTTTAGCTCGAGTGCTTGGATTGAAATTCTTAAACCTTCGCTGCCTATCTACACCCCACCCCCAATCATATTTCAAAGTTTGAAGCAAGCATCTTAAACGATGTAGAAAGATTTGTGCGACATTACGCACGCACAGACGGGTAGGATCACACCATCCTAGCTTTTCTTCAAAATGCGTTGGAAAAAAATATTGGTACAAATTTGTACATGTAGTGTATATAGTACAGTTCGAAAAAGTAGAACTGTCATTCGTTTACATTTAAATAGTCTATATGATGTATCTGTCAGTCCCAGTCATTTTTATATAGATCTGTTTGTAAACGTAGCTGGGAATGGCTTTTCTGTCACACAAAGTGGTTATTATTATTATTATTATTATTATTAAGGACCGCTCAAGTGACCTAGTGGTTAGAGCGTCCGCCTCGGATGCAGGGGGTCGCGGGTTAGAACCTCAGCCGATTCATACTAAAGACTTATAAAAATGGTACCAGCAGCTGCCTCGCTTGTCGCTCAGCATTATGAGGTTAATGTTAGGACTGGTCCGCCTGGTGTCAGGATAACGTGACATGATGGGGTATGATGCTACATGTCTGCGTCACGATGTCCCAGCGGTAGATATCGCTTATAAACTGCCACACTGCAGACTTCGTAGCAATATGACTGCAAAATTGTTAAAGCTACGTTAAAAATCCAAATCACACACACACACACACACAGACACACACATTATTAAGTGTTGCCTTCATGTTAATGCTTTACACTTTCCTCCAATTTATTGTATAAATATTGATTATCATTAAGACAAGAGACATGTGTGTATATGGTAGTTTTAGTTGAAAGGATTTTAAGCGGTCAGATATGGTAATGTTAGAAACAAATGCTACCTAGTTCACATCTGATACTAATAAAGATTCTGACCCATAGGGTTGGAGTCTGCTTTTGTCATCACTGTTGTTTTGATAAAATATTACCCTGGTGTAAAACTATCAATTTGTTCTCTGTAAAGGGCAGTCGTCTTGAGCCCTAGCATGGGTGAACATTAAAAATTGGCTGGGAATATACTTTGTGTTGGATGTTATTGTTTTTGCAACTTTTGTACCCCGTAACAATTTTGGTGACAGCGGTGGGATAGTAAAGTTGTTGGAAGTTTGACAGTAACATTGAAACAGCACAAGTACTAAAGTTATGTCTGAGCAGTGTAGCTGCAAATTGCTATTGGATATACTCTGTAACTTTGTTGGGTGTGATTTCTGTTAAGCCAAGGATAAACAAAATAAGGATTGAAATGACGACCCAAGGTAGCCAATATTGATGAGGAAGTAGGAACGATTGTTGAAGAGCACAATATTGCAAGGGTTAGAACCAGAAGGAAATAGAAAACAAATTTGATGCAATTCACAGATATTGAAGGAGACTTAAGTGGTGAAGAACCATATGACATGGAAATAGAGGAAGAGCATCCTGTAAGAAAACACAGAGCAAACTAAAAACATCCAAGGACACCAACAAGCAAACTGAACGTGACCAGTTACAGTTAGAGAGGGAATGCGCAATTGAGAGACAAAAAATATCATTGAAAGGGAGAAGTTGCGAATGGAGCACAGTCTTAAACTTAAAAAACTGGAGTTAGAGATAGAAAGGGTGAAACATCAGAAAGACATATTTAAAAAGAATGACAGCCTCCCAAAGAGTCAAACTTCAAACTTACAATCATCAAGCGAATGAAAATATTCTTACATCTCTCTCAGAATTTGACGCCGTAGCTGATCATGCAAAATGGGGCGAAGAAATGAAAACCCTGTAAATGAGAACGCTGCTAACAGGAGAGGCAAGAGAGGTAGCACAGCAAACAAGCAAGAGCTACGTTGAGCTAAGAAAGGCCCTGATAAATAGGTTTGGGAAAAGACCTCACGAATATTTTAGCCAGTTAGTTAGCATAAGAAGGGATGCTAATGAAACATACAGAGGTCTGATGGCACGTATAGAGCAGTATTTAACACGGTTCCTTTATAGTCGTGATCCACATAGATGTTTAGCAGCTGAATACTTCTTGAAGGCTCTCCCGCCAGTGCAGGCCCAGTGCATAAGACGCATTAAGGGCAATGGGTCTGTTGTCGATGCTGTTGAGGATTACGTTTTGCCCATCAATTACAGCAAGTTTGACCCTAAGCACAGCCGACAACAAGCAAATAACCAGGCATCAAGTTCACCTCAGTCCAAGAAAACTGGTCTAATAGAAAAATCCTATGGAGACAAAAAGTGCTATAAATGTCACCAGAAGGGTCATGTTTTGCGTGACTGTCCCAGCAGAAATAAACAAAATCAAGCTTCCTACTTTGTCCAGAATATCATTGGTGAACGGTTAATAAATGTACCGGGAACAGTGAACAACAAGGAAGTATTGTTTGTTAAAGATACCGGTGCAGAACTGACCTTGATACGTGAGGACCTTGTAGATAAGTTATGTATCCTTGAAGGACAGAACCTGACACTCTACACTACCTTTGTACAGCCTTTTGAGGCGAAATTAGCCATAGTAGAATTAGACACGCCATACTACAAGGGTCATGTCCAGGTTGGATTAGTATCTGACTTGGCAGCACAAGCGCTGCTGGGTATGGATATTCTGCGTAGGAAAAAAAACGAATATGGTAGTAACGAGGAACCAGGCAAATGCGCAGAAAGAGGAAGCTGAAGAAAGTGAAAGGAAAATAAAAGAATGTGGGGTCCGATCCCATGAACTGGACGACGTGCATCTGGATAGGCTATTTACGGACGAGATAGTGCTCCTGGTCCTGATGAAGACGAGGATGACATCCATCATGAAGATGAGGCTGATGACAAGAACCTGTCGCTTGATCAGCTGCACATTGTCAATGTGGAATTGATTTCTCAGTATCAAAAGAATGACAGCTCGTTGGCTGGAGTGAGAGAAAAGGCCCTGTCATCTGCAAGTGAAGTAGAAGGCGGAAGTGGAAGTCGTCGGATGGATAAAAATATGGAATCCAATTAGTTTTGCCAAAGCAGTTACGTTAAGCAGTGGTGGAGTTGTCACATGATAGACCGCTTGCTGGTCATCTAGGAAAGGAGAAAACGAAAGCAAGAATAACAACCGCTTTTATTGGCCATGAATGTTTGGAGATATTCAGAAACACTGTCAGGCCTGTGACATCTGTCAAAAGACAACAAGATGAACAGGGAAGAAGAAAGCTCCAATGGTGTGTCCAACAATTGTGTCTGACCCTTTTTTTAAGATTGCGATGGATATTATTGTCCCACTACAGCGCACAAAGACGGGGAACAAATATATACTACCATAGTAGATGAATCTACCAGGTATCTGAAATTAATTCCTTTGAAGGACATTGATGCCAAAACAGTGACCGACGCTTCAATTTTCCTATTTAGTCGGGTTGGTATACGTAAGATTATCCTTACAGATCAAGCGACCAACGTCACAAGTACTCTTCTAAAAGAACTCTACAAAATGTTGAACATCAAGGGGATAACAACCTCTCATTACAGGCCACAATCTAATGGAAAGGTCGAAAGATTGAATGGCACACTCAAAGCTGTCTTGAAGAAACTGTATTCCACGAACGGTGAAGACTGGGATGTGATGCTGCCTTACGCACTGTTTTGTTATAGGGAGGTACCACATGAAGCAACTGGGTTTTCGCCGTTTGAGTTGCTGTATAGTTGGCCAGTAAGAGGGCCGATGGAGATTCTTAAGGATCTATTCACCGGTGAGGGTGAGACACATAAGTCGGTTTTAGAACACGTGCTTTCGATTCGCCAGCGATTGACTTATTTAAGTGAGTTAGTGAAAGAAAATCTGATAGAGTGTCACAAGAAAGTTAAATCATGGTACGACAAAAATGCTACCAAAAGGGAAGTTAGGCCGGGAGATAAGGTCCTAGTTTTTTTTGTTGCCATCCGATGCATCGAAGATGAGGGCTCACTGGAAGGAACCTTATCGTGTCATTTGTAAGGTCAATGACGTTAATTACAAGACTAACATTGGTGTTAGGCGAGGGCAATTAACCTACCATAGTAACCTATTGCGTCAGTACAAGAGAGCTATACTGTTATCAGCAACTGTGTGTGACGAATTTGATGGAGGAGGACGGTTTGACTTCCCGCTGGCCGACATGGACAGCTTGGACTAAATCAGTCTGAATGGCATACTGACGAAAGAACAGCGAGAACAGGTACGAAAATTATGCTCTAAGTTTGAAGACGTGCTAACTTCAAAACCAGGCAAAACCAACTTGATCACTCAAAACATTCGAACAACAGACATTCCAATCACGCATAAACCCTATCGTATTCCACATGCAAAAAGGGATGAAGTCAGAGCTATAGTAGACGTAATGTTACAGCAAGAATTGATAAGACCATCTACAAGCCCATGGAGTTGACCTATTGTATTTGTTCAAAAAGTAAGATGGAAGTCTGCGACTTTGTGTTGATTACAGAAAATTGAACAACATCACACTCTTTGATGCCTATCCTACATCAAGGATAGACGAACTTATTGAGAAGTTGGGAAATGCAAAATATATTAGCAAACTCGACATGACCAAAGGTTACTGGCAGGTACTTCTGTCTAAAGAAGCGCAGGAGAAATCTGCTTTTGTGACACCCTTTGGACTTTATGAAGTTACTGTTATGCCTTTCGGCATGAAAACTTCACCTGCTACATTTTCGCGCATGATGGACTTGTTGCTGTCCAAATTACGTGATGTTGCATCTTACTTTGATGACATCATTATTTTAGTGAGACCTGGGATGACCACCTTCAGGATCTACGAGCAGTCTTGGAGAGATTGCGAGAAAAGAATGTAACAGTTAGACCTTCCAAGTGTGACATTGGAAAGGATACTATTGTTTGCCTTGGTCACGTTGTTGGTGGAGAACAAATGAAACCAGACGACGCCAAAGTCAAAGCTGTGGTTGAATTCCCACTCCCGACAACAAAGAAAGAGTTTCGATCCTTTCTAGGAATGGTGGGCTATTATAGAAACTTCATCAAGAATTTTGCTGAGCTCTCGGCTCCACTTTGTATTTTGACAAGGAAGGTACAGCCAAATCGTGTTACTTCGGATGAGACAGCTGTTAAGTCATTCAGTGACTTTTAGAATGCACTTGTAAAGGCACCTATCTTGATCAGCCCTGTTTTTGAGCGCCCATTTGTACTTTAAACGGATGCAAGTGATGTGAGCATTGGAGCTGTTTTGAGTCAGTACAATGACAATAAGGACGAACATCCGGTAGCGTATCTCAGCCGCAAACTATTGCCCAGGGAGCAGAATTATTCTACAGTTGAGAAAGAATGTCTTGCGATAGTATGGGCGATGGAATCTCTTCACTTTTGCTTGTGTGGTGCTCCATTCAGTGTCGAAACTGACCATAACCCGCTAACATGGCTAAGCCAAACAAAGGAAACAACCAACGGCTTCTGAGATGGTCCCTGTGTCTGCAACCATACGAGTTTACGATCAAACACCGTCGGGAAGCAGAGAATGCAAATGCTGATGGAATGTCACGTGCTGGAGTCTAAGACTAAGTGTTTTAGTGTTCATTCTTGTTGGACTTATCTGAATTTAGACTCATGTGATGATGTGTATTATATCTTGTGTACTACTTTAGTACTTTCGTCATGCAGATCAGTTTGATTTTAAGTGAATCCAAAATGTTTGTTTTAGATGTTGTGCTAAATGTTGTATTCGGAATATGGAAATTTTTAGCGACTCACTGAATGCTTGCACTGTATGTTATTTGATAGACCTCTAATTGCCAGGGAGATGCTAGAACTTTTAAATGTCATGAAGTAAGGTAATTGCATAGAACTGTATACAGCCAAATAGTAACCCTTCGATCTCGCTTATCCATCCTTTATAACTTTGTTCGAATACTAAAGTTTTCTCTTAAGGGGAAAGGTGTTGCCGTCATATTAACGCTTAACATTTCCCTCCAATTTATTGTATAAATATTGATTATCGTTAAGACAGAATACATGGATGTATATGGTAGTTTTAGTTTGAAGGAGTTTAAGCGGTCAGATATGGTAATGTTAGAAACAAATACTGCCTTGTTCACATCTGATACTGATAAAGATTCTGACCCATAGGAGATGGAGTCTGCTTTTGTCATCACTGTTGTTTTGATAAACTATTGCCCTGGTGTAAAACTAAAGAATTGTTCTCAGTAAAGGGCAGTCGTCTTGAGCCCTAGCCGGGGTGAACATTACAAATTGGCTGGGAATATACTTTGTGTTGGATGTTATTGTTTTGTATCCCGTAACAGTAAGTTAAAATGCATTTTCTGTTTCCTTTATTAACAATCTTGAAGTAGATTTTCAGTAGTTTATTGAATTTCATTATAACAGCATAAATTAAGGCTTACTTAGAAACAACATACTGTTGTAAACAGACACGTGGATTAAACAAAACGTAGTTTTGTCGTGACATAACTTATGTGTGAGAGTGTCACAGCTTTCGGCCTTCCTCACTCAGAGTTTTAGTCAGAGTTTCCTCTTACCCTTGCCACGCCATTTTTGATATTTGGACGTTTATGTTGGTGTGTAGGGTCAGAGTCAATTCGCTATCAAAAAGTTGGAATTCGCCGACACCATTTGGTGTCCTCATGGGGTAGCCGCCTACTAGCCGGCCAGGCTAACTTTACCGAACTTTGACCGATATATAACTGCATGAAATCGATAGGAATATGATTTATTTTCTCAGATATTGCGAGTAGAGCATTTGTTATGTCTTTAATCCACTGATAGAATAGCCTGAACAATAGCGTTGATGAAATTTGACCTGGAAATCGCCATTAGCATTCCGAGTCACATAACTACACAAATCTCGCGACCTACAGGTCAATGACATCAGAGTTCAAATGGTCACGGGATATAAACAATACATTATTTCTAATTTTGCTGCAGGGAAAAAAAATCGAGCATATAAATCAAAGTAACGTACTATTTACAGAAAAATGAAAGAGCTTACTTCTAAAAATATTTATTCTGAAAACAACGACCAGGAATCTGTAAATGTTGCAGCAACTTGGAAAAAACTATATTCAACAAGTGGAGAGCACAGGTCAATGCGGTAGTCACGTGATAACAACACTACTGCCGACACTTGCTTAAAACTTGATGAAACTGGGTTTTTCCTACATTGCTGCGATACCGACAGGTTTCTAGTCGTTGTTCTCAGAATAAATATGTTGGGAATTAAGTGTACATTATATTTATTTATTTATTTAGCGGATTAAAGATATAACGAATGCTATATTCGCTATTTTTTGAGAAAATAAACCATATTCCTATCGAATTCATGCAGGTATATCTCGATGAACGGTCGTTTTAGTTTGCTTGGCCGGCTAGTAAGTGGCTACCCTATGCCGACACCAAATGGTGTCGGCGAATTCCAACTTTTCGACAGGGAATTGACTCTGACCCTACACCCCAACATAAATGTCCAAATATCAAAAAAGGGGTGGCAAGGGTTAGAGAAAACTCGGCCTATCCGAGTTTCCGACACTTCTTGCTTGCATAAAGTACGTAATGTTCCCATGGAAACAACCTTAATATAAGTTGCATAATATCGTCTTGAATTTTTCAGAAATTAATTTCCGTGTCATACTCATAAGCGGAAAGAAAATCAAGAGCATACTTCCGGGTAGGGAATTTAGAGATACAAAGAATGGTGCGCTGAGAAAGTGATGAATCAGATATTGTATCAGATATTAACTCGAACCCATTGACACATTCTTCTTGTATTTCACGCTTTAAAATTAGATAGCAGTTTGAAATTCTGTGCTAGGAATTAACCAATGGAAATTCTGTGTTAAATGATGTCTAACCTGCTTAGTATAGTCAGTCAGCATAGTCGGTATAGTCAAGAAATGTATACCGCCGCAGAAACCTTTTTTAACTGGTGTAAATGTAAATGATAAATGTGAATGCACACATAAAATTGCATGTCTATACATAAAACAGTGTCAGAGGAAGTGCGCTACAAGCGATATAGTATATTGCATATTTTGCCAAAGTGTAATGCTGTATATATCTAATTATAATATGAGAGAGAGATAGAGAGATATTTGAAATGTTACTTATTTGCCAAAGTGTAATGCTGTATATATCTAATTATAATATGAGAGAGAGATAGAGAGATATTTGAAATGTTACTTATTTGCCAAAGTGTAATGCTGTATATATCTAATTATAATATGAGAGAGAGATAGAGAGATATTTGAAATGTTACTTATTTGCCAAAGTGTAATGCTGTATATATCTAATTATAATATGAGAGAGAGATAGAGAGATATTTGAAATGGTACTTATTTGCCAAAGTGTAATGCTGTATATATCTAATTATAATATGAGAGAGAGATAGAGAGATATTTGAAATGGTACTTATTTGCCAAAGTGTAATGCTGTATATATCAAATTATAATATGAGAGAGAGATAGAGAGATATTTGAAATGGTACTTATTTGCCAAAGTGTAATGCTGTATATATCTAATTATAATATGATAGAGAGATAGAGAGATATTTGAAATGGTACTTATTTGCCAAAGTGTAATGCTGTATATATCTAATTATAATATGATAGAGAGATAGAGAGATATTTGAAATGGTACTTATTTGCCAAAGTGTAATGCTGTATATATCTAATTATAATATGAGAGAGAGATAGAGAGATATTTGAAATGGTACTTATGTCATGTGTTCACATTTATTTATTTATTTTACAACAAATTCTCAAAATCTGGCTAAAATATTCAACGAGACTCCGTGATTAGTAATGCCGTTTTAAAATAAGAAAAGCAGTGTAAAATATCATAGATGGTTTTCAATGGCTGACCAGTTGCTCTTTAAAGTACCAGGACATAGACCGCAAAGAGTGCAAAGCAAACATGTTACCACTGCGCCATCCAAGTCTTTTTAACAACAGCTTGTTTTTGGTGGTGTCATTTAAAACATCATCTACATCCTAGTTATTAATAAGGCGTACTTAA
Organism: Sinohyriopsis cumingii; assembly: GCA_028554795.2. Lineage (NCBI taxonomy): Eukaryota > Metazoa > Mollusca > Bivalvia > Unionida > Unionidae > Sinohyriopsis > Sinohyriopsis cumingii. Next base: position 105,159,350 of record CM068840.1, on the reverse strand, counting down.
CGGCTTCAGAAATCAATGAAATGCAATGATGCGCCACAGAGAATCCTATGATATAATTCATAGTCTCGGTTCTACAAACTCATTCTGTTACTTGAGTTGTCAGTGGTAGCTTCGTAACTAAGTAATCAATAAAATCGACCTATACGCGCTTATGCACCGAGATAAGTTCGGATCATATATTGTACATACTATTGATTTCAGAACGTTCTTAGTTTAAAAATGGATTCCCTGATGTCTGTGATGGAACAGGGAAGACGATGGATGGGGATGGACTCGGCTCCAGAGCCTCGGGTCAAAACCTACCAGAAGATGATATGTTGTGTGACCGCCTTCCTAGTAATTCTGCTGCTTCCTTATATACATATAGGTACTCTGTATGTCCGTCTATCTCTCTCTAAGTCAGCCTCTCAAGAGCACACACACATTTCATGGATTTCTTTCTCACATATACATGTATAAAAACGATAGTCTATGATTTCAATAGAATCATTTAATTGTGTCCAACAGGAATAAGCTCATGTCATCCTCTGTTTCTCTCACTCTCTCTCTCTCTATCTCTCTCTCTCTCTCTCTCTTTCTCTCTTGATGGGCTGCTGTGGTGTTTCTGATAAAAATACTTTGCTCCAAATACCTCAGCACCATATAACCTTTTATGTGGTGATGTGCCGTAAGTGTAAAGCACAAAATATCTCTCTCTCTCTCTCTCTCTCTCTCTCTCTCTCTCTCTCTCTCTCTCTCGCCGGACTCACAAGCAAAACAGATACTGTGTTCGAGTCGTTCCCAGATTAGCCAAGATGGGCTGTTGTGGTGTCTCTGATTAAGACATTTTGCTCCAAATACCTCGGCACCATATAACCTTTTATGTGGTGACGTGCCGTAAGTGTAAAGCACATAGCATAAAATCTCTCTCTCTCTCTCTCTCGCTCTCTCTCTCTCTCTCTCTCTCTCTCTCTCTCTCTCTCTCTCTCTATATATATATATATATATATATATATATATATATATATATATATATATATATATATATATATATATATATATATATATATATGTACACATACATACATACATATCATCTTGATATGTATCATATCACACCAACATTAATGGACACTGTATGTATTCCAGTCTATTCTTGCCCCTCTACAGTTTCAATACGTGTGCATTTTTATTCCACGCTGACATGTCAACTAACATGTGAACGATATTAAGTCTACCTGGACCTCTTGTTTTTGTTTTTTTTAATTTACGATTTTATTTGATCAGAATTGTCGATAAACAGATGCTTAACCGTGTGAACCATGAGACGGATGTTATATTCAAATCTGCAACAAGTTCTGTGCAACTAATTATTTGTGATTTCACTTACCACATATCAAATGGAAATAGATTTTGTTTAATAATATTTTTTTTCTTTAGGCATTTTTCATCTGAAGTTGTGGGTGCCCAACAAGCCAGCAGTAGATAAAGAACATTGCAAATGCGACTGTTTCGATACGGTATACAAAGGTATGAGTGAAATAACTAATGGATTTACACGTTAATCTGAATTGAAAGAGACCTAGGTTAAATTGAGTAAATCATAATTTTCTGTTACTTATGTACCGTCACCAGTTTTAGGAACTTATTCCGTAGCTACAAAATCGTCGCCTAATCTGTCTTCCAATTTGAAATCAATATTTTCAGTGGTGTACGGGGACTGGTGCATTGATACACATAAACAAAAGAAGACAGATGCCATTAGCATTATAAACAAATATAAATCGCCTTCATTAGTCAACGATAATAGTTTTCTTAGTATTCCATAGCACAGATGTCATTTTTATTATAGACAGATATAAATCATCTGCGATAACAATTATCTAAATGCTCCATAGCACATACATCGTTATTATTATAGATAAATATAAAACGCATGCAATAACAGTTATAACAATTATCTTAGTCTTCCAAGCGCACAAATATCATTGGAATTTATATATATATATATATATATATATATATATATATATATATATATATATATATATATATATATATATATATATATATATATATATATATGTGTGTGTGTGTGTGTGTGTGTGTGTGTGTGTGTGTGTGTGTGTGTGTGTGATAGCCAGGGATTAAATAACAGTTTATATTCATTTTGTATTTTTCTTTGTTTTAATATGATTGCACTTTTATGAATAGACTAGAACAAGAATGAAGTTTATTTATAATTTATATATTATTGTAGTCAATGTAAGGGATATATCTGTCAATAATAAATAACATTTTTTTTTAAACCAGTATCTTCCCTAAAGCTCAACTGGTATTAAAATAAGGAGGGGAGAAGAAGAAAAAAAAAACGCCGATTTCTATAAGATTTATTTACTACTTTTTGTAATGAGTGCTATAACTTACGAGAGAGCAAAACGGGCAGAATAATTCTAAAACAACTATTTCAGTGCTGGATACCGTTAATATTATTCATATCTGCCATTTTATTTTACCGTGGTATTTTAATTTTATAATTTTGTAAATAAAGGAATTTTTATTTGCTACATTACTACTGGATATATCTTTTATCACGTGGTAAAGAAAAATTGACATTTTAACGAGTGGCGAAACTGTGAGTTAAAATAAATAAGTGTAGGAATGGTACAATCTGATTATACAAAAACTGGATCAAAATACTGTACATTATCACAATAAAATGCATCATTCTACAATACGATGTTGCTCTTCATTTTAGGCAGCTATGAGAATCCTGGGAACGTCAAGTACAAACATATGTATTTCAACACCACACATCAAACCTTCAAGATCTGGCTTCTGACGCTTGCCTTCATCCTGGTCTTCTTCGAGTGTCTGAAACACCTACTGTCGCTATGGTTACAGTCAAGGCTACGCTGGACAATGTTTGCCGTGTTTATCAGTGATGTATTTCCTCACTATTACTCCTGGTGGATGTCATTTAACTACTACAATGATGACTATTATGAGCAATTTTATCATCAGTTATTCTTCTCGGCTACGGAACTTACAGCTACAGTATTCGTAGTAAAGCTCTGCGATTCTAATGTTGACGTCACTTCCGCGAAGGTTGTGCCAATCGTTTCTATAAGCTGTGTTCATTTGTTTGTAGGCGGCCTTGATCAGTTTGTAGCCCAGTTACTGCTTGGTGAGGGGAAGTTATTTCAAAAGTTCAGGAATTTGGGATTTCTTTTTCCAGATTTTATACATGTGATAATACCAGTTTTTGAACTTTATCGAAGGTCGGCTGGCCAACCATTCAGTATGTGTCAATATATAGTTCTAATAATGTTAATATGCATAGGAGTTTTTATAGGTAAGTTTATTTTGATTTGATGGGGTTTTTATATTAAAAGAAGCACATCAAACCGGTGGCATAAATGGTTAGAGCATACGCCTGGGATGCGGGAGGTCGCGGGTTCGAACCCCTTACAGACATTTTAATAGCTGGGTTTCTTGTACATCTTTCCAATCCACGTATTGTGGCTAAAGTGATTCTCTATAACACATAATAATAATAATAATAATAATTCCTCCAGTAATTTAAGCCACCGGCGCATGTTACAAAATACATGATGTATAGAAATTAAATGTGGAGTTCAACATGCATAATTTGGACCGCTCCGGTGGCCTAAACGGTTAGAGCGTCCGCCTCGGATGGTGGAGGTCGCGGTTTCGAACCAAGGCTGAGTCGTACCAAAATGGTACTAACAGAGGCCTCGCTAGGCGCTCAGCATTAAGAACCACTATAAACTGCCACACTGCAGACATCGTAGCAATATGACTGAAAATTTGTTAAAGCTACGTTAAAAATCCAAATATCACACAGACACAGACATAATTTCCAATAAATATTTAGTGTATGACATTAAAAAGGTATTACTATCACTAAAGTGTATCATTCACCATTCGTATGATTTCACTAAAGTGTATCATTCACCATTCGTATGATTTATCAGAGATTGTCTTAAACGAAAAGCCAACTTTTTATAGTAAGAAATATTAGTATGACTCATGAGGGATACAATTATTTTTCTACAAACTGATTGATAGTAAACTTCATTAAAATAATTTTCTTAAATACAAATACAAACAAAATGGAATTCATCTTCTACTATGCCTACCTGTCTCTGTCTTCAGCATGTGCGCTGAGGACCTGAATTTAGCAAGTAACTTCCTAAACGAAACCATGAAAATTCACATGAGATGTAATTTTCCGGATCTAATTCAGGTTTATACATGCGATAATGAATACATTTATGAAAATTGTTAATATCACTTTGTTTTGCTTTTTTCTTTCCCTTTTTCTTTCCAAAGCATGTATATTTATGAGTGATATTCATTCATAAATATACATGATTCGGAAAGGAAAAGAAAATAAAAAGGTGGGAAATGAATGTAATATTTTGGGCCTTAGTATGGAATTTGAATTTCGGTCGTTTTAAAAATACTCCTGTTGATAATATTGTAATTTCTACTGAATATTCATTTACACACACACACACACACACACACACACACACGCACGCACGCACACACACACACAGCAGACAGTAATATGCAAACATTCATTGCGCGGAAAATGCACCTTGCTTTGAAGGTGTGGGGCGTAGAGTGGAGATTTCCAGTAATTTATATCAGTAATGCCCATAACTGCCATATGACAATTTAATTAGTCAGTCGAAGAAAAAAAATTAATTAGTCAATCTTCTTTATTACATAATCTGTTTCAAATGAAAAAAGTACAAGATTATCTAGTCTACTTCGTTTCTGTGACGACTGCAGGGATGACGACCTATAGTCTGAATATACATCCCCGTTTGTTTGTACCGCCACACCGATTTCAATAACGAAAACGTTTAATGTGATAAAAAAGTGGACAGAACTAAGTCAATTGAATCATTGATTTATAATTTCTAATCTGACTGTGACCAGATTGGCACTAATAGTGGCATCCCCTGCACCTTTCATGCGTAACGGACTTTCCATACTAACACGGCGCCATATTGTGTACATTATGGGCTAGTTTATTTCCATCAGACAACATAATGATGTTATTCATCATATTAAGTAACTGCCTGATAATTCCGTAAATTACCATTACGTTGAGAGTTTGGAATTCTATCCCTTAAATTACACATGAACATAGAAATTAAACCGCTTGTTAAATCCACATGAAAGGCAAATTTTTTGTGATTCTTTTCCTTTGCTTTATTCGACACTGTCCATATCGGAAGCAGACGACATGAATGTACATCTGTAATCACGTACACACCCCTTTGCTGGAAATGGACTTGTCCAGGAACTGGAAATGGATCTCGGAAATGTCCGTCTATTATATTGAAAACTTCGTTAAGCATGAAACGCGCAGACGATCACGGTGTTAGGGACACTATACTAACAGTCAGGTTAGAAATTGTAAATCAGTGAATGAATTGACTAAGTTCGTTGCACTTTTTATAACATTAAATGTTTCCATTATTGAAATCGGTAGGGGGGTACAAACAAACGAGAATGTTTAGTCAGACTATAGAGAAATGCATGAAAATTCACAAAACGTTTTTGTTCCCTCCCATAAGCTTTGAACCAAACCATAACTTCTATTTTGTACGTGTGGGACATGCGGGTTGGTATAAATAGTGAACAGTGTGTGTTTTTTGTGCAGCTGAGAGAACGGTCAATTTTATCGTTTTCATGTGATTATACAACATTATTGGCCTCTGTTATGTAAATCCTGAGGTTGATTTAATTGCCTTCTAGTGTAGAGAACGCGTCACTCTCTGAAACAACGTTTTGAATACAACTATTCAACAGATCATAACTTTTTATTGTCTATAAATGTAAATAATGGAGCGAACAAAATGTTTTGATCAAATCTCGTGAGATGATACTGCACTTTGGGCGTATCTCTCTCTCTTTCTCAACACACACACACACATACATACATACATACATACATACATACACTCACACACACACACACACACACACACATATATATATATATATATATATATATATATATATATATATATATATATATATATATATATATATATATATATATATATATATATATATATATATGGTTTACCTAGAGATCGCGATTGTGTTTCGTGTAAAACTTGAGGAAGCTGTCCTTTGAGCTTTAAGGAAATAGTCCCTTTCTCAAAGACAAACACTTAAGAAGACGCAAACACGTACTACAACAAAAAACATAGACCAAAGTAAAATTTCAACTTATTTTTTAAATGCTGTATAAAAGGAAATCCATATATTTATCAGAGGACAAAAATTCGCTAATGTAGAACCACGCCACGTTTATCTTCACCGATTGAAAGAAACTGTGAGGAATGATGCAGAACAAAGGAAATCGTTTCAAGCACGGCGGCAAGTATTACTCCATCTATGGTAGGCACATACATGTCCTTTCATAAATGTTGTCTCGGATGTGTTATTGACAGAATGCAATCTGTGGAATCTTATTTGTGCACCTTTTGGATCATCATGGTCCTCGTCGTCTTCGTCATAATCTATGTTCGTAAAGATTCCTGTTATTTTTTTTTCTGTTTCAAATCGCTGGGTTTGTGTGCCATTGATGGCGAATCTAGTAGTTGCTTTAATTTCCTCAATCACAGACTGCAGTTGAGGTTATTAGTAATTCAGATCAACAGAATCTCAATGAAAATATGGCCAGGGAATGACGTTCTGCCAAAGGGCTTCTTTCCAATTTTTTCATCATCAAGTCAGAGCTGTGTAGGTTCGTTCCTTTTGTTTTCTCCATCTCTCCAAAATACTGGAGGCGTATGCCCTGCATGTGATGCTATAGACCACAATGTTTACTTTACATTTAATAAAAGTGCAATGAATGTTCAGCTTAACTATGCTGGAAAATGTACAAGTGTTCTTTTTTTACTCGAAAGCGTTTCACCTTTTTGTCAGTACAGGGAATGGGAATTTGGTTTATGGGTGAATTGAGTTCCTCTCTGACAAGGATGACTCTTCAATGTTTTTGATTTGTGTTGGGTTACAACGTGTTTATTAAGGTAAATCGGCTCGAGAATTTTGCATGCTTCAACAGTGCACCAGTGATTTTTATTGATTTTACCTACTGGAGGAAAATCTGGATGGAATACGAAGATGGTGGTTTTCCTCCAACATTTTCTTTTTTCTTGGTATTTCAGGGGGTAAATGCGATTTTCTTGTTTAATCCTTAGCTTCCCCTCTCTATCATATTTCTGCCATACCTTTATTTTCTCGGGTGTTGAAACAGTTCTTTCGAACTACTTTCAAACGTGTTGTCCTTAAAGCAAAACCCGGAGCGTCTCCCATGGCACTATCTTTAACTAGAAATATCCTAATGAGGCGATGAATTAATAAGAAATTGTTAATTGGTCCGCTGCATGAACAGCAACAACAACAACAGTACTACCAACCCACTCCATACCTACTCCTACTCCCACCCTAGAGAAAGGAAAATAATATAAAACATATCTGATCTGTGCGGTTGTCCTTTGACCTCAAAATCCTCTTAGGGCTCGATATTATGGCCCTTATACAATTAAAACGAAAATAAATGACCTAATAATATCCTTACTACCCCAGGGTGGCGGAAGCAGAAACCAACTTTGGAATATAAATAAATTAAAAGCAGTATTTTGGTAGAGATAACCCTGTTAATTATTCAGTCAGTTTAGTTGTATCTGTCAAACATGCTGATGATGCAACGATGGAATGCAATCTTACTGTAGTGACTTTGGTTTAACCAATCGTCTGAACTCAGAATTGTTAAACAGTCTCGACCACGACAAGAAAAGAGTTAAATAAACCAACTATTATGTGCACTTTTTTTCAGGTGTTTCAACAAGAACAATTAAATCCACGATGACGTTGAAATTAAAGATTCTACACCTATTCTACAGCATCCTTACAGGGTGACTCCTCTCTAGCAGGAATGTCTGAGAAACAAAAAGAATTCAGTACTTAATAGAGAATGATTTCAAAGAACCCAGGAAAAGTAATTGGAGTTCATGTGTTCTTGTGTCTAAACCAGATAATACTTTCCGTATATGTATGTACTGCCTATAGAAAAGTCAATAGTATCACCAAATCAGATTCATTTCCAATTCCAGGAATAGAAGACTGCGTTGACAAAATTGGAAATGCAAATTATGTCACCAAGTTTAACCATTTAGATGGATTCTGGAAAATTCCACTTATGGAAAGACCAAAAGAAATATCGGCATTTGCAACTCCAGAAGGACTTCATTAAAATAAAATAATGTCGTTTGGTATTAACAATTCTCCTTCAACATTCCAGCATTTAATTAACATGATAACATCTGATCTATATAATTGTGAAGTTAACATCGATGACGTCATCATCTATAACGACACATCGAAAGAACACATGGAAACCATATCGGAAATTGTTTGAGGCTCAGTAATGTATATCTGACAATTAATTCACGAAAAAGTGAGTTTTGCCCAGTTTTTGTCACATTTTAGGACATATTATGGTCAAATTAAGCCTATATAAATTAAAGGCAAAGTATCACTGAATTTCTAGTACCTATCAGTAAAGAGCAACTGATGCGGTTTTAGCTGTGGCTGGATATTATCGGAAATTTTGCCGAACCCTTGACCAGTTTGTTGAGTAAGAAATCCAAGTTTGCGCGTGCAGCCGTTGCTAATACGAACTCAGTATTTTGAAGAAAACAAAAACAAAAACAAGAAACAACGCTGGTACAAATACCCCCACCCACTTCGGGGAACAATGTACGCGGCAACAAAACAAGAGTACATTTTGCTCATTTATAATGCATACAATTTTTACCCCCCACAATTCCCTGACACTCCGAGACTTTTTTGGAATAACGTTTAAGACAATTGCCACTCTCAACAACACCACATAATATGGATGACAGAGAATTAGGATTTTGATGGAATGATGGTTAGTCTGTTCTCAGGCATGAACTTTTATCAGTAAACTAATCCACACGATTTTGTAATGATAGACGCTTCCTTTAAGGGATCGTCACATCTCTGATCCAGAAATAATTGTGAAAATTTTTCACAACACCGTCCTAATGTCCACATAGGATCCACAATATTTCAACATTTCTTCTTGAAAGTCAAAATGGTCCAACGAGTGGAGTTGGTACCAAACATACAATGCTTCTCGTTGTTCTGTGTGCATGCCGTCAGGGTTGTAGCAGATAATTTCAAGCAAACGAAGGAGGAACGAAGTATAGCCACGGGGTGGGGGGTGGGGGTGTTAGGGTTTGGATATATGACTCCGACTAGGGAATATAGTGTGTGCTTGATGAGCCGAAAATCACCTTGGCATGCTAGAAGATCACTAGTATTAACATTAGTACGCCTACTCCTACCTCGTGGACACAACCACAACAAATCAAGTTGAGGCTACGACATCGTAGCTAGAAGATCCCCAACCCCCAACCCCACATCACCAAAAGAGGTGACCGAGCCCGTTTATAAAGTAGTCTTCTCTCTCCTAGAAATTTTAAAAATGAAAGCAGAAGACGAATGCAAACAATAAATCTTACTCTGTAACAAAAACAAACAAAACCAAGGTAAAACGAAGGAAAGAAAGGTAACACATCTCGATGTAAAATAAAGAAGCAAGGGAGTTATTTCCGTTAAATTATGGGTGATGATGAGAAGACAAGCTACCGAGGCGCGTCGCGATGAAGTCAGACTCACATTAGAGTCTATGAAATGTTATTATTGTTGTTGTTGTGAAAAAGGAATCTTTAAGGACTGTGATATCCCTGAGATGGATCGGCACAAATTTGCAAGAATAGTGTAGCAGCAGCAGTTAAATTGAATTATTTTTAATTGAAATATAGTATTTGTTTCGTTCGAAATTAATATTTAGAAATATTCGGCAAATCAACGTTTCTTGGTGTCACTTTAAAATTTTCAAATGGCCAATTTTTTCTTCTTAATTTTGCATTACTTTAATACTTAAAATTAGTTGTTTCTTTCTTAAATCTTGTACTTTTCCCGCTAAAGCGGGATTACGTATATTCTCTAAAGATATACCTCAAAGTTTCATTTCATTAGGCGAAGAATTTGGATATTGTTTAGTTTTTATATATTGTTTTTGTAACATCTTTAGAAGATATCTATCCCAGCAATCATTCACTCGGTTTCTAAATAATAGATTAAAATATATTTGACCGCTGATTTTTTGACTCGGTATATTCCGTTTATATTTGGTTTTCCTCACTAGTTATACTTGCTATTTAAAAACAAACTTATACATCTTATGTATTTTTAAAAGAACTTCCAATTCTCTTTATTTTGGCGTATGATTGATGGGTGTAATTTGGGTTATAGAGTATACAGTTTGGTCTTACTTCATATGTGCACTTGACCAAAAAAAAAACAAAACCAACTGCTAGCTTCGCTGGTCATTTTAATTTCTTAGACTGCATGAGTAAATTGTATAAAAAGAGCCGATATTTCTTTTTACTTTTTATATTATATTATATTATATTATTATATATATATATATATATATATATATATATATATATATATATATATATATATATATATATATATATATATATATATATATATATATATATATACAATGACCCATAGCCATAAATTAAATTTAAAAGGCTACCCAAGATATAATCATTATCTGTTGATAGTATGAATTGTCGAAAGATTTTCTTGGAAAGAAACTGGAAACTTTAAGAGATATGTTACAGTGCATGAATTAATATTTATTAAAAAGAATATAAAATGAAAAGAACGACGGAACAATCTTAGCAAATCTATACACGTTGTTCATGCGAGTAAAATGCATTTTGGAGTTTAATTTCTTGCCTTGTATTGCTGCCGAGGTTATCAGTTTCAGTAGGAACCAATAACATTTGTATTCATGCAACTTATTGCATAAGAAAATTAAAGTAAAATAACAAATTAATGCCAACAAGTGCAAGCTTTATAAATATCAGGGGATTTGAAATCCGTGAAACATTGTTATGTATATATGTATATACATAACAATGTTTCACGGATTTATCTCGCGGAAACGAGATCCGGTTTTCAACGCGATTTCGGAATGTCGAAATCGAGAATAACATTGATTCAGACGATATTTTTATAGGCCTCAAGTAATTATGGCGCTTGCAGAAATCCAGAAGCAGCTTGCTGGTGTGTGGGTTCTGCAGACCAATGAGAATTTGGATGAGTATCTAAAAGAAATTGGTAGGCAGTCTCTCTCTCTCTCTCTCTCTCTCTCTCTCTTACGTATGCATTTGTTCTACTGCTTAAGTATTCAATACCTGAATCTTACTTCAACGGAGATCACTATTGCAGATTGAACAATGACCCGTGGAATAATGCAGTCTAGATAACGATACACTGATTCGATTGCTAACGCCACAGGGTACACATGACATGTACTATTGGTGCGTCATTTACATTTATGTTCAGGGATGACACCATGCGTAACATGTCTTTGTAATAACCTCATTGTAAACATGTCATGGCCTTGCATATAAAAATAAATTGAAGGATAACTCTATTCAGGGTAAACAAAATAGATCGTAGATTTCCTTTACATGTACAAATTAAAGTATGCGATTGAATCCCGTCAAAACCATACCAATTTCCAGTCCATTTTTAGGAAGTTCTTTTCAACCATAAAATCGTGCCTAGCACGATGTCTACAAATCGTCTGCATCACAATTTAGAAGAAAAAAAAATACAAGCAGAACTGGTGACATGACTGGTAAAAACTGATAAATATTAAGGGGGGGGGGGCATTAATGGTGTATTGTCAATACACGTGAGTTTTGCTTCAATGTGGTGTCTTAGTTCAATAGTTATAAAGGCAGGTAGCAGCAGAGAGGGCGATCAGACCACTTAACGCGTCACGTACGTTTTTTAGACGAAAAAAAAATAGTGACCCTTCATAGAGGTCAATACCACGTCTACGATTATTGTTTGTCCCAAACAGAATTGTAGACAGGACCCTCTCTGCTGCTATTAATTAAAAAATTGTTATATTAAAAATAATGGTATATCCAGAATCTCATACTGCAAGAATAGCACGAGAACGATTAGAAGCAATTAAAAAATTTCTTCCCGTGCGAGATTCATTTAGAAAAAATCTACAAGCGCAGCAAGAAGCACAAGTTGAGTACGAAGAAGAAACTAAAAAACTGTTTAAACCCGTCACTGCAGCTACTGAACAAGTTGCAACTGTCATCAAAGAAGATCTTCTTCCGGTATCAAAACAAACAGCAGAACAAACCGAAAAAATAGCAAGAAGAACTAAACAAACAAAAAGGATTTTACGAGATCTTCCAACTGATATAGCTGCAGCTCAACCTCCACCTGTTGGTGAGGAAATACTTGAAAGTATTGGAAAACTTCGTACTGAAGTCGCCGACGTGCAAAAAGAACATGCACCTGAACCCGAACTAGTAGAAAAAAACGTAGAATTGATTGCAAAATTTAGGAAAGGTGTTGTTGAAGAAATTAGAAATACTAAAGAAGAACAATTACCCAAAGTAATATTAAATATACTTTTAATAAATCTAGTATTTTAAAATCCCGTTATGAAAAAGTAAATGATGATAATCTTATTAAATATATAGATATCGCGTATATTACAACAAAAAACAAGCTAGAGGTCCAGAATATAAAAATCTTAATAAAGAAATAAAAAGACTTCATAGAGAAAGACTGAAACAACAAGAACAACTATCCCAGTATCAACTTCCTCCACCTTTACAACGTAAAAAAAATTTCTGCGCCGGCAATGACATATTCACCGGTAGATTCACAACATGGATTTCGAGTAAGTGACTCACCTGACATACCCCCGGTCACCACTGAAGTACTTTATCCGGTGATGCAACCACCAGTATTTAAAACACATCAAGATGAACCTAAAACAGGATCTGGTTTATGTCCTGATAATATCATTAATGATGTGTCACGGTTAGAAGTTCTCGTAGGAGGAAAACGTGCCGGAAATAATTCACCAGAAATAATTAATGAAGCAGCTGATATTTGTCGGCGATTATTTCAAGGTGGTATTATGGATATCGGAGTTTACCGAGAACTTATCGATGAACTTGTTGATGACTAGTTGTTAAATAAATGGTAAATTAAAAAAGATGATCATACATAATAATCATCGTAAACTCGTACAGGTCAGAGCGGTAAACTCACGATTACCAATCTACAGAGCTACTTACGGAGATGGACTTGGTGATGTTATTCAGGGATTATTTACAAGGATAGCTCCAAAAGCAGTACCTGTTGCAAAACAATTATCGATGAAAGCTATCGATATCGTTCGTGAAAAAGCTCCTGGAGCAATTGTCAATGTTGCTGGTAAGGCGTTCTCGGCGATCAAAGATAGACTAGCACGATTATTGCGACGAAAACAACAACCGGTAAAATTACCAAGTACTGAGGTGATGCCCGCAGACGTAAGTAAAATAATAAATCAGGCTGCAAATAAAAAACTAGCGGAATTATCTAAAGAGGCAGAAAGAAATATAACATCAAATTTGATAGCAGATCAAGGACCCAATCAGGCTGCAAATAAAAAACTAGCGGAATTATCTGAAGAAGCAGAAAAAAATATAACAGCAAATTTAATAGCAGGAAGCGGTCTTCGTCGACGATGATTTAGATCATCATTTGGAAAAATGGTAATTATAATAAAATGTTCAAGCGCGAATCAGACCCAGCATTTGATATGGAGGCACCTGTCCTTAAGTATGAATCTGTACGTGATTATCAATTTTATTCCTATGACGCAAGACAACCAAATCAGCGGGGGAGAATCGAATTACAGGTTCATGATACAAGTAGATATTTCTTGCCCGCTGAGGCGTTTATTGAAGTAGAAGGTAGACTTGTAACGAATGTTATAGCTAATACGCCATATGATGCTAATTTGCGTGTTGGTTTTGTCAACAACGGGATTATGGCGTTGTTTGATAGCGCCACATACATGATTGATGGAAAAAATATCGAATCGATTCAGAAGGATGTTGATGTTGCTACAATAATTGGTCTAGCGAGACATTCTGATGATTACACAAGATCAGCCGGTCCAACAATGATGTTTGCTAAAGATATTACTAACCACGCTGATCATGTTCAGTATATTAAAATACGGACACCACGAGATACTGCATCTGATCCACAACCGGCTGACTTTGAGCACGCAGACAGACCAGGTGCTGCTTTTGATATTATAGGAAGTGTTAATGCGACTTACAACTTAGGGTTTGCAACACGTCGAGCGACGTTGTCAGGAGATCATATAAATTTTTCATGTGCAATTTCATTATCTCACATCTTTGGATTTTGCAGAAATGTTAGAAAGGTCGTCTTTGGAGCTAAACACACAATTGTGCTCGTAAGGAAAGGTGATGATAATGATGCAATCTGGCAAGGTGCTGGTGTTGCTGATGGTAAAGTAAATATATCAAAACTTTCATTGTGGATGCCAGTAATGACTCCATCAATTACTGAGGAACAAAAATTACTTTCTTTTACGGATTCAGGTGGTAAATCATTGCTATCATGGTTAACAGTAACCACAGATGCTATTCAAAGTAATGTTAATGTTTTATTTACATGGAATATAGCATCACAACAGGGTGTTTCTTCACCACGACATATTTTCATTGCGCTGCAAAATAATGACCGGACAAATAATCAAGAACATTCACATATGATATTTGACAATCTTGGAGTTAATGAAGTTTCCTTACGGATAAATGGACATCAAGAACCAGCTGAAGATATATTGTTAAATTTTGATCAAAATCATGTAGCGCGTGCATATCATCGTTTAATGTCATTCATGGGACGTGATCAAAATATAGATACTGGTTTGCAAATATCACAATTAGATTTTTCAAATCTATATCCGATTTATTATTTTTCACTGGAACATCTTGATTTGTCCAAACAGTCTGTCGTTGATATACACTTTCGAGCTCGTGTTACTAACCCACCAGGTGCCTTCTACAGAGCAATCGCGGTCATACTTAGCGATAAAGCCATGTTACTTGAAGGTGGTAGTGGTCGAATGAGAGTCGTTGATGCACCAGTGGAAAATCTTTAATTATTCAGAAAAATATTATTTATATAAAAATGTCGTATAGTCATGTTAATGTTACTCTGACTCCCGGTCAGGTCAAAAAGCTTCAATCAAAAACCACCAGCAAATGCGGAACTAAAATATCACTAAAACGAGATCAGATGGGTGGTGGTCCAAACAAATTATCGTTGACAAATAATCAGATTAAACATTTCAATAAAGCCCTAGAATCAAAAACTGGAGTTCAATTACGTCTTTCTCCGAGCGCCAATAAAGACATGGTTAAAATGGGTGGCATATTTCCACTTCTCGCGGCTATTTCAGCGTTAATAGCTGCTGCTGCTCCAGCCGTAGCAAAAGCAGCCGCGTTAGGTGCTGTTGGAACCGCTGCTGAAATGGCTCTAAAGAAAGCAACAGGAAATGGATACAAAAAAAGGGACGCGGTCTAAGATTACCGGGATCTCGCTGGGGGAGAGGTCTGAGGCTCCCAGGATCACTTCGTTAGATGTTCCGGCATCAAATTTTGATTTACTTGATGTTGCTAAAAAATTAAAAATAAAAAACTTTAGAGGTGTTTTTATGCGAGATCAATTGCCAAAACAACCAAACAAACTCGAAACAGGTATTATTAATCTCGACTCAAATTCAGGACCCGGTACTCATTGGGTATCATACGCGGTTGATCAACGTGGAATCGTTTATTTTGATTCGTACGGGTTAGCTCCACCTGTTGAATTTATCAAGTATGTCGCACCACTTCACGCAAGAACCTCTGGTTGTAAAGTTTGGTATTCAACGGTACCCACACAAACAATGACAGATCCGCCAATATGCGGCCGTGAAGTAATTAATGTACTTAACGCTATATCAAAATCATCCAAACCGCCACATAAAGTCGTGCATGATTATACAAGCAACCGCTTCGTTGCGCGTAAAGCGTTTTAAACAGGTCTTGGATCTTAAAATATAATGGTTGATATTTACGGAAGAAGATCTTCTACTAGTAAGAAAATAAAATCCGATGTTGATCTGTCGAAGTATGCGACTAAAGATGAACTCGCTGATATCTTGAGCCTGGCTGGAGTTGACCCAGATGAGGTCGTTATTTTTCAAGATCGATATGGTAAACTAAAAACGAGCAACATCAGATGGTATGATATAGTTCGACGAGTGCTTGGTGCAGTTACAGATAATATTCCTGTGTTTACTGACGGTGGTAGAATCAAAGATTCAAGTATATCGTTTACAACAATTAGAGATGAAATTACAAGAAGCGTTGCTAATCGCGTGAAAAATACCGGTGACACAATGACGGGTGAACTCAGCATGAACGGAAATAAAATAGTAGTTTTAAGAGATCCAACATCCGACGAAGATGCAGCAACAAAAAATACGTCGACACCGTAGATGGTAAATTATCCACGCTGCGAGCCGAGTATGACGTTCACGTGGGCGCTTTTGCAAGATTTCGCAGAAACCATCAAAGAACCGCAGAAGAATTCTTCGGTACTCCCCACTCCGTTGACATAAAACTTTCTGATATCAAAACTAACCTAGACACGATCAAACGAACGCAGCAAGACATCGTAGCGGGGATTCCTGAGATCGTTAATAAAACCAATTTGATTAAAATTCCAGCCGGAATAACTCCCGGACATATCAAAAACATCGTATACACAGTATCATCTGGATTCGCAACATGGTCGCAGCAAAATAAAACTATCAAATATACCGCAACAGTCACTGGCGTGTACAGTTTGTCTGTGTTCAGTGCTGCAAAATTTGAAATATTTACAACGTATCCATGGCGTCATTCAACGGATAGGTTTTCCGGGGTTGTATCTGTTATATTAAATAGCGGAACCGAAGAAATATTTATCCTGGAAGCAGATGATAAGAAATTAACCGCAACATCTTACTGGTGGTGTTTGGAATTTGTAGCTGAAACACCTCAATTGGTTACTGCATAAAAATATATGGACGGTGCACAATACAGATACAATCAAGCGCGTGAATGGCAGGCGGGGCTAAAAGATCGAGTCGAACAATATACAGTAAAAGTACAAAAATATCGACGACGATTAGTTATCGTGGACGTGATTGTTTATTCAGTATCCGCTGTTGTTGCTGGAACTGGTGTTATATTATCAGCGGTGACAGTGATGGCACCAGTAGCTCTAACTATTTGTATTTCAGCAGCAACAACTATTGCAGGTGTGCTTAATATCATCACAAAAAATATGCACCTGCACGAATGAAAAATTATCCGATTACATGATAAGATTGCATACAGCGACGGTCGCATACTTGAAGTTATCCTCGTTGTTATCAGCGAGTCTCAGTGATGGAATTATATCTGATTTTGAGTTTTCAATGATGACTAAAATATATGACGAAGGTATCGGTATTAAAGATACAAGTACTAATAATGACAGAATTACTCCAGCAGATCGTGACTAATACAACTCCGTCAAAGATAACGATGATCTCGGTAAGTTCAACTAATCCTGAATTTAGTATTAATTTTCCTACTGCAATTCCAGTAAAAGAAATTGCACTAGCGCAATTACGGGTATATTACAGCTGGCCAAATATCAGATCAAAATCATTTAATGATACACCAGCAAATAATTTACTTGTATTTGCTAACAAGAACAAACCAGATGGTACTCCTGACTGGATAGATGTTGGAATACCCACTGGTAGTTATGAGATCGAACAAATCAATGAGGAATTTCAACGTAGAATAAAATCAATAGCAGGAAAAGAAGCAAAAATATAGATTAACGTTCATGAACCGACGCTATCCTCGACGGTTGAGATACACTCTCCTGATTATGCCATTGATATTTATCAGTCAACGATAAGATCCGTACTAGGTTGGCCAGATGTTCCTCCAGTGTATGAAGGACCACCAGAACCAACTCGGGATGATTTTACATCATCGAAAAGTTTTCATCATAATATTAAAATGAATTATACAAGTTTCTGGTGGAACATAGAAAAACGGGTATGGGATAAACGGGATCAATTTCATGTCGAGCGAACTGGTGAGTACTACTGGCTCTTACACAACGTTGATGGTGGTAATTCATTTTACGATATAAATATCAATAATGTCATTCATATCATAAATTCAGATCACGAAGAACAACTAGACAATTTACGTGATAGTTTTCGGGAATATTTGTCTGATTTGACATCTACGCGTGAAGAAATTATTAAACGAGTAGAAATTTTAAATCATATAGCTGATACCATTGAATATTTTCATAATAGGATCATAAACATGGTTTTTGAATCATCGGGTTATAATAGAAGTTTTTTCGCAACCAAGTACAAAATATCCGAAGCTGACATTGTAACGTTTAAGTTCCCTGATTATAATCCGGATGGATTGAGAAAATCTGTCAATGATGTTATTGATGAATATTTTCCTAAAATACTCGATGCATGGAGAAAACTAGCACCACATCCATCCGTTCTTAGACATAATAATGATCCATATGGCGGCGGCAGGCACGTATCTCCGGGAATCGTTAATATAACCAGCACGATCGTGGTCAATCTGATTTGTGACGTAGTCGATGGTTGCTATCAAATAGATCTCGGAAAATCAAATCAGGCTCAACAAGGATATATTTTATATACATTTACACCACAAGTTTCCCCTGGAAGTTTAATCGTGCAAGAACCAACTAATCCTGTGTATCTGCGATGTCACAATAATATGTTAACACGAATAAATTTTAAGCTCACATATCACTTTAATCGCTTAATTGACATGCGTGGAGAAGAGCTTGTAATAAATTTGTATGTGAAATCTTAATTAATCCAGTAAATATTATATAATGTACCAGCACGTGAGGGTTTTTATACATGACAAAGAAGCACTTGAAAACGCCATCAGAACAGCGTTTTCACAAAACACAGAGCAATTTAACGTTAATTTAGTTATTGATGAATACGGAAGCGAGGATTTCTTATTAACACAAGAACAGTTAGATGAGCTCCGCCGAGAACATATTATCGAGATCATCTGTAACAGAGATCAGATTCTAAATTATACACACTCCTGTATTAAACTCGATCAACTTAAAAAATAATATTTCAGAATAAATAAATATAATCACTGATGGGATAAATTACACAAATTAATCAATTTTGTACAATCTGAAATATTTTTATTATTATTCTGAAATATTTTGTTCTTTTATGAATCAATCTGATGGGGTGGTTGGTACTGAAAATTATACAAATCAATCAGTTTGCTAATTCTGATGGGGTAATTGGTACTTAAAATTATGTAAATTAATCAATTTGCTAATTCTGATGGGGCAATTGGTACTGAAAATTATGCAAATCAATCAGTTTGTTAATTCTGATGGGGTAATTGGTACTGAAAATTATACAAATTAATCAGTTTTCCAAAAAATGCTACAAAAAAATATTGTATTATTATTCTGAAATATTTTTATTATTATTCTGAAATATTTTATTTTTTTATGAATCAATCTGATGGAGTGGTTGGTACTGAAAATTATGTAAATCAATCAGTTTATTAATTCTGATGGGGTGGTTGCTACTCAAAAGTATACAAATCAATCAGTTTATTAATTCTGATGGGGTAATTGGTACTTAAAAGTATAGAAATCAATCAGTTTTCAAAAAAATACTACAAAAAATATTTTATTATTATTCTGAAATATTTTATTATTTATGTAAATTAATTAATTTATTAATTCTGATTGGGCGATTGCTACTTAAAAGTATACAAATCAATTAATTTATTAATTCTGATGGGGTGATTGCCACTTAAAAGTATACAAATCAAGTTTTGTAATTTTGATGGGGTGGTTGCTACTCAAAAGTATGCAAATTAATCAGTTTTCCAAAAATTATTTTATTATTATTCTGCAATATTTTATTTTTTATGTAAATTAATTCTGATGTGATATACAGTGAGGGAAATTATACTACTACTCAGGGTTGCTTTGGTCGTTACCCGCTGACATAATTTTTCTTAAGTATCTTATGCGGGTTCTGATTGTTTTTTTTTTGTTTCGTATTCGCTGGATAATCCCGACCTGATCTTTTCTACTGCGACAGAAAGAGGAATAAATTCATTTACTTGATCATCGTTCACCATAGCCAGTGACTGAAACATAGCTGCCTGAATCCGCTTTATGAACTTATATTGAGATGATAGAACATACTTATTTTCATTTTTAAGTTCTTTTAACGTTTCAAAATCAGATATTATTTTTTCAGGATTTAGTTCATCAGATATATTAATTCCGTTTTCTTCTAGTTTTTTAATAGCAGGACTAATGTCTTTGATATTTTCATGGTTCATCATATAATATATAAATCTTTAAAATAAAAAAAAATTATCCCTAGAACCCCTATCGAGTCTTTAGCGAGTTCGTCGGGATGTTTCAATGAAGAGTCCCTATCAAGTCTTTAGCGAGCTCAGATTATGGATGATTATGGATGACGAGCCCCTATCGAGTCTTTAGCGAGCTCAGATTATGAATGAAGGACGGCACAAACATATATTATGAAATGAACTTCTATTCGAGTTTTTTAGCAAGTTCATTAAGTATGAAATGAAATATATACAATGAATAATTGAATAAAGGACGGCACAAACATGTACGCTAAGCAAAATCCCACCCACAGTAAGCAAGCCCGTGGGTGATACGAAAATATGTATCACCCACCGGTTGATATGGTGGTTGAGTTTTGCTGAGCGGGGGGATTTGGCGGAGCCCCCAATTATTATAAAAATCGCAATTATGCGCAAACCACCGACATGTTGTCAGCCATGGGAATTCAATCCTGGACCGCGAGCGTCACAGTCCAATACGATACCGATTGAGCTATCAAATCTTATTACAAACATATGTTTCGGAAGTTAATATATAGCTAATAATCATTGAAAAGGAACTAATTTCGAATATATTTACTCAAAATACAATTCTGAATTCAAGAAATACGTTTATATAATATATTCTCACCAAACAAAGCTGAATTAAGGAATTTCCTATTTATTATACCACGCCATCTATGATAGAACATCCGGTCCAGATCATCTAATTTTAGATTTTTCCATCCTTCCTATGACTATTACGAGATTTTCCATCCTTCCTATGACTATTGCGAGATTTTCCATCCTCTCTATAACTGTTCAATGGAGAAATATATATTACGATATTTCCCACTCGTAAATCTGTATCATAGTCAAGGGAGTATTTAGTTGTTAATATTACTCGATAAAAAAAATAACCACACATACGCACACAAATACATATTCACACATACGTACACAATCTCGCATTATATTTCTGCACTGAACAAGGAAAATGCAACTGATTTTTAATTCCAAACACTATATACACGTATTTTAGTAATCGAGTAAATACATGCAGGATCCCTGTGCTGTACTGTAGATCTAAAATTAACCCGCCACGATACAGACTAGACGCTGGATTCTGCACTCAGTAAGCTGGAATATACATGTCGGTGTTCTGTAGGTTAGATGTAATGTCTATGTGTTGCGCTGTTCTAAATGTTTCACGAAAAGAACAGAAAAATACACGAACTGTATATTTTTGTAAGTTAGAAATCATAAATCCTTTCTGTAATGCATACTGTTCAACTTGCTCCACCAGGCCTCACAGACCTTGGATGTTCTATATGATTATGACAATATACCGAGGATCATAAAATTACCTCCGTTTCGTGAGTCAAAAAATAAGTAGTATAATAATGATAATTTCTGACCCAAAAAATAAATATAATTCGAGGTAGTGATGATAGTTAACAATACTGAAAGGTGATTCTCTGTTTATATTTTTTGAGAAAGCAGTTTTATATATATTTTCTGCTACTTTTTGTACTGAATATGAGTGAATATCAAAGTATTTCGCAGCAGAACATATCGAACGAAATATAATTACTTCGCCAGTTTCTGTGTTTGTGGAATTTACCGCCCTCTTTCCGATTGTTTTACATCTTCCAGTATTACCACATGCAGAGTTCACGCTTTGTGTGACAACACGAAGGTTGGATAAACTATTATTTTGAGGATCCCCGTCAACATGGTCAATAACAAGATCATCTTTGATCACTCCGAAGAAACACTCATACGTGAATCGATGACACAGATATCTTTTCTTCCCAACTGTAAATCTAAGATAGCCAGTATTAGAAACAACGCCAACCGGTCTCTTCAACCTGCAGTGATTGATGGCACCATTACGATCTGATTCATAGTTTGTTATTGTGGGATGTGGGACAAATATGTTTTGCTCCATATATGCAATAATATTATTTGTTTAAATCATTGTTTGTCTGAAATCTTGATATATAATCCTCCACGGATTTTATAGCGTTTTCACTATTATTATTTTTTTTGGTCATAATATCTTTTAAGTTCTCTGAACCGTTTTCCACCGCACATTCCACATAATTCTGTTTTTCCTCGCACTCCAATACCACATCGCAGACACGGTATTGGTCCTAGACTTCCTCGCCGTATATTTTGTAAGTGCATCCAGCAAAATTCACCTCTACAGGATTTGTTGCATCGATTTACTGAACCGATCATGAGCCATCTGCATTGAGACATTGTATATATATAATATTCTTTATTTAAAAATTTGTTTTAATTATATGAATGAGTTTGAGAGATTATCCCAAACAAGGCCTTCCAAATATAAATTTAATCTCGACAGACTATCTCCCGACTTACCAGTACGAGATTTGGTTGATCCGAAAAAAAAAAGTTTGATCAATAAAATTCACGACGCCAAGAAAGAATTTTACACAGATGGTGCATCTCATACATGGTCAACGTTCAAGATTATACGCAATACTGTCAAGGACGCTATAATGAATGACAAACGAGCGGCAACTATCATTAACTACATCGCTGAATACGAGGGCAATCAAAAATATTTCTTTAGAGTAAAATTTATTGTACAAACAGAAACAGGTAGTTGGATTATCCGTGACAAATATGATCCTGCCCTTGGTAATAATAAAATCGCCATATTAAGTAAAAATTCCAGACCGGGTCTGTTGACGGGTATTGACAAACCGTATTATGAGCGAGCGTATCCTGTAACAGCGGTTATTTATGGAATCTATGAGATAAATAAAAAATCCAACGTTGATAAACTGACACCCATGAAATTTTCAAGGTTAAATTGTGTAGCCGAACGAGTAATAGAACACTTTACAAACGCGATGCGTGGAAACGGATTAACTGATTTAAGACGTGAAAAAATAAACTCGTGGGCTGATTCAGTTAAGGATACCGGTGCTACAATAAAAGATGTTGCTGAGTTAGGAAAACTATTAAAATTTCCAATAACCGTAGCGACAATAACGGGAGAAATACTGTACGAATCAAAATATAAATCAAAAGGAGCTTCAATAAATAGTATTGATCATAACGCGCACGCATGGACCAGCGCAGTAACAATATTTCCACGTGATCGAACTATTAGATTTTACCCCTCAACGAAATAAGTAAAAACGATCCTGTATCGGTATGGTTATTTAAAAGTAATGAAGAAGGTGGATTTGATCAGTTTGTTAGACCAAACGGTGAAATATATGGAACAGAATTTCTCCATGACGAGATGAAAAATCTCGTGGGGAAGTTTTCCAAGTACAAACACGCGGAAAATACTGACAAATTACTAACTAATTGCTTTACCGTTCCCTCTGTTGCGGCTCATTTCGCTAGAGAAAGAAATTCATGGAAACCAACACGATTTGATTTACTCGAGGACGTACGCGCAAGTTGCGTCGAATACGGACACGGTGGATTGTGGAATACCAAATATAATTACAACGATGTTATTTCGGTTGATATGGTTGCATGTTGTCCGGGAAGTTTTCTAGGATACGGAGATTGTTCTATGTACTTTAAAAGATTCGGTCACCCTAAAAACGAGATGACGCGAGTGGCAATTAATGGACCATTACCTGATTTTGATCTGACTGGATTCGCTTGTGTTGAATCATTCGAGCTTAACGAAAATCTTTACAAGATTTGTTATGTTTGGTTTGGCAGACATTTTTGTGAAAACCGTTGGGCACCTATAGTTTTATTACGATATATGCTAGATTGTGCGGTACTGACATCGTTGGTTGTCAGTGAGGCAATTATATCATATCACGCGCAGACCGAAGTTTGGTTGCCCATGTCAGATTCTATCAGTATTGATGAAATTATTAGCGAGTTTAAGGAAAAATGTCCTGGCGTTTCCGAAGATGATATTATCAAAGAAGCTCCTAAAATTCTCGAGATTAAACTCAAAACCGCAAAAGATCTCGGTAGAAAAATGATAGGTAAATTTACTCAAGGTGGTGCATATGATCATAAAAGACATCACGCACGATTAATTTTAGATGATGCCGAGTACGATTTTATAATCGCTGATACAACAGCGAGAAATATATTTGTAAATCGAGAAAGTGTTTATTTATCCGACGGAACAAAATTGGGTACGATCGTTAGTTACATAAATGATGTATCCCCACAGTATACTCATCTAAGATCTTCCATGTTGGCTTATGTTTCTATAAATTTATTATCGATGATTAATAGATTTCCTGAGACCTCTGTCAGAGTCGCAACAGATTCGTTTTATATTTCGAGTAAATATTTAGAGTCTGTTATGAAATTTACAAGTAATGATGAACGATGGAGTTCGTGGAGAATAAAAAAGGAAATATTACACAATTATACAGAATCAGCAGATGTTCCGATGAGACATTTTTATCGTAAGGGTAATAAAATATCAGAAATGTCGAAAGCGCCGCCGGTGAGTGATCCAATAACTAGATATCAGACAGTATATCTCAATGGACCTGGTGGATGCGGCAAAACGACTCGAGCAATTAATATTTTCAGAAATTCAGATATGATCGTGCTGACACCCACACATAGACTTGCACGGGAGATGAAACAACGGCAAGTACAATCGTGCACGTATCATAGTTTCTTTCGGTGGCGCGGGGATACATGGACTCCTGAACGAATGGGAGAAAAATATATACCTAGAATAATTATTTGGGACGAGATATGTACGGTGTCATTGGATACATTAAAAATGTTTCTTGATTGGTTGTTGACGAAAAATACCGCTATAATAATGTGTGGCGATCATGGTCAACCGCCGCCTTTTGTTGGACCATCTCCACATGATTGGTTAAAAAATTTCGTCGATTATTACGAAGAAATAGATGATGATCATAGAGCTCTCGATGCAAATTTAAAGGAATTTAAAAAATTAATCAGATTACAATCAAACAAAATTCAGTGTGAAATAATACGCGGAGTAATCTCAGAGACCTCAATGAATGATTTTTTAAATTTATGGAGACCCAACGATTTGATAGTAGCATGCAGAAAAATAATCAGAGACGATTTACAACAGCAGTTATTTCAGCTGCATAAAGAAAAATATTCAGAATTACCCGTACCGTTGCGTTATAGACCATCAGATACACGAAAACAGAATATTAATGTTGATATTCCAGGACAGACTGAGAATAAAAATCTCGTATTAAATGATATTGTCGCTGTTGATATCAGTGTGGTCGAAGATGCATTACGCGCTGACAAATCTCCATGGGTGTTGGGATACGCTATGACGATCCACTCGTCTCAGGGATTAACTATTTCTGACACACGAGTCTGGATTGTAGACGATCACATCGAGTGGTCAAATTTAGTCTATTTAGCGGTATCGAGGGTCAGAAAAATATCTCAATTACGTAGAATTATAATTCCTGAAATCGTTAATAAATTTAACGTCATTGATGATGATATAATAAGAAAAAAATTAATCGGATACAAACAATCTGATAAAAGAAATAAACGCGACTTTGATCTTATGTTGAATTTATTACTGAGTTAAAACAGCAGCAGAATAATCATTGCGCAAGTTGCAAATGTATAATGCTGTGGAGGTATTCGAGTAATGATTCAAGACAATTTACCGTAGACAGAAAAGATAATAGTCGCGGTCATACACGAGAAAATACCATGTTGACCTGTCTCGAGTGTAATCGGCGTCGGGGTGCTGCCACTAGTGCTAGTTAAGTGATCGCGGTGGTAGTTGTGTATCCGTGGGAATTATTTGTCGTTGCTCACGTACAAATCCACGTTGAGGAGCAGCCGAATCTAGTCTGTAGATTGCAGGTCTACCTGAGGATCTTGTCACGGTGGATATTTTGTGTGTGGTAACACTCCAAATAGGATCTGTTGCTCTCGCGCTACCACCTTCAAGTTCACCCGGTTCATATAAATATCTAACTGTAACATCACCCAATATTTTTTGTTTTTCAATATCTTTTCGTTGTGTTGGTATATTTTTTTTTGTAATTGCATTAATGGGTTTCATGTTGGTTGTTCGTATAATCTTGTTATTTAATGCAGTTATCACACTTGGTAATCTTGTAACCCATTCACGAGATCTCGTATCCTGAATAAATTCCTTTGCATATTGATATCCAAATAACCGCTCAGCGAGTGTTCGATTAAATCGTTCAACAATTGCCTGATCACGATGAATTGCAGTGTGACCTCGTCGTATTTTGGTATTATGTCGTTTCATCAACGATGATACTGGACCAAGAAATTCCTTACCAGGATCAACCTGTAGCAGCTGTGGCCATCGCAGACCACCTTGTGGTCCGAGTCCTCGTTGATAAATTCGTTCAAACGCATCGGCTACTTCAGATGATGTTTTCGTTGATAGCGGCTCTGCTTCTTTATATCTACTTGCAACATCAACTACAGTTAACGCGTACTTGTACTTTTTTCCACGCACAGTATCATGTGGTAAAAACAGAATATCAGCTTGATGAACTTCATTAGGATCACTAACATCGAAATACGCGTACTGAATTCGTTTCGGTGGTGGTAGATAAATTTGCCATATTGCCTGTTTGGATAACCACGCTTTAGCAGTAGAATGTTTAACCGCTGCTGCATCAGCGAGTTTACCAATTGCTGCTTTGCCTCTCCAATATCCTCTTGGTGAATAATAAATTAATTCCATTATATATTACCAGACCCAAACGCTAATTTACTTTTCATCGCAGATCTTATTAACCAATTAGCTAATGATTCTCTGATATTTTTATTTTTTATGGAATTTAACGCGTGAATTAATTTCACATCTGCAATATGCCTGTCTTGTAGATTTTTACTTTTATATGCTACATCATGAACATGACAAACTTTATCAATAGCATTTACTGGTTCCTCGCCTGGTTTTGGTTGATCTTGATTATCAAGTCTGATATCGAGTCGAGTACCAGGACCGCAATAATTATATCCTGGTATATGTTTTTCTCCTGGGTATTTAGCCCATGGAGTACCCGCAAACTTTGACATCAAATTAGCAATATCACCACCGCACTTATTAGGTAAAAACGAAAATTTCTTTCTACCGCACACAGAACATTTTCCACCATACGCTATTTTTTATTTTTTGTTATAACTGTAGCTAAATCAGTAGTCGGAGTTTTAACTCTACAGCGTAAACAATATAAATTCATGTTATAATATATATGGATATAATTGATTTCTCAGCGACAAGAAAACGAGAACCTGTTAAGCATCATCCTGCGCTACCGAATTCCATCAGAATGATTATCATAGGACCATCTGGATCGGGTAAGACGCAGTTATTACTTAATCTGATAATGAGATGGTTGAAATGGGATAAATTATATTTAGTAGCACCATCCGTTGATGATCAACGATGTTATGAAGTATTAAAAGATTTTAACGAAAATGCAAGATTACTGGACGAAGATAATGATGTCATAGAGTTTATAACAGATATTGATGAAGCACCGTCCGTTGATGTTTTAGACGGATTTATTAATAATTTAGTTGTGTATGATGATGTGATGCTAGATAAACAATCAAATCCAGCCAGAATATTTTCTCGCGGCAGACATAAAAATACAGATGTGATCTATGTTACTCAGCGATATACACAAATACCAAAAGTGATCAGGGACAATTGTAATATTTTAGTTGTGTTTAATGGCGTAGACATCACACACACTTAAAAATATTCATCAAACTTGGTGCAGCGGTGACATGGATATAATTAAATTCAAAAATTTCTTCTCACGAGCGCAAGCTACTCCGCATGGATTTATAACAATAAATTTGCACGATCCTAGAACAAGATATGGTGTGGGTCTTGATAAAATATTTGGATAAATTAATAAATTTAATTAAACAGATATCATTAATATAATGAACAACGGTGCGTGGTCAATTCAAGGAACAACAGATAAATGCAACAAAAGATGCCGTGGAGAATATTGCAGGAGACATAATTATATTTTAAAGAAAAATCCTCATGCTGGTTCACGAAGATGTGTTGGATGTAACAACGGCGTTAGAGGATTATATCAGATTTGTAAAAATTGCGGTGGAGATCGATATCGAAGTTTAATGATATATTACAGAAAAAGAAAGAACATAAATCCAAAAATAGAAAAACCACCATCAGAACTTGAATATTACTTGAAGAACAAAACAAAAGATTCCCAGGATTCAGATGAAGATTCCCAGGATTATTGATCAGCAGATAGGGTCCTGTCTACAATTCTGTTTGGGACAAACAATAATCGTAGACGTGGTATTGACCTCTATGAAAGGTCACTATTTTTTTTTGTCTAAAAAACGTACGTGACGCGTAACGTGGTCTGTTCACCCTCTCTGCTGCTCAGGTTAATGAACACTTCTAGACATTGTACATCTAATTAAAGATTAAATCTTACGAGGAACTGGGTAAACTTTAAATATGCCATGTAATATAACATAAGTAGATCACAACTAATTATTTAATGGATTTATTACATATTGGGCATACATCTTGATTACATCAATGAATTATGAATTTAATGATCAAAGTTTTTTATTGTTGATAAGTGCATACTATTTGCATTTTTATTTTCGTTTGTTTCTTTTTTGCTGTTTCTTTTTTCTTTTCTTTACTTTTATACCATACAACCGACGGGCACTGTGTTTCTTATTTACTGTGGTAATGCGACGTTCCCTTTAGAGCGGGTGACCGTGTCCGACAGGTCTAAAGCGTTCGACTTTACGGATCACTGCCTTACCACTTCTGTCTGCGCGTGTACGAGTCTTTGGCTTACCGAGGTTTCCCCGGGTTCTTCCTCCACCAGTTACTGGCCGCCATGTCCATCGCGTGCTGATAAATGGCGTTAAACCCACAACAGCGGTTCTTTCGAATGCCTGCTGTTAATCGGGAGATTACCTCCTAATATCCAGCAGTTTGGCGGCCCCGTTGATTGGTTGTTGTTGTTTGTTGTAGGGTTTAACACCATTTTTCAGCACAAGATAGGCTATACATGGCGGCCATTATTAATGGTGGAGGAAGAACCCGGAAAAACCCCGGAAAGAACCACCGACCCACGAGAAGCTACTGGCAAGCTTTCTCACATAACCACATTAGCCGAATCCGAGACTCGAACCCACGCAGACAGAGGTGAGATGGCAGTGATCCGTAACGGTGAGCGCTTTAGACTACTCGGCCACTCGCCCCCCCCCCCCCATTGATTGGAAGTGAAAAACCTTCACAATGATAAAATGTACCACATTTTGATTACTGATGCAGAAGGAAAATTTTTAAAATAAAGTATGGATAGTGATACGACTCTGTGGCCTTAAACTATATATCAGAAAAGAGTGAAAACCAACAAGTTTTGTAAAATTCAACAAATAATTCATTTCTCTAGAATACAAAAGGGGAAATTTCAAAAGAACGTACAATATTGTGAATCAAGTCACAAATAGTCCTAAAAGTTCCATCAGGTGACCAAAAGTATAGAGTATTCTGAATGAATTCCAGTGGTGTTCTAATGAACTTCAATATTGAACTTGGCCGATGTGCCAATAGCCTGGAATGTAGTGATGTGTTTACAGTCTTGATGTATCACAGTGATATAATCCAAAATGTCCTTGAATAAATTCGAAATAATACCAAAATATTGATTTAGTCCGAAGTACTGAACATTTTGTAATTCTACTGGATAATTTAAGTAAATAAATCCCCTCAAATTTTAACTGAAACGCAACCACAATTGACACTTCTAAAGACTTAGTCCACCTCGGATGTTAACTTCATATCAAATTCATAAACAGATTCGTTCTAGAACATTCTAAGTTGTCAAGAAGACCAGGCATTTCCAGGTGAAAAACTGATGTCCTAAACTCAATTACTGAACAAGATCAATTACACATTATATATATATATATATATATATATATATATATATATATATATATATATATATATATATATATATATATATATATATATATATATATATATAAATAACATATTCATGCAGAAAAGTCAGCACAAAATAGAAGTTAACTATACATAACACTAATTAAACTCTTTTTTCTATGTTTTCTATTTAGTGACGTACATGCCTACCGTGTACAAATGAAACCTTTTTTTTTCCGTCAGATATTACTGACGTAATAAACATCCTTGATGAATAAATTTGTAATGAAAATCTCTGTGTGCACATTGATTGACACAAGTTTTTCATTGGAAAGACGAGTTAATGAAGTCACTTCGAGGAAACCATGGCAAAAAGAAGTACACACTTGCATAGATCTAGGTTACATATATAAGTCTACATACATTTATACATCGAGCGATACATACATACATACGTACGTACATACATATGACAAATGACTAGACAGTTTTAGAATCAGTCTCAAACTTCGCAGCAAAAGGTCATCGTTAAAATGACACTTGATTTAGACCAGTCGGAACACGCTTGGTACTTTCTGCCAGTGATTGGAAAAACATATCATATATTAATATTGGGTTGCTGCCATGTGATGTAGGCCGACATGTTGCATGCCTACAAAATAACGTCACGTGTACGTAACACATCACCACCATGCTATTCATTATATGGACTTGAATGAGATTACATATACTTGGCCAGTATATAGCCATATCTTTGTTGTTGTTTTTATTTTTATTTTGTTCTTTTTGATGAAGCATGAACTTACTAAAATGTTCTTATACAGAACTTGCACAGATAAATCCGTAAAGAAACCATAATGCTTTTGACGGAAGTGGTGCTGTTGCTTTTTGTTAACACGCATGACTGGAGAGCTGTTTGACTTTATGGTTATAGTTTGCTTTGCATACTTTACAGTTTGGTTTGTGACTTTTCTCCTCCATTCACTGTCGATTTTCTCCTTTGAACACTATATGACTCAATGTATTTTGAAAAGTGAATTTTGTGGAAAAGACACGAGCTGTTCTAACTGGATTTAAAGTGTGTGTCAACATGGTCATGGATGCGCCTTTACTGCTCAGATATAAAAATTAATTGTTGTTCTAAAATTCAATATTGAACTAATTTTACCAGTGTCTGTTCATTCCTGATTGCTGAGTGATCTGCATCGTACTTTTCATCACAAAACTTCCAGACGAAAATTTATTGACAACTATGGACTTTTGTATGGACCGCCATGATTACACACATTACATTCGGTTCGATTCAGAGCTCTCTAATTTAGAGATCTCTCCAAAGAAATTATCCAGCCCTACCGTAGTTGAACTGGAGAAATCTCTGTATCAATTATAAACCTCTCTAACTCGGTTATAGGACGCAGTATCATTTTCTGATTTGTAGACCGCCGTAATCAGTGCCGGATTGAGATGGCGGCGAAGGGGCATGAATCTCACACCCGTCATGCCACCCAACCCCCACTTTGCCGAAAATAAAATTGAATGTTTGAACAAATCATATATATATCTAAGCGATCTAACACTTAGCCTAATATGGATATAATAATTATATACATATAGGGGACAGTTTCAGGTCAGCTTTCAAAGCGTATTTGTACATTTGCTTATGTAAGTACCCCCCTCCCCCCCAGCTGAAGTTGCCGGGTCCCCAAAACTTTAATTTACCATGGATGTCCTAGAATCTGAGACCTCTCTAATTCAGCCATAGAGCTTTCACATGAGAAAGGAATTCGACAATCTTCATTGTTTTCGGCGGAAGAAAATATCCTTCCCCATCATCAGAAAATACGTCGGGTATTGACGATCTAATTTTTGGCGTGGTTTTATAATGACGGTAGACATTACCAGTCTTCAAAATGGGGTTCCTACAGACGTTCAGCTGATTAGGATAAGATATAAATTTAATTTTTAGTTAAAATATTGACTTTTACTTACATAAATATATTATATACTCTCACCCGTCTCCAAATACCCAGAAAAAAAATGCCCAGAAGCAAATGCAGTACATGGACGGACTAAAATCCTGACATTTTCCGGACGTTACATTTCTGTGATCCTCAGGAATGAAACGCTGACCAAAAACATGTCTCGATTAATCAGAATTATAATTTACTAGAGGTATTATTTTGATCGTTTTGTTAGTATTAACAGTCTGTGGACGATTGATTGATAAAAAATCGGGAATTATTGCTTTTTGCAAGTATTGCGCAAAATATGGTTCAGAGTTCGCCGGGGTTAGTAGCAGACCGAACGAGTATCACAAAGTGACAGAGCAGTTAATAAAATATTGAAAATTGAAAATATAAATTTATACAGCAATGCAGTTAAAAAAATTAAATTTCAACAATAAGCACACAGCGTTTGAATGAAATAATCTCTCTCTCTCTCTCTCTCTCTCTCTCTCTCTCTCTATATATATATATATATATATATATATATATATATATATATATATATATATATATATATATATATATATATATATTAAAACTGGAATAAATCCGTGATCGAACCTAACACATGTCTGAGACTAACATACCTATCCGTTCGTCTCATTGAATGCGCAGAACAAATTTAGGTTGGTAGTCAGTTCAGGAGATGTGCTCTGATGCTCAATTGATCATGTTGGTCAAAATTGTACAGACAAATGTGGATATTCCTCTACCACCTTATGCAGGACAACCGACCCGAGCGACCAGACACATTCACCATCTTTCTTTCATTCGCTCAGATTCAGGTAACGGCCAGTAATTGGAAGTATACCTTTTCTGCCCTGTCCATTTCTACTGTGGTACAGATTCACACAGAATAACATTGTCTTGCCGCTCTGAACTGGCATCCTTCAATGGAACATTTTTCCGATTTCCGATGATGATAAGAGCTATTGCTTGATGTCTCTGTTATGAAAACAGCCGTATTTGATGTGTCGAAACATTTATGTATCACATGTTGATTGTATCAATTGAATCCAGATACTATCATTTCTCCTTCTGCACCACTCGGAGGGTTTTATTGGAATATTATAGTACAGGCTTAGATACCTAGTTATTTTTAATGCACACATAGGTTTTTCTTTTTCTGCTGATCCACAAGATGGATGGTTCATAATTGGGGACATTATTCGAAAATTGGTCTAAAAGAGGCACATTGTATTAAAGGAATTCAGTTCCTGCCATATCAGCTTGAAGATTGTATTCAAACTTTGTACACAAGATATTTGTTTAGTGGGGATGTGCAATTAAGCTTTTACTCTTTTTTTTTCCCCGGCCCATTTGGAAAAACTTGCAATATTGTTTTAAAAAAGTGTGTGTGTGTGTGTGTTTTGGGGAATTAGCCTGTCAAAAATCATGGGAGAAAATATGTTGAAACCTCATGTGCTTGTTGCAGATGCACATTATATCCCCCAACACCCAACCCCATATATGTTTCAGTTTTCCTGGTCGATACATCATTTATCTGCCAGCTCCAAAATTTACTGTCATCATGCCAGAAAAAGAACAATCACAGAGAATAAAGGAATGTCATAAGATGCTGCAGACATGTAGCATGGTGTCCCACCCAGTCTCATTATCCTGATACCAGGCCAACCAGTCCTAACACTAACCTCTAACCTCCTAATGCTGAGCATTTATCGAGGCAGCTGTTAGTACCATTTTTATAAGTCTTTGGTATGACTTGCCCAGGATTGTGGTCAATCAGCTATTAAAATACTTGCCAGTGAATGTTTACGAGTTTGTTTGTAGGCTGATTGATATCCACACTTGCAGAGGCTGCAATTCATTTTGCCTGGGGATGCAACACTTTCACTTAAAGAATGGTAATTCATCACTTTTCCCTATCTGTAAATATATGTACATGGTCCAGTTGGCTTATTGCAGTAAAGATTTCATTTTGCTTTCATCAAAATGGCTGAAGTACATTTGGACATTGAGATCTTCTACACCTAGATGTAGAGCAGGTACAGTGATCTTATCATGTTGGTGCATTCAGATCATATTTGATTCACACTTTTTTTGACACGATGGTTTATGGTTGATTTTAGGAGTTGGTTTTGTCTTGTGGAAATTTGCTGCGGTTGCCAAATCAACAATGACTATAGCAGTGGAAGGCGAAAAGGTCCGAATAGTTACAAAGGGTCCCAAGGACTCTGAGGTTTTCTTCACTCTTGATGAAGAGTTCAACAGCAAGGATCCTCAGGATAATCCTGTCAAAGTAGGACGTTTTTAAGATTTCAGTATTCAGTATGCATGTAGTAGCAAATATTGACAGTACAAGAAATTCTCTCAAAAGGACATACTCTATCACAGAATATCAGTACCAAAATCCTCTAAGTTAAATTGAGCATAATTGAATTGACTTTCAATTTTTTAAACCAAACACAAATATATTATTACAACTGGAATATTCCAGAATCTCGTAGCAGGTAAATCTTGTAGCAATACTAATGATCATATAGGTAGTAAAGCCAAGAAAATCCAGAATATTTATAATTTCGACTTTATTCTGAATTTTAAAAAAATGAATTTCAGCAATTTAGTATTTGATTCAATACACAAGCTTATTTAGGAGTCCAAATTGAGTCCAGATTGCCATTGTAACAAGAGCATGAAGGACAAATTTTGAGGACATCATAAATGCATACTTGATTTTTGTACATAACTTCTAATTACTAATGTCCTTGTGGTTTGAATCTTCCAGGCCATTGCCAAATGGGAAAACGGAGGTTTGATCACAGATGCTAGACCAGTCGACCCAAGTAGGGGAAAACGACAACTGGTGGAACGCAGGATTGTCAACGGTGATCTAGAAATGGTATGTCCAGATCACTGTCATAGGAAGGTGTGTGCATAAAAAGTTTGGTTGCCACTTGAGTGTACTTGATGTACAGTAGGTTGCAACATGAAATAAAAAATCTGATACTTACATGAGCTGAATATGAATGCAAGAATACATGTCTTGGAAACTTTAAAAAGAAAAGGAAATCAGTTCATATTGAAATAGGAATACACAATATATATTTTTGGATAGTATTTGAAAAATATTGGTTCATTAATTTATTTTATTATATGCTCATTTTTTTCTCCATTACTTTTCATTGTCAGAATCGTTAAATATATTACAATACTGAACTTGCACGCAACTTCATATTGCACTCATAAAGGAACTACTTTCTATTGTAAACAAACAATGGATGCAGATGCTAGCACTTTTGATTTGTAAACAAATCATGTACACTCACGTAGTAGGCGCTTTCCATTTTGGTTGATTAAATTTGTTTTAAATTTAGTAAATCAGATATTTCGTGGACTGATACATATCAGCTGCTTTGGCACATTCTGCGTTAACTTTTTTGATACAATGTTTCAGATTTAGGCTAGCTATACAGTAGATGCCAGACAGGGTCCTTACAAATAACATGCAAATGACAAGGAATAAACTTGTCTTCTTTAGCTGGTAATAAGAATGGCAAAAAATATACTTAGAGTTTTACATCCTGAATTTCCTCAAAATGCACTTTCTTGGTTCTGCAAATCCAAATTACATGAGCCATGTCATAAGTTCTCAATCTTGATTACATATTTCAAATTTGTACTGTAATTTCGAATATAAGTGCAATTACATCCTCCTTACTGCACTCAAAATGAAATAAGCATTAAATTCTGTAGTGTCTTTTTGATAGTTGCAACAGAAATCGTAGAATCAACAAAATACCAAAATCTATTCATTCCAGATCAAATGGCAAAGTTGTTGCAATGCACATTCATTCACAACATGACTCCAAATTTCAATTTTAACTAGACGTGCCATTTTCTTTAGAAACTTATGTCTAGCGCACGACTAAGTTCAAATTTATCTAGGCGGAGTTATGTGCTCAGTAATAATGTTGTTGTGTAATGATGAATCTGTGCTTGTGTATTTAGTTTGGAATATGACATACATTCAGTTACTTTGTTTCTTGTAGTGCATTTAAAAAAAATATAATTAAGCATTAGGTAAAAAGGTTACTGCATTTTTATGGGAAAATATGAACTCGTTTTGTCGGATGGATATACTGCATTCCCAAGGTCATGCAGTATTCCATCCGAAAAACTCATTCATATTTTCCCATACAAATGCAGTAACTTATAATTCCCATAATACTTTTCATACATTTAGTAAGTAATATTTGTTAAATTGCATGTCTTGTTTCTTTGGGAAATCAGCAAAACACTTTATCAAGTTCACAACATTTTTTTAATTATCAGTGTGTACATGTCATATACTTTCTAGTTTAATTCCTAGCAATTTAGCTACCAACATTTTGATGTATACACCACCTATCGAAGTGCAGATGCCTTTTGTTTTGTCTATGTTGTGGTAAATATTCCATTGGTTTTTATGAATATTATAATATTTCAAACCTCTATGAATCTAATGGCTGAATAAAAACTCTATTTTATTTGTAGTACCCAAGTGACTTAGTATGACACTTATACTTTTCCTTTATCTGATACACAGTATGCTATATAAAGTTTGAATCTCTATAGCACTTACAAATTGATGTTAGTATTGGTTTTACACCATACAGAAAAGAATTTTGGCCTTTTTCTCATCAGATAAAACCAGTTGATGCCAAAAGATCAGTAGAACTGGGTATCACCAGCCATTTTGTATCGTGATACATATCATAATGATTGCTTTTGATGCAGTACATATCATAATAGTATTGCATAGATAAATAAACTGAAAAAACTGAAAAATGTAACAGTTGGCTTATGTTTGTAAAAGAAACATCTCTTGTTTCATTGTATAATCCATTGCAGAATATGCTAAATTCCAAACACAAGTGGCTGTTGCTGTGCTGGCCAAAAAGACTTTCCAAGAATTTGAGACACATCAATTTCTTCTTTTTAACTGCTGAGTGTTGATGACCTCTCTGATATTTTGAGCAATAACAACAGTTTCAAAGTAGCTGCTGCAGTGGTTATATTGGATGTAAGATTGGAACCATTTTCGTTTAGGACAAACTAGGCATCGTTAGATGTCTTTTTGGTGAAAACCCCATGTGAATATGACCATCAGTTCAATAGGAGTAGTGATAACTAAAGTTTCAATATGGCTGCTGTGGTAGCCATAGTGGGTGACATATTAGTTCCATTTTCATTTAAAATCAAGTAAACATCATGTGAAGTCTTGGTGAAAACCTCATGTCAATAGGACCATTCTCCTGGGAGAAATTGTAAGAACTATATATTCAAAATTGGCACCATGGTGGCCTTAGTGGTGGTCATATTGGCAACATTTTAATTTTCAATCAGCTAGATCTACAAGTCTTCTGGTGAAAACCCCATCTCACTATGACTTTCTGTTGAATAGGAATAGCAGTAACAAAATTTTTATGATAGTTGTCATGGTGACCTTACTGGATGCCAGATCAACACCATTTTCATTTAGATGCAATTAAATATCACAAGAAGACTTTTGAAGAAAACCTAATCTGCTAAGTCAACCCCGAAAATCTGTGTTGATACTGATATATGAGTCTGATGTCACCTGTTTATTAAAATATGCAATATTGCTGTATGCACATCTTTTCAGAACACACCTTTATTGACACTTACCGGTATTTAGTAACAGCCATATCTAGCATGAAATTCAAAATGGCCACAGGACAGAGGGTTATGTTATTCCATGTGGATTTACAACTCACCAAACGCACGATTTGATCTGGAAATAGTATTTATGTACACATCACCAAAAGAACCCTTCAGCTGATGGTAGCTTAACAGTTATGAAAAATACTAAGTGTACACAATATACACTGATGTGTGCAGGTAAAAACATCTGCACAGTTTTGCAGATTTTAGTGAATGGCGATATAGCCCCTAAACCATGTCAGTATCATTGTAGGTGTGGGGCTGATGTATCAACCTAGGGGAAAACTTATATCAATATAACTATCCATTTAGGAGGAGTAGCACTAACAAGATTGTGAAGATGGCTGCTGTGATGGCCATATTGGAACTCAGATCAGCATCAGCATCTTGTTTATTCCAGACCAACTAGACATCATAATAAGTCTTCAAGATGGCTGACATGGTGGTCAAATTGGATGGAAGATCAGTACCAGTTTCGTTTAGGAGCAACTAGACATCATAATAAATCTTTCAAATTTTCTTTCAAGCCAGGATATTTGTTACTTTTACCTCAAGGAAGATAATATACTTTTTTATCAATCAATATAATTGGTATAATAGGTTATTTTTATCAATAAATCAGAGCATGATTATTTTTTTTCAACCTCATGAGTGCGGTAATTTGAAAAAGAATTGCAGACCCCACCCCCATACAATTAAATGGTCATTTTTGAGAATAAAGTTAGTGGACAGAAAGGAAAGTAGGTGAGCTTGGCAGTTCGGGGCCATAACTCTCTTGAAAGGTGAGGTAGATCCTGAAAATCAAACTTGACAATATCTTTAACTAAACTCAGCTGAAGTCTCCTTATTATTAAAGTGCCTTGTTAAGTTGACTGAAATCTAATAATGTGTAATGGTGTTTTTGTACCAAAATAAATGTTGGTTGGTCTGACAATTGGGAGCTGTTTTTCTGATGAATTATGGCATATAAAGCTCACAAAGAGGGCAAAGAACTCAGCATCAAGCTACCTACAAACACGGATTAATAACTAGTAATAGTGATAACAATAATAATAATAATTAATATAAATATTATAGAGAAATGACAGTGAATTGAAACCGTGCTAAATAAGATATAAAGTGCTAGTAATCAAGCTCAATCAAGGTTTCATCAGCATTAAGCTGTCTGCCATATTTGGTTGTAATCCAATCATACATAAATGAGTTTAGTGCAAAAATAAAAGTGGGTGGGTCCAACAGTCAAGGGTTATAACTCTGGTAAATGAGACTTAAACAGTGTCTCATCAGGATGCAGCTGTTTGCAAAATTTGGTCGAAATTCAATAATAATTAACACTCCTTATCTTCTCTCGTGATCAATAGAATCACACTGAGCAATTCTGTTTTAGCTTTAAATGGCATCCTTTATCAGCCAAAATGTAATCAAAGTGTTTGAAAACAATTAGAGCTTCTTTGTCAAGAAAACCTAGTGATATAGCGAGCACTTTAATGTTTTTAGTGCATGGTCACATGCAGCAAAATTTGAGGTAAAAAATAAAGCCATGTAGCTAGCAAAGACATTGAAATACTTTCTATTTTTTGTGGCTGGTTTTCTTGTCTGATTTCTCTGAACACCTAAGTCAGTTAATGTCTGTTAAAATAACATGGTTGTAAGGACAAGATTTACTGACTTCATATGTTTAAAAATATTTTCTACATTTTATATCATTTTTCTCTTACAGAAAATTACAGTCAACAACGTGATATGCAAAAGGATATTCAAGAAGAACTCAAGTTAGGGGACCTGTCATGAAATATAATACAGATTTAAAGATTAGCAAAGGCCTGTCAACAATGCCATATTTAATTTATTTCTTGTAAACAAATCTGGCCTGTTGATTGCAAGAAACATGCATTTTCACGGCAATAATTGGTGAAATTCTATTTTTTACACTGATTTTAATAAAAATATGTCTCAAAGTAATTAAAGCTAACAAGTTGTTTCTTGAATGCATGTAAATACGAGGGTTAAGCTAGGCTTCAAATTTAGAGAGAAGTGACTTCTCCTTTTGGATAGAATAGGGAGAAGTGAGAGCTGAACAAGGGGACAATTAATATATAAGTGTGTGTGCATTCATTGTCTTATTTGAATTGTGTCCTCTATTTCTCAGTATACATATTTGCATTCAGCATTGGTTTTAAGTAATACTTTATTTTCAAGTAAAAAATTCTGGGTTATTTGTTTATTTTAACCACATTTTGAAAATGTATATAAACGATCATATTCATATCCAGTGTACTTGTACTTGAAAGATTTCCCATCATGACATGTGACGATTTGATGTGTGTGCCTACAAAATTTGTACCCGCAGCAACAAAAATGAATACTTTGTGACCTAGGACTAATAAATAGATTCTGCCTTACATTTCAGACATAGAAATTAATCCTTGATAAAGAAATTTGTCCAGATGCCATTTGTGTCTCTCTGAAGTTATATCCCCTTGCTTCCTTGACAACAACATTAAACACGCTCTGATGCATTGCTGAAATTGACTTGCATTGTTTTCTGATAAAGTCAACTAGTTTACAGTATGGCAAAAATGTAATTTATTGTGACAGATTAGGTCAACCAAATCCTACCAGTTTCTTAAGTTACGTATATTTATATGATCAGACTATGAAAGAGGTGAATTTACAAAAAAAGGGGTGGGGAGAGGGTGTTTTGATGTAGAGTGAGTTTGGTATATAATAAAAACTAAATTTTCTTTTCCTACATTAATACCAGATATATTTCATATTTTGGTACCAAAAACTATATTTTTTAATTCGTGGCTTTGCCACTTGTTAAATGTAGATTTTGGTACCACATGATGAAATAATATTCAGTATTAAGAAAACATCCTCTGTTTTTTGGCCACATATCTTTAAAAGAACAGTGTAGAGACTATATATTGTAATTAATTTAACTGATAGGAGTAACTAGATTACATTATTTTAATTGCAAGTTAGTACAAACGCTTCTTCAGCTACCACTTGAACAAGAGCTTTTTCTTTTTTTTTTGCTTTCGAAAAGTTCATTATCAGATAGCAGTTGACAAGCTTTTTATAACAGGTTTGAAACATGTACATGAGAGCAAATGTAAAAGTGTCTTTGTACCATACTGTTAATCCTAATTTCATTGCTACCAATAAAACATTACCAAAGCTATTCATAAACACCACACGGAAGCATTGAAGTTGATATATGAATGAACTAGACCCTTTTTTCCAACTGAATCAACACATCCAGTAATAAATATGGTGCCATGCATGACATGTGATTGCATCTGTTTTTAGAAAGAGGGATTTCCTTAATGCAACCAATAACTTTAAAGTTTCTTTACAACAATCAGTTGATAGGATTGCAAATTTATGGTTTTATTATTTGTCGAAGTACTTGTAGTAATGTCATGCATTGGTTAGATAGTATTGCTTCAATGTTTTTTTCATATTTTCACAAAAATGAGCAATATCAGAAAACATCCTTGACCTTTCAGAGCTTCTCCAATTCCACAGCATAGAATTGTTCAATATATTTCTGACCTACACAATTATATTTTTAGTTTCCATCAGAAACGAAATAAATATGGATTTTGTATGCATATACATTTCCTTTTCTGTTTATTTGTAGGTGTATTCCATGCTGAACATTTGATAATCTGTATCCTATACCATGCTTCTATTATCATGTATCCTTCTGTTATCATGTATCCTTCTATTATCATGTATCCTTCTTAAGTACAACCACAAACAATGGTAGTCAATAAATATTATCATGTATCCTTCTTAAATACAGTCAAAACAATGGTAGTCAATAAATATTATCATGTATCCTTCTTAAGTACAATCACAAACAATGGTAGTCAATAAATATTACTCATGATTGTCTCTTGTTGTTTATCAAAATATTTTACAGGCTTCTGTTAATTGCTGATCCAGCATATACTTGTGTGAATAAATCATTTTCCTTCCACATTAATCATCATTTGTCAATTGCTAGATATAAATATTTCTGTGGATCAGTTTCTTTATCTTTTTTTGCAGAGTATCAAGACTCTTTTATAATCGTTCTTGGTGATTTTAGTATTACAGTTTGTTATGGTCTTACTAGCAGCTCTATCAATCATTCTTTTGTGGTATAATCATAATGAAATGGAAGTCCATTTCTGTACTGGCCTAATACGTAATTAGCCATTAACTGAGAAATTTCTGTATAATACTGGAAACAAATTCTCTCCAAATCATTATTTTGGTTTCCACTATCCCTTTGAATGCTTTCACCAGAATAACCATGGAAAAGAGCATATCAATTCATCAGACAATGATCTGTCAGTTTCAGCAAATCTAGTCGAATTCAGAATTTCTTTGAGTATACAGTAAAGTGAATAGCTTCTGTACCAGTATTCTGTGCATTAGCTTCTGTACCAGTATGCTGTGCATTAGCTTCTGTACCAGTATGTTGTGCATTAGCTTCTGTTCCAGAATGCTGTGCATTAGCCTCTGTACCAGTATGTTGTGCATTAGCTTCTGTACCAGTATGCTGTGCATTAGCTTCTGTTCCAGTATGCTGTGCATTAGCTTCTGTTCTAGTATGCTGTACATTAGTGTCTGTACCAGTATGCTGTGCATTAGCTTCTGTTCCAGTATGATGTGCATTAGCTTCTGTACCAGTATGCTGTGCATTAGCTTCTGTACCAGTATGCTGTGCATTAGCTTCTCCTAATCTGCACTTATTCAGTTTTGGGTTCATTATACCTTGTTCTATTTTATTGTTCTCCACAAAGTGTTCATATATCATAAAACAATGTTGTAATCATTCATTTAAAAAATATCGTCACAAATGAAAAACAAGGTTGTTTTCTTAATGAACATTCTTCCAAGACTGATTACAACATAATTGTTTTGCATCACCATTAACCTTTACTTTGAAAAAAGAAAAAAATACCTGGCAGAAATGAAACGTGTTCCTAACTGAAGTCACGTAACTTGAAAGTGGCTCTGGTTTTATGCTACTTGGGGTGTGTGTAATATTTTGATGTATTGCGTTAATACGCTTAAACCATGCGTTTTTTCTTTGTGGGGAGTTAGATGTACAGGCCACATCCTCCGTGACTTATCTGCGGCATTTCACAAAATTAACCACGATATATTAATTCACCATGTACAGCACGTATTTGTCATTTTCGATACAGCCTTACTATGGATAAAATCGTAGTGGAAAGCACACCGATTTTGTCCGTAAATGGAAAACATTTCAGTACAGTTGGTATATGTTTTGGTGTTATTGGAACTGTTCCTTTCATTCTGTACGCTCGACTCCTTTCAAGTCTTATAGATTGTCATCAGTTATCACACCAGTTGTATGCTGATGACACCCAAATGTACAAATCTATTCATCTATCTGAAATTGATTTGGTGTCATGGATGACAGGTAACGAGCTGGAAATGAATGGTGATAAAACTGACGCCAACCCGATCATCACACAAAGACTGTACTCATTCCTCTCCTACACCACAAACAATAGGCATAAACAATACCAAAAAATTAATTCACACAATACCTAGCTTTCAGTTGTTCTCAACAGCACTCTCGTTACACCAACTTGTGATGAATATATGCAAGGTTACATATCTGGAGGTGAGATGCATCAGTTCCTGACGCGATTTTCAAGATGCCACTAAAGCACTTCTGTGTTCCTTAGTACTTCCTAGACTTGACTATTATAATTCTCTTCCTTCTGGTTCATCTTAATATCTACTAAATAAACTTTAAATGTACAAGACACAGCTCCTCGGATCGTCCTTAGAGTACCAAAAAGTGACCACTCTTTTCCTTGCTCTGTACCCTCTACTGGCTACCCATTCGCTTCAGAATCAAACATAAAATATATTCACTATTCTACTTTAGCCAACATCCAGTCCAAAAGACCTATCTGATCTCATTCATGTCTACACGCCTTCTAGACATTTACGCGCCTCTTCTGACACTCATATTCAAAGTATTCCAACTATCAAAACTAAGACCTAGGGACAACATTCTTTTACGTGCCTGCACCTGGAATGATTTGCCTCTTGAATGCAGACACACTGATACTGATCGCATTCGAGAGTGTCCAAAACACGCACCTATTTAGACTGCAAGAACACATTTAAGCCGTAACAATGTTTCCTTAAGTATATTTTTTTAGTTTGCTTTTGCTTGTTATATCTGGTTGTTTGTTTTTGTAATCTTGTGTACGTACATGTCCTTGGGTGTTAACTAAAATTGTAAAG
Organism: Sinohyriopsis cumingii; assembly: GCA_028554795.2. Lineage (NCBI taxonomy): Eukaryota > Metazoa > Mollusca > Bivalvia > Unionida > Unionidae > Sinohyriopsis > Sinohyriopsis cumingii. The sequence goes on along the minus strand of CM068840.1, from coordinate 105,114,921 downwards.
TGCTTATATCTTTTAAAGATTATGTGCTGCAATAAGCCATTATTATTATTATTATTATTATTATGCTGCCATCCAATTTATTTACCTAAATTTATTGATACTTTTATTTTAAAGATATTTATAACCAATATAAAATTAGCTCCTATTACAACAGCAATAACATTCCTAGGTTTCTGGGGGTTTTTTGCTCAGAAGATTGGTAAAAAAATTACTAATTTTGGGTTGCCTAGGTAATGCAAAAGTGTCACTATTATCTTGAGTATTAGAAAAATATAAGCATGATTATTTAAATGCTAAATCAAACTGTGCTTTCCTAATTTTCATTGATGTGATCGAGTATCTTTTTTCTGTGTTTTCGTACTTTTTCTGCAATTCCTAAGTTGTACTATCGTGTACGTCTGTTTTACCTTTAGATTCATAAGAATCCAATAAGAAATAGAAAAGGGCATATAAAATTTCCTGTGAATGCTAAAGGTTATTACTGCCACTAAGCCATAGTGATAGTAGAAACAAATTGTAGTCACCAAACCATATTGTAACGTGATATAACTATGATTACTATTTACAACTTCTCTAACTGAAAAAAATACTCTTTTTTTCAAGACAATATGTTTTTTATTCTTTCATTGTATAATTTTATAATACTTAAACTCCTGGTGGTACAATTTCTTCTTCAATTTCTTTGTTTTCTTTCTTTTTTGTTGTCCTTACTGTGTAAGGATAATTTTTATTGTTTACCAATAGTCCAATATGAATTTGACAATTATATGTAACTTGAATGTTTAGGTTTATTTTTAAAAAATAACATAAATAAGATTTTTTAAATATTTTAACAATGGTCGGAGTAACCTATTCTGTGTAACTTGCATTAATCAAAATGTGACGGAATATAGTCAAAATCATCAGTCGTATCTACTGTTTGAGGTGTAAAGTGTGACTTGTATCTGGCAAAATGTGACGAGCATAGTCAAAATCATCAGTCGTATCTATTGTTTGAGGTGTAATGTGTGACTTGAATTTAGCAAAACGTGACGGATCATAGTCAAAGTCATCAGCCGTATCTATTGAGATGTAATGCGTGACTTGAATTTAGCAAAATGTGACGGATCATAGTCAAAGTCATCAGTCGTATCTATTATTTGAGATGTAATGTGTGACTTGAAGTTGGCAAAATGTGACGGGTCATAGTCAAAGTAAACAGCAGTATCTATTGTTTGAGGTGTAATGTGTGACTTGAATTTAGCAAAATGTGACGGATCATAGTCAAAGTCATCAGTCGTATCTATTGTTTGAGATGTAATGTGTGACTTGAATTTAGCAAAATGTGACGGATCATAGTCAAAGTCACCAGTCGTATCTATTATTTCAGATGTAATGTGTGACTTGAATTTAGCAAAATGTGACGGATCATAGTCAAAGTCATCAGCCGTATCTATTGTTTGAGGTGTAATGTGACTTGAATTTAGCAAAATGTGACGGATCATAGTCAAAGTCATCAGCCGTATCTATTGTTTGAGGTGTAATGTGTGACTTGAATTTAGCAAAATGTGACGGATCATAGTCAAAGTCATCAGTCGTATCTATTGTTTGAGATGTAATGTGTGACTTGAATTTAGCAAAATGTGACGGATCATAGTCAAAGTCACCAGTCGTATCTATTATTTCAGATGTAATGTGTGACTTGAATTTAGCAAAATGTGACGGATCATAGTCAAAGTCATCAGCCGTATCTATTGTTTGAGGTGTAATGTGACTTGAATTTAGCAAAATGTGACGGATCATAGTCAAAGTCATCAGCCGTATCTATTGTTTGAGGTGTAATGTGTGACTTGAATTTAGCAAAATGTGACGGATCATAGTCAAAGTCACCAGTCGTATCTATTATTTCAGATGTAATGCGTGACTTGAATTTAGCAAAATGTGACGGATCATAGTCAAAGTCATCAGTCGTATCTATTATTTGAGATGTAATGTGTGACTTGAAGTTGGCAAAATGTGACGGGTCATAGTCAAAGTAAACAGCAGTATCTATTGTTTGAGGTGTAATGTGTGACTTGAATTTAGCAAAATGTGACGGATCATAGTCAAAGTCATCAGTCGTATCTATTGTTTGAGATGTAATGTGTGACTTGAATTTAGCAAAATGTGACGGATCATAGTCAAAGTCACCAGTCGTATCTATTATTTCAGATGTAATGTGTGACTTGAATTTAGCAAAATGTGACGGATCATAGTCAAAGTCATCAGCCGTATCTATTGTTTGAGGTGTAATGTGACTTGAATTTAGCAAAATGTGACGGATCATAGTCAAAGTCATCAGCCGTATCTATTGTTTGAGGTGTAATGTGTGACTTGAATTTAGCAAAATGTGACGGATCATAGTCAAAGTCACCAGTCGTATCTATTATTTCAGATGTAATGTGTGACTTGAATTTAGCAAAATGTGACGGATCATAGTCAAAGTCATCAGCCGTATCTATTGTTTGAGGTGTAATGTGTGACTTGAATTTAGCAAAATGTGACGGATCATAGTCAAAGTCACCAGTCGTATCTATTATTTCAGATGTGATGTGTGACTTGAATTTAGCAAAATGTGACGGATCATAGTTAAAGTCATCAGCCGTATCTATTGTTTGAGGTGTAATGCATGTATTAAATATATTAACTAAAGTTCTATAAACTATTACGTAAATTTTATAAACATATGAATTGTAAGTTGTTGCAGCAAAACTAATGCATTCTCTCATAAAACGCAAATCAAAATGCAATATACTTCAAGGTTTTTGATCATAAAATTTATTTGACCTTTATTATGGTCACACATTTGTTCACTTTGCAGTCTCATCCTGTCTTTAATCTCATCAGTGTTGTATTTATTTCAATACTCATTATTCTCATTTATGTGTTTAATTCAGTTTTGACTTTCTCTATGTCTTCTTCTAAACCAATTCTTGTACTCGATGCTAAAATATCTTCATATGTTTCTTTAAGTCTTTTCTTATGTTCGTTTCTTTTTGCTAATTCCTTTACCATATAATCTTTCTCTATGTATTTTAAAGCGGAATCACTAGGAGCCCTTAAATATATTTGCTGAGGAATGATGCTATTTCCGTTATAAAAAAATCTTTAAAAAATAAAAATAAATAAATAATGAAATGGCAAATTAATTGTCATAACTTTAATCCTAATCTGTAATGAGTAAATTTGAATTTTCTTGGCAATATGAGATATCTATAATATCGTATAACTAAAGTTAGAGTAGTTTAAATTTTTCTTAATTCAAATTCTTTATTCCTATTTATTCTAAAAGAATTATTTGTGTCAATTTCCATTATTACATACCTTTATTTTGAATCGAGAGATAGCTGATTTAAGTTGTTAAAAACTAAATACAAATCTGAGTCATTTTAATAACTATTTAAAATAAGCGACACAAATTATTAGAATCGCTGACCGGTTCCATTTTATTGCTTCTTTAGAGTCAGGAAAACGCTGCTGCAATGAACCATTTTCTATTTTGATCAGGAGTCATCTACAAAAACTGAATAAAACAAAACGATGAACTTCTGTCTGTGCAAAATAAAATATAAAAAAACTAAGAAGCTACAGAAGGTAAAATCGTTTTGTAGTGTCTAATTCATTGGATTTGTTCCCATAGGTTGGTGGTTCCCTTGCTGTTATTATCCCAGATGGTCCAGGAGTTTGGCTTGAGTGTCTAGTTTCTTTCCTAATGTTTTGATTTATTGTTGTTTGCTTGATTTCCTGTTGTTGGTTTGTTTGCATGCTTCTAGAATTGGTTATTTCATTTTTGGTGAATTTTGGGGTGCTGGTTATGGTTATGTGGTCTAATTGTGGGGAGTTTAAGGTATGTAGGTTACTGTCAAATTCATTTGTTAGGTTTGGAATAGTGGTATAATGAGGTTTGTTATGAGGAAGTTTGAAGTAGCGCTTTGACTGAAAATATTCAGAAGTTTCATACTCGTTTTCACAGGTCTCTTGGTCCTTGTTACAGCCATTAATGAACTGATGCAGAGCTGGATGGAAATATACATATATTTACTAATAAAATTTACATTAAAAAAAAACAACTTGAACAACATAACGTACTATAATGCATAACTGGATTTAACATCTTATATCAGAAATAACATAACATCAGCTTGACAAAAAACAAGTTTTTGGCAGTCACGTGTTGGTCCTTTCCTTTACTAACGTGCTCACTAGATTTATGTGCTGAAGTAAACAGATACAGCATGCCGTAACTGTTAAACTATACTGCCACATGCTACTCGGTTAACACAAAGTAGCTATATCGCTTTACTGAACATGTATTGAAGCCTAAATTAAAGCCTGTAGTTCTGTGACAAATCAGTCTGTACGCTGTTGTTGTTGTTGTTGTAGGGTTTAATGCCATTTTTCAGCACACGATAGGCTGTACATGGCGGCCAGTATTAATGGTGGAGGAAGAACCCGGGGAAACCCCCAGAAAGAACCACCGACCCACGAGAAGCTACTGGCAAGCTTTCTCACATACCCACAATGGCTGAATCCGAGACTCGAACCCACACAGACAGAGGTGAGATGGCAGTGATCCGTAACGGAGAGCGCTTTAGACCACTCGGCCACTCGGGGCCCCAGTCTGTACGCTTGTGAAGTGGATTTATGTTCAAAAGTTTAACCAGTCTAAAAAGTATACGAAATACTTATTATTATTATGTTGTTGTTGTTGTGGGGTTTAACGCCATTTTTCAGCACACGATATACATGGCGGCCAGTATTAATGGTGAAGGAAGAACCCGGGAAAACCCCCAGAAAGAACCACCGACCCACGAGAAGCTACTGGCAGGCTTTCTCACATACCCACATTGGCCGAATCTGAGACTCGAAACCACGCAGACAGAGGTGAGATGGCAGTGATCCGTAACGGAGATCGCTTTAGACCACTCGGCCACTCGGGGCCCCACTTATTATGTGGAACCTGCAAAAAGTATAATGTACGGTGCGTACAAAGCATCAGTTAACTGTGCAGGTATTATCTGCTTTGCGGAAAAGGTATTAATATGAGTTAAAATAGGCAATTTAATATTGCATTTTACGCACAACAGATCACGGCATTGAGATTGTATTGAGCTATTGCATTGTACTTATCTTGTTGCATAAAGACTAAGCAAGATACATTCTTGCGTACATGCATATAGCAAGCAGCGCTATGTCATGTAATGTGGGACTGCCAAAATGGTCTTCCAGTCAACATGGTCTCGTGATTGAAAGTCGTATTACATGCATACCTGTAACTTGATGGCTATCATATTTCCCAAGTTGAAAGTCCAATAATGGTCGATACTATTTATAGCGAATGAAATTCATAAACACTCCTGAACCACATACTATGAAAGGACTTTTTTGGGCGTTTACATGTAATTATTTTCCTCTCATTTTTAACAGCTTGTAGTTATTTAAATATTAATACGCCGAAGTTGATATCTTCCGGTATTATCAGTCCTTCGTTCTGAATGCCCATGGGTAGATAAATGAAATGTACTGGACATTAGCTTATTACCCTAAATAAACATTATGTGTATGCACGATTGGAACATATATTGAATTTGTTTGTAAAAATGAGAACTATTCTAGTTGCGGTATGTGTTTCCACATATGTGTGAAAAGGCACTTCCAGAAAAGCAAGAGTGCGATTTAAATTTAAGAAAAAGACAAAATTTTGCAAAATTACAAACTAATCAGGTAAGATATTCGAGTAGCTGCATACTTTGGAAGGAGATACATCATTGGTTTTCCGTTGGATGTTACGATCCCGAGTATTCGTGAATGTTAAGCTAAGTATAACATTACGAGCTTATTGACATTGAGTATGACTGGTATACATGTATTGTATATACCTACATGCTTTTCTGCAGTGGATTATACGGTGTGTCGAATAGGCCACGTGAAAGGAAAGAGTTGACGCTTTTTTTAAATAATAAAATTAGTTATACATTAGTAGTGATTTAGTGACATTTTTCGGTATTTGTGATACATAGGTTTGGACACTGTTTTGTGCGTTACATTTGACTACTTGGTAAATTAGTTTTTATCGTTGTACATTGTTGTCATTCGCAAAGACATGGGATTATGAGGCAGTTCCTTTGAGAATATTAAAACATTGATAAAGTTTTTTTTTTATTACTCATTGTGGCCTTCCCAAATCTGTCCAATCGGGTCAAGGGTACAATTTTTAGGTCTGGAACATTCCAGTCTATTATGCTTGAATTTGGCATTCAGCAATTCAAGTCAAAAGTGAAATTACGGTTTGACAGAACTTTAATGGAGAGAATTTTTGAGTTTGGTTATTATGGAGTTCTGTCTCTCTTGCTCATTCTTCAAATTTTTCTTCAGCTTAGATATTACGGCCCTTACAAAGTTAGGAAGAAAATGAATGAGTTAAATAATAATATTAGGGCTACTGTGACCTAAATAAATTATAGGAGTACCAGTATATTGAAAGAGATAGCCAGGTTAAACATGCAATTAATTTAGTTGTACCTGTCCCACTCAGTGAAGATTTTAGAGAAGGAATATCATCGGATTCTACTGATACTTCAGAAATTATGAAAGATCTGAACCAGAAACTTTCACAGTAGTAAGAGCAAGAAAGAAATGAACTTAAACAGTTATTATTTGGTTGTGGGTACTTGTTTCCAGATGTTCCTGCAAGAAACAACAAAATTTTCCATGACGTTGAGATTGTAAATTACAAACCTGGGAAACAACACCCGTACAGGATGAACCCTCTCAAACAGGAATACTTGAAAAAAGAAATTGAGCATTTGCTGGAGAATGATTTTATAGAGCCCAATAAAAGTGACTGGAGTTTACTAATGCATACTTCTTCCAAAACCAGATAAAACTTTCCGCATGTGTACTGATTGTAGGAAGGTGAATAGTGTGACAAAAACAGATTCATTCCCATTACCAAGAATCGATGACTGTATTGATAAGATGGGGAATGCCAAGTATGTCACCAAGTTTGACCTTCTGAAAGGATTTTGGCAAATTCCACTAACGGAAAGAGCAAAGGAAATTTCGGCATTCATGATTCCAGATGGACTTTACCAATATAACGTAATGCCGTTTTGAATGAAAGGGTCGCCAAGTACATTTCAACGCCTCATGAATATGATTACCTCTGGTCTAGACAATTGTGATGCTAACATCGATGATGTCATAGTCTACAACGACACCATGAAAGAACATTTAGCAACCATTCGGAAATTCTTTGACAGACTAACAGATGCATGTTTGATAATTAATTTATCTAAAAGTGAGTTCTGCCGTGCTAGTGTAACTCTTCTAGGACATATCTTGGGACATGGACAAGTTAAACCTATAGATGTGAAGGTCAAGGTTATCTCTGATTTTCCCATGCCTGTAAATAAAAAGCAACTGATGCGATTTTTAGGTATGGCCGGATATTATCAAAAATTTTGTTCCAATTTTTTTCTATACTTGCTGAACCACTGACCAATTTATTGAGTAAGAAAAATAAGTTCCTTTGGACTGAAAAATGTCAGGATCCGTTTTACAAGTTGAAAGCCATACTTATAAACGCACCAGTTCTTACAGCTCCAAATTTCAACCAATCATTTAAATTGTCTGTTGATGCAAGTGATGTTGGGGTTGGAGCAGTTTTGATTCAAGAAGATGAAAATGGTATTGATTATCCAGTGTGCTATTTTTCTAAGAAATTAAATAAGCACCAAAGAAATTATTCAACAATCAAGAAGGAATGTTTGGCTTTGATATTGGCATAACAACATTTTGAAGTTTACCTTAATTCAGCTCCTTCTTCGGTTATTGTGTCTAGTGACCACAACCCTCTTACTTTCATCGGCAAGATCAAAAATAAAAATCAAAGACTCCTATTGTGGAGTTTGTTGTTACAGGAATATAATTTTGACATCAGGCACATCAAGGGAAAATATAATTTAATAGCAGACGGACTTTCCCGTGTATAACAATGTATTATTTTATATACACTGTGTGTAATTTATATGACCTTTTTTAACCTCATGTATAATTAGTCTGTGGTAAAAAAAAGAAGCTTTGTCATATAAATCTTTCTTTTCTTTATGGGGGAAGTGTTACGTATATTTGATTTAATTTATATCTGATTTAATTTGTGCTTGATTTGATTTGACTGTTTGTTGGTTCGGGAATCTTTATTTTCTTTACATGTCAATGTAATGTAATTTTGTTTACAAGTAATTTGATATTTTCTAGAAATTTCAGTTTGACCTGAATCTTTCCATAAATACCTAATAATAGAAACACTTGTTTCCATTTTTGACTTAGTTACTGGCCTTGATTGAGGGTCAAATAAACAACTTTTTCTCGGAGTAAAATGATTGGTTCTTATCAAGGACATACAGGGGCTACGTGATTTTTATATGTAAACATGATCACGTGATCCTTTATTTGGGCATTTCCAAAATTGCGAAATACTTAGTATTAATAGTGACGTTTATAGAGAGGTCTCATAGTTTGGGGCTTTAAAACACTTGATGTCAAGTTTTCTTCTGTTGAGACCAGTATTTAACTTTTGAGTTTTTGAGTTATTTGTTAATTTTTCTTCAGATTATTTGGACTCTGAAAGATTAATTCGTTTCTCTGGAAATATTATTGTATTCATACAGAATTTTTGAACAAGGACATTTCTTGAAAATTTTATTTGGATTTCCAAAACCGGAGGATTAATTATTGTGTTTCTACAAGGAACTGTAGACTTCAGCACATTACAGGTTACATCATACGTCATCGCCTTCCATCTTGGATTCTTCGTCGTGACCCGAACATGGAATCATTAGAACATTTCAATATTAGCACTTCAAAAATTTTATTCGTGGAGTATTCTTGGATTATTTTTTGGATTTGATTCTGGAAACCGTAAGTTCATATATTTTCATTTTTACAGATTTTATTCAGGGAAATAAATTATTCGTTATATTTTTCAAAGCTTTTTCAGTTTTTATGTTACTGTTTATTCGAGCCTAAACACGCAACATAAGAATTGGGGTTACAATTGAGTGAGAGCCTGGAGCTGACCTTAGGTGACCTGTAACTGTCAGACCATTTGTAGCAACATAATGTTAATACCGTATATTACCACAACTCCCCCTAAAAATGAGTTTTGTGCTTTTCTTTTAAATTTATATATTATTTTCTCCTTTTGTTTTAAATAATTTGTAAACATATTCAAACTTGACAAAGTTCTAATTCGCACATGAATATATATTTCAAAGAGTTTCTGGTGAGTTGGAAAAGTTCTACTAATTGTAGTTAAAATTAGGTTCTAACCCTATGACATTCAAAATCATTCTTACACTCGTGAAAACAAGTACATTGTGATCTATTGGCACTGCCACTAAAATCTATAGTCAATAGTCCTAATAATTTGTTCTTCAATCCAGTTGTTATCACTGCATATAAACTGATGTGATATAACAGATGTATTATTATTATACCCTTGACCACTTCCAGTTTTTAATATTCACAAGACACAATATAATTCAGAAAATTTATCAAGTTCACATAACACAATCTCTGAATCTTGCAGGCTTATTTATTAGACGTCCACTCTTTGTTCGAGTCTCTCCTGTCTGTTTTGGCTCGTTGATGACTAATGGCATTTTGTCATTCAGTTCTGTGACCTCCTTGTTAGTATCTTCGTATGTATCATATATATATATTTGGTAATGTCCCTTGTTTGTAACACGTCTTCGGTTTCACCTGTATATAGCACCATCATGGGTGTAGTGATGCTACTGGTGGTGGTTTTGTGAGGTTGTACCTTCTTACAAGGTGTCCGCTTTATTTGGCTATCGTTATCTAGATAGAGGGTGAACGCTCTCGGTATTGTTGCCCGGATCGAGTAAATATTTTTAAAAAAGTGTGAAATTATAGATGGAATAAATAGAGATCTGAGCAGATATATAGAACAGTGTGTGATGTGTGTGATTCTGATTTTTAACGTAGCTGTAACACTTTTGCAATCATATCGCTATAATGTCTGCAGTGTGGCAGTTTATAGTGTTGTCTAGTACTGGGGCATCATGCTGCAGACATGTAGCATGATGTCCCACCCATTTACATTATCCTGACACCAGGTCGACCAGTCCTAACACTAACCTCTTAATGCTGAGCGCCAAGCGAGGCAGCTGTTAGTACCATTTTATAAGTTTTTGGTATGACTCGGCCGGGGATCGAATCCACTACCTCCCGCATCTGAGGCGGACGCTCTAACCACTAGGCCACCAGAGCGGTATATAGAGAATATAATGACACGAGCCCCCCGTACATGGAAAAACAATTTTTTTAATCAATTACATAAATAACCGGGATAATAGATTACATTATAAAGATACACTTCTTTTTGGAATAAATCTCTCACCGAATTTCAAACACAAATTTATCTAAATAGCTGATCTGTTTTAAATGATAGAATTAGTTCATCATATAATCGAGTGAACGATCGAAGTCATTGCCTTGTACAACTTCATAACCTGCTTATTCCGGTCCACTCCAACTTCACTATGGTGGTTCCTCTAGGTCCTTTCGCTTTTCTCCCTTTGCCAACCTCCGTACTGTCTCGCCTCTTTTCGGCGCTCAAACTTTGTGCGGTAGGAGGATAGGTAAGTACGTAAATACTTGGATAAGTAGGTAGGTGGATACGTCTGTGAACACTTCAGTGGATACGTCAGTGGAGCTATTTCCCCCTTTCAAAATAAACAGAAGCAATCCTAATATTATGACAGTTTTCCTACTAGGAACAGATCATGACACCCCTCTCGTTATGTCAGATATCGTTCTATCGGACTTCAAACAGAACCAAAGGCTATCTGGTCAAGCTAAACATGGTAGACCATAAACAAAGCTAGTTTCATAAGATTAATGTACTTCCTAATTGCTATTCCCTCCGGACTCATTAACATCACACGAGACATAACAGTTCCGTTCGCGTCTCAATTACAGAAATCAATGAATGAAATTCATTATATGCCTTAACTAGGTTATTTTCAGCGAATACACACATTCGCGTATTTATTATACATGAAATCATCTAAGATCGGTGAATTCAAACGGATTCTCGTAACTCATATCAACTAAAGTAATGCATACAATTCTTAGATTCCTATAACCATCAAGACGACAAATTCAAACAATTCGTCAAACTTATATAAAGAAGATCATTGTACGAATTGAGATAGATGAACTCAACACAGCTATACTCGTATAGAAAATATTGGTCATGGATTTAAACAAATAAATTCATGCAAATATAAACAATTCAACTCAAGCAAATAATTATATTGGTATTAACGAATTACATGAAAGTGACGCAAATACCTTGTGCTTTCAAGCTTTGTTCGCTTCTACCGCCGAATTTTGTCCGTTGACTTTCCTGACATCCGGTCTCTTTGACCAATGTTTTACGAGAGAATTTCTTCCAAATTCAGTCTCGGAGTCCTTGATATTTTCACTCTTTCGGGAAAATTGAAGACTGACGAGAATTTTTTCGATGAAGGCAATTTAACCCCAAAAAATTTCTTGTGGGAACACGCCCTTTATTCAGCGTAACCAATCAGATTAAATATAGTTAACGCCTTTTATAACTAGGCGTCCAATATATAGAATTCCGAAGAACAGATCTGGATAAAACTCAGCTTCTGACAGTTCCGATATAAAATCGAAGTTAACCTTCCCTTTTCTAGACTCTCCCGACACAGACATTGGAAATCATTGTAGTATATCGATTTAACAAGCACCTGTCCCCATAAATCTACTTAATTGTTTTCTGGCCCACATTAATGTGTTCTTCATAGATCGACAGAAATTTGCATCCTTACACTGGGTTTTCATATCATACGACGTTGGAATGCTACTTTTCTGGCGACAACATCTGGTTCCCAAAGATTTGGTCTTCTGATTCTAACTTTGTCTCCAGAAGTCAGATTTTGGAAGCTCTTTAACTATTCTGTCATAATGTGTCTTTTGCTGATTTTTCTTTTCACTCACTTTCCACTTTAGGTTTCTTTCTTTTATAACTTGCGGATGTAGCTGTATGTTGGTAACAGGTAAAGTCGATCGAAGTCTTCGGCTCATCCTATATTATCATTATTTCGATACTCCTATATCAATAAATATGGATCTTTTCCATCTCTCTTTGCCTTATTAAGAATTCCTTTGACAGTTTGAATGGTTCTTTCTGCTAAACCAATTGACTTTGGATGCTTGTGACTTGGCGTAGTGTGTTTGAATCCCCAAGGTTTTTTGCAAACTGACCATATTCTTTTGAGGAGAACTGTGGTCCATTACCACTCCTTGCTTCTCATGGTATTCCATGTCTTGCAAAAACTGACTGTGTGTGTGATTACTGTGCTTGCGAGTGTATTTTTTAACTTGGCAACTTCAAAATATCTGGAACAATAGTCTACTAAGAAGATATAGGTGTAATTATTCCACATACTAAATATGTTTCAACCAATTCCCATGGCGCAGCATTTGTGTAGACAACAATGATTCTTTTTGATTTTACTTTCTGTATTCCTGGCAAGTAGAACCATTCGATACTGTGTCTGCAATATGTGCATTCATTCCAGGCCAATACATAATGTCTCCTGCTCTTTGCTTTGTCTTTTCAATACCCATATGACTTTTGTGCAACTCTTTTAGCATTTCTTTCTGAAGAGCATCTGGTATTACCGTCTTCTCTACTTTAAGAACTAATCCGTCCATTTATGAAAGTTCATCTCTGCAGTTTCAGAAATTTCTGATTCAAAAGGTACGAGATATTTATCATTTGACCATCCCGTTTGAATCATTTCTCGTAATTTGGTCATTTTATTATCACGTTTAGTTCCATTCTTTATTGCTTCTAACTGTGTATCTACAATCTGTATATTTGACATGATCAAGTCACACAGCACACACTTTCCATGTCCATCTCAGATGTGTTTCTCTTCGTTACAGTTCCTACAAAAGATGTTTTTCCTCTTCGCTTGAGTATTCTTGTATACCATGAACCCGTTTTGTCTTGCAGCATTTCAGAAAATGGTGCTGTTCTCGACACCTGTTACAAGTTTTTCCATAGGCTGGACACCTACTTTTGCATGTAATTTGCCACATTTACCACAGTTGAATAATCTGGAGTCGAATTTCATATATAACGTTTCCACTTTCTTTGGTTGTGCCATTTTCTTTTCTTTTTTCTTCATTTTCACACCATGAACTTCTGATGCAGCTGCTTCATTTTGCATACTTTGAATCTGCTTTTTGGATTCTTCGTCTACTCTGCAGATGGCAAGTGCTTTCTGTAATGTCAGTTGATCTCGTAAAAGTCTTTTTTGCATGTACTTTTTTAGAATTAGTCCCACAAACAATTCTATCTCCAATCATTTCATCCTGTAGATTTTCAAATTTGCAGTTCTTTGCAATCAATTTAAGTTCAGTTACATATTGGTAAATGGTTTCATTCTTTTGTTGGATTCTTGTATTGAATCTGTGCCTCCTCTCTGCTGTAATGTTCTGCTTCGGACTGCAATTATCCTGAAACTGTTTGATCAGTGGAACAATTTATTTAGCTGCATTGGCCTCAAATGTAAACGAGTTATTAATGTCTCTACCATCCTGACCAATAATAGATAGGAAAGCACTGAATTGTTCTTTGTCTTCTTTATCTGCAAGCGCAACATCTAAGTAGAACTGCGAAGTCTGCTTCCATCTCCTCCAACTTTCTGCCAAGTGTGTGTGTGCGTGTGATTTGGATTTTTAACGTAGCTTTAAAACTTTTTCAGTCATATCGCTACGATATCTGCAGTGTAGCAGTTTATAGTGATTTCTAGCCCTGGGGCATCATGCCGCAGTCATGTAGCATGATGTCCCACCCAGTCACATTATATTAACACCAGACCGACCAGTCCTAACACTAACCTCTTAATGCTGAGCGCCAAGCGAGACAGCTGTTAGTATCATTTTATAAGTCTTTGGTACGACTTGGCCGGGGATCGAACTCACGATCTCCCGCACCCGAGGCGGACGCTCTGACCACAAGGCCATAGGAGCGGTCAGATGGTGGGAATTAAAGTCCATTTCAGGTGGTTGATTGAGCTTTTCCATGATGTCACAATTGACACATTAACTTGTGTATCCAAATTTCAGTATTGTTATGGAGATACACTTCTTAATGTTATGAATGCAACTTCTTCCAAAATTGTCACTTCTGACACCATGTTATCTTTTGCTATATAACACAAAACATGGTTTGGTCTATCTAATTTCATGGCCAGAGGACAACTAACTGAAACAGTGAGAACACACCTACACTAGTTTCTCACGCGAATGTTATCATAATGCATATATGATTACAACTGAGTGAGAGCCTGGAGCTGACCTTAGGTGACCTGTAAATGTCAGACCATTTGTAGCAACAGAATGTTAATACCGTATGTTACCACACATTCGGCCTTGAATCCATTGCAAGGCATCTTCGCTAGTCAAGGTACCTATGTGTTAACCGTATCTATACCTTGGCAGATCGGGCAGATATTTTGATCTTTGTTTGTCTCATTAAACTAGGATGATGAAACCATTCAAGCTGCATCTGCGCTCCCAAGAACAACTGTGAATTGGGAGCAAGACTGGAGCCGCCGTTGTATCTGTGGTGCCAGGCATGGGAGATGTCACCATTAACTGGGTGCATCTGAAGTTCAAAAGAAGGAAAAAAAACGCAGCCCTTCTCAGGTCTAACCAGAACTCGAGAGAAGAGACTATTCAAGTTGCCAACTTGGTTAAGTGTGGAGGACTATAATCACTATTTACTCCTTTATTGATATTTGTGTTTGTGTTTGCATGAGTTCACGTTTGTTTGTGCGTTTGTGTGCGCGTATTTGTGTATGCGTCGGGTACGTTTGTGCGGATAGTGTATTTGTTGTTGTTGTGGGGTATAACGTCATTTTTCAGCACAAGATATACATGGCGGCCAGTATTAATGGTGGAGGAAGAACCCGGGAAGAACCACCGACCCACGAGAAGCTACTGGCAAGCTTTCTCACGTACCCACATTGGCCGAATCCTAGACTCGAACCCACGCAGACAGAGGTGAGATGGCAGTGATCCGTAACGGAGAGCGCTTTAGACCACTCGGCCACTCGGGGTCCCCAATAGTGTATTTGTGGTTTGTATGCGTGCGTGTACGTTTGTGTGGATAGTAGAGTGTGTATATGCGTACGCGTACGTTTGTGGGATAGTATATTTTTTTTAATAGTAAATATTGGGGTATTTTTTGATATTAGATATTAGATCTATTTTCCCCGTCCGTGCTGTGTGGATAGTATATTTTGGCTCTATTTGTTTTTTCATGTTTGTACGTGTGTGTGTGTCTGCGTTTGTGTGTATGTGTGCGCGCGTATGTTTGTGTATGTATGTATTGGTCTTTTTGTGTCAACTATCCAAGAGATACCTCTGCGTATTGCATTATTCAATGCCCAATCAGTAGGACCACCGGAAAAGCGCAAAGAAATAGTTAATTTTATCAACGACCAGAATATTTACATATTTTTCCTGACAGAAACATGGCTAAAAACATCAGACGATGAGCCCAAGTGTGCGGATCTAACACCCACTGGTTACTCCATCAAGTCATTC
This sequence comes from Sinohyriopsis cumingii, assembly GCA_028554795.2. Classification (NCBI taxonomy): domain Eukaryota; kingdom Metazoa; phylum Mollusca; class Bivalvia; order Unionida; family Unionidae; genus Sinohyriopsis; species Sinohyriopsis cumingii. The sequence goes on along the minus strand of CM068840.1, from coordinate 105,099,225 downwards.
CTCCGTAACTCTCGCGGAGGTGGACTTGCTGTCATCACAAAGAACTCCATGATCAAACGTCTCGACCACACCACAACATTCAATTTCAACCACACATCGTTTGAACTAGTCCAAACCACACTCACGCTGGAGCAAAGGTCAGTCCATTTTTTTTCTGCCTATACCGCCCTCCTTCTAGTAGAAAAAAACAAGCTGACCGAATCTCTCTTTTTGGAGCAGTTTCCGAATCTCCTGGAGTATGGAAATTCGATAAGTGGCAGCCTGATTATTATTGGAGATTTCAACCTTCACTCTGACTGTCCCGGAAACCCAAACACATCAAAACTCGTAGATTCCATCAATGTTTTCAACCTCAAACAGTCAGTTAATCAACCCACCCATAAACATGGTCACATTTTAGGCTGGATTCTTCATAGACCTGAAGATAACATTCTACGGTCCTCCCTGGTATCACATGAACTTGCATCAGATCACTTCTGCATTATATGCCATCTTGACGTATCAGTCCCTAACCCTCCACCTTTATCTGCTACTAAGAGAAACCTCCGCATGATAAATAGAACCAAACCAATGCATGACATCCAAGCAAACCTAACAACTTGCTTACCTCCTACAGCAGAACAACTCGATAACTGCCTGCATTCATTGCTCGACAAACATGCCCAGCTACCAAGTGCAGAGTATCAATTCAAGTGTTTTCCATGGTATCGCAGTGTTAGGGACCAGCTTCGCACTGCTAAACGAGACCGCTGTAAAGCTGAAAGGCTTTGGCTTTCCACCAGACTCACTATTCATAGCAAATCTATGAAGCCGCTAAGAAGAATGTCACAAATATAGTCCATGCAGCGAAATCAGACCACTACACTACTAAGATCATGGAAAGTTCCAGGTGCAAAGAGCTCTTCGAGATTACTAACAAACTAATGTCAAGGAACAAATCTACACCACTTCTAACTACCTTCTCTCCAGTCGACCTTTCGGGCATGTTTGCAAATTTCTTCCGTGACAAAGTACAAACCATTAGAGATAAGCTTGACACCACAATTTCAATTGACTCGTCGTCACCATACAGTTGGGATACAGAATTTGAGCGGCAACCATTAGCAGCATTTGAACCTGTCTCTATGGATTTCGTACGTACAATCCTGATGAGGAATGCACCAAAGTCATGTGAACTTGATCCAATTCCAACATCACTGCTGCTTGAGTGCTTAGATCCAATATTGCCTTCACTAACTGATGTTATTAATACCTCTCTCTCATCCGGGGAATTCACATCATTTTTCAAAACTGCCATTCTAAAGCCTCTGCTGAAGAAACCAACACTAGATCATAACGATTTAAAGAACTACCGCCCAGTTTCTAATCTCCCATTCATATCAAAAATCTTAGAAAAGGTTGTTCTATCCCAGCTTGTATCTCATCTGAATTCAAACAGTCTTTTTAGCAATGTACAATCTGCATATCGCCCTTGCCACAGTACTGAAACTACTCTTCTAAAAGTAGTTAATGACATTCTCTCTGCTTTGGATAGCGGAAAGGTTACAGTTCTCACCCTCCTTGATTTGTCTGCAGCATTTGACTCAATAGACCATGATATATTACTTCACCGTCTCCAGCATGTATTTGGCATTCATGATACAGCCTTACTGTGGTTCAAGTCCTACTTGGTCAACAGGACACAAATTGTATCTGCAAATGGAATACACTCCAGCCCAGTTGATCTATGTTCTGGTGTTCCACAGGGGTCTGTTCTTGGCCCCTTTCTCTTCATTCTGTACTCAGCCGCTCTCAAGTGTCATAGATTATCATCCAGTGTCTCACCAGTTGTACGCTGATGACACCCAAATATACAAATCTAGCCACCCAACTGAAGTTGATGCTACCATCCAAGGTGTAGAGAGGTGCATTTCTGATGTGAAATCATGGATGACATGTAACAAGAGACAGATGAATGATGATAAAAGTGAGGCCATTCTGATCACAACACAAAGACATCCTTTACCTCAAACAATAAATATCAGCAACACCAACATTAAATTCACACAATCAGTACGAAACCTAGGTGTTAGTCTGGACAGTACTCTCACACTGCACCAACATGTCATGAACATATGCAAGGCTGCATATCTTGAGCTGAGACGCATCAGCTCAATTCGCAAATATCTTTCAGTTGATGCCATTAAAACACTTGTGTGTTCATTAGTATTTTCAAGACTGGACTATTGTAACTCGATTCGGTCTGGTTCATCTCAATATCTACTCCAGAAACTTCAAAAAGTTCAAAACACAGCTGCTCGGATCATATTTAGAGTACCACGATCAGAGCACACCTCCCCGCTGCTCTGTACCCTAGACTGGCTATCCATTCGATCTGGAATCAAACACAAAATTTGTTCTCTGTGCTACGTTTCACTGACGGACTCTAGTCCAACATACCTATCCGACCTCACCCATGTGTACACACCAGCAAGATACTTACGCTCCTCTGCTGACAATCGTATACTCATTATTCCCACTATGAAAACCAAGTCATATGGACAGCGTTCTTTTGCATACCAGGGCCCAGAAACGTGGAATGAATTGCCCACTGAACTTAGACACAAAGACACAGTCATCCCATTCAAGAGTGCTCTCAAAACCCACTTATTTCGACTGCAGGAACAAACTTAAAGCCTAATAATGTTTCCTACCTTAAATATTCTCAGCATGTTTTTTATGTTTTCTAATTTTATGGTGTTTGTTTTTGTAATCATATCGTTATATATGTTTTTTTTTATCTTATAGGTGTTGTCTAATGTTGTAAAGCGCTTAGAGCTTATTAAGATTAGGCGCTATGCAAAGTCCTCATTATTATTATTATTATTATTTGTTTGTCTCTATAAAACTCCCTTTATCCCTATCAAATACATTTCACCTACCTATCTACCTACAGATGCGTGTATTCAGGCCATCCACTTGCATTATTGTTGCCATTACTCCCTAGTGTTCAGTACAGTGACGTCACTGAAGTTGGAAATTTTGAGACTATAAATATAGACTTTGGTTTTTCAAACAGGTTATTGCTGTAAATCGATACTAGGGTTTTTAAACAGAACGTCACACAAGTTGAGGCTAGAAATAGAGAGTGGATATTTCCAAAGGAATTTCCGACAAGTTGTAGCTATAAATAGATAGTGGGATTTCATGGGAAATTCAACAGGTTATAGCTATAAATAGATACATGGCTGTTTATCCACGATCGTCAGACAAGTTGAGACTATAAATAGTCTATACATTTTAACTGCTGAGACAAGTCCGAGCTCATGTGACAACCGGTGAAAACAGCTACATGTACCATGTTTGCGACTCTACGATACATCCCTTCTTTGATTATAGAACAGTGGTAGATGCAAAAGTAAGTTTTTACATACCAATAACTCGATTCAGTTTTAGGAATCCTGTTCCATGGAAGAATTAGACATTGTCTTCTTCACTGCACATAAAAGCGACACTATTGTCAAAATAGGTAAACTATGCGGCACACACACCAACGCCGAAATATGATTGGCTCAAAAGGTTATACTTATTGTCAGATGAGTTCGGACTTGTTTCAGCATTCAAAATTAGCGAAAATCGCACGTTTCGGAGCCCGTAATTTCAGTTTGGTACAACGCAGAAAAGTCGATAATGGCTTGATGAATAGAAAACATATCTCAGGAGTAAAACACGCCATATAGTATGGTCATGTGCCTTTAAACACGGAAATATCAGAAGGAAATCGAGAGTCATGTTTGGAACGAAGTATTTGGAAGTTACGTAACTTCTCTCTGTTATAGTAGGATAGAGAGGGTCCTATGTCAGAACGGGTCATGGGGGCAAGCTAAGGTATTTTTGTCACTGTATGATTTTTTTCTTTCAATTTTTTTCCCCCTCAACATCATGCTGGCGTCGAGCACCTGTGCAATTACTACTAAAAGAGTTGAGTGTCTTGAAAGATTCGATGTGATAGTTCTGTTCTCTCTGGGAAATAATATTTACACATGTATTATTCAGTACGATTCCCGTTTGTTTGTAAACACCCCCCTACCAAAAAGTACGGTATCAACGATATAGAAAATTCACAAAACTTAAGTCATTTAATTTATCAATGTATAATTTCTAACCTTATTGTCGCCTTGGTTTCTCAAACACTGCAACTTGAATCAAACGGAAGTTTCTTTAGCAATATGGTCGCATATTTGCATGGGCGGGTCTATATTTTGAAGCAACATATGTGATGTACTTCAAAATCTTTGATAATCATAACAATTCCCTACATTTGGAGCTAGATCTCACAAAACATGTATATAAGAGTTTGTTTTAGATATATTGCAACGTCATATTGCAAATATTGGACGCAGATGACATGTTATTTTATTTAATGAAAATACTATTATAGTAACAAGAAAAACAGTCTGCTTGCTTACAGTTTGTCTGTTTTTTAACATTGAGAGTTTCCGTTTAATTTTAAACGCGAATAAGTTGACAGTGTTAATGACCCCCTGGCGACAATCAAGTTAAAACATGGGTGCCCGCTAAACATGTTTTGGCCTACATCCTTAAAACGTCATAGCTGACCACTGCATGTTTGCTTCCTGCCCATGTCCACCCCGGTTAGCGCCCCTTGTTTAAAATTACAAACTGATGAACAGAATGAATAACTTTTGTGCATTTTTTTTTAAATATCCATGATGCTTTTCATTTTTTGAATAGGTCGGTGGAGGGGAGCGGAACGGACATACAAACTGAAGAATATGCGAATACTACAGTTCACATCGTCACTTTTAGCATGCTTACAGCATGGTATTTCTCGTCATTGCTCCATTTGTAACATGTATTTTTGTCCATAAAGGGGGCTATTTCGGACAATTAGGAGTGACCGCATTAGTTATACGTAACTGTTATGCTTAATTGCCCCAATGTTCATTCACAAAGAAGTAAACTTTTTTCGGCAGACGTGATCTGAGAGTTCATTCATTTGAAGCACATAGTAGTATTACCACCACGAACGCTGTAAGATGCATAGTTTTAACTGATTTTACATTTGTATAACGCGGTTTGTCTATTTACATTCTAAGTGTATGATGCCTTGTATATTTAGCATTTTATTTGAAGTGATTCGCGTGGAATTCAGCAAGATTAATTCAATAACGAGTCTTATGTTTTGGATCCTCGTGTTTACAAACTGACGTTTGTCTCAGCATAGGATGTTTTGTACTTGATTTTGATTGGTCCATGATTATTTAGTACCCAGTGCTTGCATGCGATATGACTAGGTTAATTTGGGTTGGTTAATAATAATAGAATAAAAGGAGGTCAGCGTTCACGACCCTTGTCACTCTCCTGCCTTGGTCAAATACGAATTGTTCCCAGCCAACTTTGAAGCAACACGAGACCAGGGTAAATTTGCTTAAAGGAATAGGGAACGTACATGTTGGTTTTATATTATTTGATTGCCTGTAGTGCAAAATTATATTTTATCTTATTCCCATACACCGTTCTCAGGCCCTTTAGTTACTACAAGGAAATATTTCGGTTATCCGCGCAAGTGCCTTGAAAGATAATTAGATACGTATCACGTGGCCGGTAGTGACGTCATAGGATCTATTGCTACCACCCAACCGAGCTAGCTACGAAGATTGCTAGCGTGATTCAGATAATTTCTTTTCCCTTTTGCGTCTTGGAAAATTGCGAGAACGACATCTCCGACTTCTCAGTAAGCGTGGACATTTTACCGTATCAGTTTGAGCCACTTTTGAAGACTAACAACGAAGAGGGTAGTGATGACACGTCGTCATGTTCTTCGAATGATGAGGATATTTTGCCGAGTGAAGAAGGACGACTCAAGAACACACAATGGTTTGTACCGATTTATAGCATGCATTTCATATAAAAAAAATGAGCAGAACGCACGTTACATTTCATTAAAAGAAACTGGAACTTTGTCAACTCCTGTGTGTATAAATCTGTTAGTTTCGGTGGACCCAAATTTCGATAATCCTCCCTCGATTGCCTGAAACTTTTAAATTATACCGATAGTGCGAGTTATCAAAGTAGATGCTTGTAAAGCTGTATTCTAGTGTTTATGTCTTGCTAAATAAAACATTTTCGATATTAAGTAGCAAAGTTTTCATAATTTTTAAAGCAATGAAAGCCATATGTAGATTTTGTAAATTTATAATTGCTGCATTGTTTCAGAGCACTGTTTCTAGTGGAAATAATTGACGTGCTGTACACTGTAAACAGATTTTTTTGTTGTTCATTATTTTAAACTTCAGCTACGTTTACTCCTTCACACAGTGAAGTATATGTTTTCTTTTTCAAATAAGGAACAAAAGCCCACACAGAATACATGACTATGATAACGAATGTCAGTACACACCAAAGATTAACTCCTTCTGTAATCTATAAACACAAAAATCACAGGTCAAACGATATCATAAGTTGCACTGAATATTAACCTATTAAATACAATTCGACTCATAATATCACATTGACTTGATAATGCTTACTCTAAATTTTGAAAGGCAACATACTGAGAACTAATGTTGTTTTGTCAAACTTTATTTCAAATGCAGAATCAGCATGCTATTTCTAATCCGCATCTTAACTTTTCACTATTTCTAATCCACATCTTTCCTTTTCAATGCTTATAAAATGTTGAAAGTGATTTTTAAACATTCTTGAATGGTCAAAATTATGTTGTGCTCTTTCCTTACAGGTGTGATTGTGGATATTGCCAAATGATGAACTCAGCAATTGAGTGCTTATGCTGAGAAGAGGTAGAGGTAATTGAGAAAAAGAAGGGTGACCTGACATGTATAACCCTCCATGAAAGTTTCATTGCAAACTGCTTAAACAGACATGTGCTGGAAGTATCCCTGTATGAATACCTGGAACATCATGGACCTTTGGATGATAATGAACCAATACATGAGTAATTTTTTCACTCTTATACAAATTTCTTTAAAGTTCCTGTTTAATCAGATTTTCCTACACTTGTGACAATGTTTGGGACACATTTTACAAAACAAACTATTTGCAAGATTTTCTTACTTCAAAGTGTTTTCATCTTACAACTCATGGAGGCAACATTTATTGCAGAGGGATGCATTCCATTATGATGTTCAAGCTGTGATGGTCTTGAACTTATGAAAAGAATGCAGTTTTTAAGAACAAAATGTAGCTTTCTCTTTTAAAGACTTTACCATTTTCTCTTGTCTTTTCTTTGGAATGATATCTAAACTTTTTTTTACATTATACAGCCTGGATTGTGCTCATGTGCCATTAAGATTATATATATATATATATATATATATATATATATATATATATATATGCTTGTTTTGAGAAAAGAATAGCAGGTTTGTTATAAATTCTAATAACAATCATGACAACAAATATTTTTTGCTTATCAACTAGGTTTAATGAGTCTTCAAGAACACAATAAACAAACAACAAATAAATAGAACAATTTTATAATGATATGAGTCATTTCACGTGTATGATGTCTTGTATCAAATCTATATGTATTCAAAGAAGATTAATAATTTGAAGAAAAAAAATAAACATATCAAGCGTAATTCACCTGAAGTACTAAAAGTACAATTCAGCATGATTTACCAAAGAAGAAATAACTAACTCTTGTATGAATTTACTCTTACAGGCATTCTATATTTATTTTCAGAACATACAGGCATATAGCATATCGGCGTTTTGTCACATGGATTTGGCATCGACTAGGCAGACACAGCTGTAAAGTGCTTCCATCCTGTGTTGTTTCAAAAATCAGAGAAACTTTTCCCTCAGAGGAATATGTTGGCTTCAGATATGCTGCACCATAAAAATTCTAGGATTTCATAAAGCGTAATTTGTGCTGCATCTTTTGAAAATTGTTTGTATGGTGCTGTGAGTGGTGGTGGATACTGAGATGCCCCTTTCATGAACATGTATGCTTCTGTGTATGTAGGTAAGTCCTGCCTCAAGTCCAGCAATGCCTGCTTCAGGAGTGCAATGTAACCTTAAAGAATAAAAATGCACCAAGATATGAAATCAATAAACTTTTTTAATTTTGAACTGTTATATTTTCCTAACGATAGAATAACCTGTGTCCCAACATAATGAACTTTAATAAAATTTATTCCATGAACTATAAATGTATTTAATTATTTTATTTACATTTCAGATTTTACTAGAGATTGCTTTATTTCTTCTAATTACTTGCAGTGCTGGATTACACATTAAGCACACTAAGGGCATGTTTAAGGCACCAGCCCAACAAGGGCACCAGAAAAAATTCAAATTAAGTGTTGATGATGAAATTATTGAATTATATATGACCAATTCGATCTCCATGTATTTTGATTTACTTTTCTTTTTAGCTTTTAGTGTTTTTTGTTTGTTTTTTTAGTTTCACATTTTGTAGGCGGAGGGTACCATAATATTTTCAGTGCTTACAACACCTTAATCCAGCACTGATTACCTGTTTACACTGGACATTACATTTATACATTAAAATTGGCTATTGTCAATCTACAATTGACATCAATCATCCCCGAGAAATTGTGACAGCAGCTTATACACAATGGCTTTGGTGTAGAAAACGAGGATACAGCACATAACAGATATGGCACCAACATATTTAGTCAAAATCTTACCAAAGGTTGGGTCTACTTTGCAGGGCTTTACAACAGCCTCCATCCCATTCTTGCTTTTTGGATAGACAACTCTCCACTGCTCCTGGCCAGTCTTGGTCACTGCATGTGCATTGTTTGAATTTTCATTATAGTGCAGGGCAGCTAGATGTAACCTGAAGAAATAAAAGCAACAAAAAAAAAAAAACAATCAGAATTAAATGGTCAGTGATTCTTGCTACTTACTGAGCTAGTTTTACAATTAAGGTAGGCAGGAAGGGTTTTTTCAATTTAGTTTTTAAACATTATATATACAATACAATGATTAATATCTAAGTGTTTCAATGTACTGGCAAAACTGGCTCAATTTCATGCAATAATTAATTTCTGCAAGGTTTTTTTTATCACCATGGGGGGAAAAAAGTGCTAGGAGAAGCTGATCGGAAACATGTTCTCATTTTCACCTAATCTAATTGCATACTAATTACCTTGCAAGCATGGATCCATAAAAGAAGTGTGTGCTCTTGGGTGCGTAGTGATTCACAACATTGTGGAACACTTCTAAGCCATAAGTTTGATGTATAGGTGATAGCTTCTGGATGTCTCGGAGTATGTGAGGACTGCGAACGACTTTATCCATAAGTTTGTATGTCCTGGATCCTAATCAAGAGAAATGATTGTGTATATGAACAAGTTTATCAGTCTGTGCTAACACGTTTGGTTAAATCAAAGGCGTATTGTGATTTCAGCTCTTTAGAATAATCCCACAATATAAATAGCACTGTGTTTCCCAACCATATATATATATATATATATATATATATATATATATATATATATATATGTACACACACACACACACACACAAATCTCTGATTATAAAAAATCGTGATAAAATTATGGCCAAATCTCATTCTCGTTTGGTTATACCGGTAGCTCACGTGTGTACACAGCTAGCATCAGTAACTGGATATTGAAATAGAGCAATGTAAGCATATGTATACTTTTCTATACACATTCTAATTGTAAACACACCATCCTTCAACCACTGTCTTTCTTCCAAAATGGGACCATGTTCACATTTGCAGAAGATGGTAGAATGGTCCGCGTGCTTGTTTGTGATGTGGTTCATCAGTGATTCCCATTTGGCAACTTTACGTTTACCATTGTCCTCACAAAAAGCTGCAACCCAGTAGGCATGGTTCACTGTAGACTTGATCCATGGTTGAATCAATTCACCATCCTTTTTTGCAGCTGCCTCCAGCTTCTTGGAGATGTCTGAAAATGAAAAAGCATGCGTTCAAACAAAGGCATAATTTTGCATGAGAATAGCATCCGTAAGAAAATGACAATGACAATGTTTTCAATTAAATTCAATTATGTACCTTTTGCCAAGTGCCATACATCAAAATGGTGTTTCATATCTGCTCGCTGCTCTCATATATTTCTGCACCATTCTGTGCCGATCTGTAACAAGGACTTTAATGGTCAAACCATGATCATTAATAATGTGATTCAATCCTCTCTTCAGACCTTCAATCTCCATATGTGTGGACCCTTTAACTTCGTTGCTCTTAAATAGAAAGAAAATGCACAATTTGCAAAGTTGATTAATTGTTTTTAACAGCACTTTCAAGGATACAAAAGGCAGGTGGCATTGGCTAGCCTTTGCAGGTATTAAAATTTGCTGAGCAGTCTAAATATGTATCTCTGACAATTTCAAAACAACAAGTCTAGTTCCCAGTAACATAACAATCACTTAACATTTAATTGATCTAATTGCATTATCTTGAGGTAGTTCAACTTGATAAAATTTGATACAGCTATGTTATCTAAGTACAGACTATAATACAAAAGTATAATATTCTGGTAAAACATAACCAACCAACCCAATCAACATTTAGTGCTAGCTATACACAATTGAAATTTGGTATGCTAGTGGAATAACCAATGTTAAAAAGACCTTGACAACTGAGTAATTCTGCTCAAAGTTAAATGCTGTCTTTCTGCCTCCCTCTTTCATGTGCCAATTTAAAAGTTGTATACAATATAATAATGACATTCACATAACGCTCTAATGACAACCATATATTGTACCTGCACTAGCTGGATGTCAAGTACTTTCTTGGCCTCCAAATCCATCAAAGTATAAGCCCCATATTTGGCTGAAAACCCAGGGGAATCGCAACGAGCATCACCTCCACATATTATTTGCTTTCCAGTGCGCTCTTCAATTAAGGAAGCTTGTTGTTTCTCCCATACCACTTCAACTGCAGGTACAATATAAGTTGTTTGTAGCTTTGCAAATGTACGTTTACTGAAACTTTGCATATTCATTCCCTCAAATAGGAGCAAAGCTTTTGCACAGTTGATACCTGAGAAAAATATTGCTCCTGCAGTAAACATATTACTCCATGGCATTCTTCCATCACAGGGCTGACTTTTCCATTCTGGAATGTGCCCACTGACACAAACTGAATTTGTTGTGATCATTGTTCCTCGAGAAAATTTCACAAACGTCTGGGAGGGCAAACAACATGACCTACACACACTCGTCAATTCTGCCAAAGCAGACTCAGACACCAGAAACTGTTGCTGATCTTCTGGTTTTGCATCTTTATCAAGCTTATAGTTCATGTGCATATCTTCAAAGTCACTGTTATCATCACTGTCCTCTCCATCATCAGTATCTGAATGTGGTTCATATTCTGAATCGTGGTATGTATCAGGATCAGTGTCGTCCTCACTGCTTGGTTCAGTTTCATTATCTGAATCCTCTGTTGGTTTTAGGAGCTCACACTGAATTGCTGTTGATCTTGTTGCAGTTCGAACCTGAATTCTGCGAATCCTCCTTGTGGGATCTAATTTAGCCTGAACTTTCACACTTCGTGTTAGTTTTTGTGGTTGGGCCTGAGGACTTGGTACGAAAGCTGGTATGCTGAGTTCAGCATCATCTACCTCTACCAGAGCACATGCACTTGCAGGTGTATCAAGCACATAAGTTGCATTGTAACTTTGCATTGCTTGATGCAGAACCTGAAGGAAAAAAAAAACTAGTATTGACAAGAAAAAGCATTTGTAGTATGTATGTAGAATCTTTGAAACATTTGAGTAGTCACATGGCAACAACTGATTCATTACATTTATGGCCGCACAAAAGGAGAAAAGAAAGTGGGGGGGAGACACAAAGAAGTTTATCCTATGTCATAGCCTAAGGCTCATATTTCTCAGGTGATAGTGAAAAACATTAAATTATGCATTCCACTATATTTTAAATACAGAGTACTGTTACTCTAACGTTAGCGTCATAAAAAACTCTTTCCTATGTAAATATGTTCCAGGAATATATAGTGTACGCAATAATTCAATCTCCGCAGCACATGGGGTTGGGGTGTGGTGATAATGTTGGAGAAGCATGGGAATCTGAGATGAACAAAGCTCTATATTACGCAGATATTATTGTTTAAATACTTCAATTTCATTATGGTCACGACATTGATGGAAATTAGAGTGCATACAACATATTTATTTACCTCTGCATTCCGCCGTTTGTGATAGGCTCCTCTTACTTGTTTCGGTTTGACAGTTGTGGTGCTGCTGCCACTCGGATCTGTCGGTAGATTTTCCCCAGGCCTAGGGTAAGAATAATGTCTGGTACTGCTGTCGGCTTCAGTCTTGCCCTGGCATTTAAATATCCCAATTCTGCACGTCTTTCTGGATCAACTTCATATTGATCTTTTGAAAAATGAAGGCTGCAAAGTCTATGAGTTACCGGCTCAAAGTTCTCACGGCGACAGTAATGGATCCAAGCCTTTCGTCGGATTTTGTCTTTCGGAAATCGGAAAAAATTACCTGTTGAATTGTTGTTGCATCCAAACGCAGCACAGTGAGGCATTTTGGAAGATTCTTGGAAAATAAACTCGAATACAAACACTAATAAGCTGCCTACACTCAAGCACAATGGATCAACAGGATGCTGAGCAATGGCCGATAGCTGCAAAAGATCCTGTGACGTCACGTTTATTCAGCCTCGTTTCTACTCGACAAATATGCATATCGGAACGCTCGCGCAATTCATTCCCTATAATGTACTGTAAATATTTTTCGGTGTAACTGGGTCGCCCCAAACTATTATTTAATTTATCTTGGGCAACAAATGAGTAATATAACCACAACTTTAATTGTATGTTCCCTATTCCTTTAACTTCTTTAAATTTATTTTCATAAAAATAATACTGGCAGAGTTGTTATTTTGTGAGTTTTGTAATGTTACTTATTTTGGACCTCGTTTGTTTTGGCAACTTAAATACAGTTTGAATAGTCAATATGTGCATCGGTAGCGGGGGTCTCAAACGCCGCCCGCGGCATTCGCCACTCCGTATCCTGAGGCCCGCAAAATGATTGGCGTCACAAGGTGTCATGAGAGATAACAAAGGTGGTACGGCCCTTGGTCCATCAAAAATGCCCCCACGCGGCCCTCAGGGTTGTTTCAGACCCCTGATCTACAGTATATAATATATAGCACAACCTATTGTTTGTACCCCCTCCCCTACCGATTTTTAAAACAAAAGGCATGAAGGATATATAATATGCACAAAACTTAATCATTTCATTCATTGATTTATAAATTCTAACCTGAATGTCCCAGGAGTCTTAAACACCTTCTTGGCATTTCGAATGAAACAAAATTTTCTTTGGTAACACGATCGCCATTTTTGCATTGGTGAGTCTTATTTTCGAACAGATGATGTGGTGGTATAGGTCACTGTTTGAAAGCAGTGGCGTAGCTAGGATATTTGGGCCACTTTGCAAAGCTTATCGATGGGCCCCTGCCTTATATGGTGTTAAAAAATAATTCGTGGGTCCCTGTGCTTTCCATACTCTTGCTATACGGTAGCTACGCCCCTGGTTGATAATCTCAGTAATTCAGTAAAATCTGGTATACATCTCTTTGAACACATGAGATACGAGAGTTACTCCTTTTTACTTATTCAATTTCTTTTCAGAAACGCTAAAGCCCTAATGGCGTCGTTTATAATAAATTTCACTATTCATCCAATGTAAAGTTTTGGAAGGAAGGCAATGATTTGTTTTAAAAAAAAGTTATCTGACATAAATCGTTCTTTGAAATAATCAGGATATTAGGTTCAAACGACGTTCAGATAGCCAGTGTAGAATTCAGAGTTGCCACCCTTCAATTCAGTCAACGAAGTCGCTTGTAATTCCGATCTGATTCCGGAGCGCTTCAAAAGTAGTGGACACAAGGTACTAATGATATGGAAAAATGGGAACCAGCCTGGAAATGGGTGAACATAGAGTATATATGGGTTAGGCTGACCAGGATTGGTTAATAATGTAAGTTATGTTGTAGGAAAAAGAATCTTTTGAGAGCTTATCCTAGTTGTAAGTGAAAAAATAGAGACATTGTTTTATTGATGGAATTTCAGTCCTTTAACAGTCTTGAGTTTGGAACACTCATTACTAAAATTAGCACCTGACTCTTTGGTGCGGAATTTAAAGCACATGTTTCAAACACATGCAGGTCCAGAAAATGCCGCGGCTCATATCCTTTCCTCTACACAGAAGCTGGCATCCAGGTTTCATCTATACGGATAAATATAGGTTTGATCATGAGCACTCAAAACATTTTAAGTTACTGAATTTTTAATATCAAGGTGTTTGTATAGGTTTACTATGGGAACTGAATTAGTACCGTGAGTCCTAGTGATGCGATACAGTAGAGAAATTCCGTTTGTGATCTGTAGTAAAAGTCACACGGGTCATATAAGCGCACTTACTGATATAAATGTTAAAATTAATTTTAGTTTTAAAATTTAATTGTAATATAGTTCTAAAAAGTTTATGCAATCGTCAATCGTGATTTTTTTAGCTATCTGCACAATATAACAGAATTTCGAAACTAAAATTATCGATCGCTATGGACTTTTACAGTGCCATTTCGGCATCAGAATAGGTCAAGAAAGTTGATCTTGGATTGAACTATTACTAGTGCGTGCGGAATCAAGGTACAGTCGAGCAAACAAGAAATCGTGCGCATTTTCAGTCATCACCTTCATGGATGTTCAACTATAAATGGGATAGAGGAGTAACATACGTTTTATGTTTGAATTGCTCATATGCCATTTCTTTAAGATTATAATTTAGCATAATGCAACATTTAACTAAAACATATCGGACTTGACAGACGCGTTTCTTCTGTCCTTTACGTGTATGAAGGAAGATATTTTTAAAGGAAAAAAATAGGTATTATGTACGAATTTAAATATAAGATACATGCAAAATATACGAAGTTAATTACCTCGAATTTATTGGACTTGTCTGCCGTATTGTTTCAGCCGCTATTTTCCCAGTCTTTGTTTATGAATGACAACATTGTCGGGTGTCTGTTTATATTTGTAGTACAACTTCTTCCCAACAGAAGGCGTCTTCCCTATTTCATCATAACACGCGAAAGAAACCGGATTGGTGATTGCGTCTAAAAATGTCGCTGTACGTAATCATTGAATTTGACGTTAATCTTTTCTCGAGGAATTTATGCAATAATCTTCAGTGGAGTTTTGATGAGCAAGGAACGAAATAAAGTGAATAAACGTCATTCAGAGGTATGTGTAATCAGATTCTCTAAAATGGCACCTATAACTTCAAAAAGTGACTGAGCGCGCGTACAATGACATATATAAAATGTACTATAATAGCATCATTCGCACGTGGCGCACAAATTGATTCGAGAGAGAATGAAAAGAGGCGTGCCTGCTTTTCTTAAAAGCTGATCTGAGAAGAAAAAAACGTGCATGGGATAAAAATAGACGAGTGAATATTGGTGGTCATCTGCGGTGATGGAATATACATTTCAATAGGACCCCGATTAGGACCGCCCTGACTGTTTCAGTAAACAGACTCAAGTCTGAGTCCTCGATTGACCATCGCAAAGTTAGAGTGCATTTTGAATCTGGAAAGTTATATTCAAAAATCAGTAAAACAGTCAGTAAGCCTACCTCCAGGAATTGTCCTAAACCCATCATCTCCCATAGCGAAACTTCATATTAGACGAGGGCCACTACATGTTAATAGCAGCCCATTTAAACTTAAAGCTGATTAGAATCCATTACAATTGTCTGTCATTATTCTCAGATTTACTGACAGGAATATGGGATTACTGGTGCATATTATGTGTATCTTATGGCGATGCAAAGATGGACTAACCACTATGCTATCACAACAATTTTGTAATGGTTATTCCCCTTCTTGTACATGCAGCGCAAGCACCAAGTACAGTACTCAAAGGGTAATGTATCGTAACTGTATATTAATTTCCCTCACATGCGTATAAGTGAAACGTTGGAGAAGAGGTGGCTATATAAATAAGCAACTTTCTTAAGTTGTCTTTGCTTTAGCAGAGGAAGACACGGGCATCACTATTCCATCTATAGTGAGAGTATCTTCAACAGGTACAAGGTTAGGGTGTGGCCTCTTTTCTGTTTTAGTACATTCCCATACTCTAAATCAATCGGCGTCACATTTGGATTAGAAAATAAGCAAGCATTTTCCTTTTGTCTCCACACAAACACTATCCTCCCTTTGTTCTTGGTGGAAGGTCAAGGTCATTTGACAGCCTTTAATAACTTTTTGATCAAAGTTTGATTAAAAGTCAAATATCAAACCCGGTGACGGGGTGGGAGTGTGGGCGATTGATCTCATTTTGAATTGTTCTTTTATATCCACACACGCCCACCTTTCCTCAGTCCTTTGTGTAGGTTACAGTCAATAGAAAGTTAAAATTGATTTGTCTCTAGCAGGGGGACAGGTGAGACAATTATTTGCTTGGTCGAAATAACTTATTTTTTTTAAATAAGAGTAACACGTATTGCATACAGTTAATTAGTAATGCACTTAAATATGCTGTAATGTTGAACATTTTCATTGACGTATGTAGGTATGATATCAAATGTCTCTGGTATGCGTTGAATTAAATCATCAGTCAAGCAGTTTCAATAGATGCATCAGGTTTCACAAATTCCTTTAAAGTCACGTGCACAATGTATCTGTCTATTTCATTTTTTTCTGCTTCGAATTTCATACCACTTGCACTTCTAGGTGCATTATTTTGACAACATACGAATTCAGGACCCTTTTATGGACAATCAAAAAATTAATTCAAATATTTGTGTATACAGCCAGTTTCCAGTGTTTTATGTTCTTGCATGTCCTTCTCAGGAATTTCGAAAGATATGTGGTTGCTGTTGTAAAACTCTGTGTGTGTGTGTGATTTGGATTTTTAACAATTTAACAATTTTTCAGTCATATCGCTACAATGTCTGCAGTGTGGGAGTTTAAAGCAATGTCTAGCACTGGGGCATCATGCCGCAGACATGTAGCATGATGTCCCACCCAGTCACATTATCCTGACACCAGGCCAACCAGTCCTAACACTAACATCTTAATGCTGAGCGCCTAGCGAAGTAGCTGTTAGTACCATTTTCGTAAGTCTTTGGTACGAATCGGGCCGGGGTTCGAACCCATAACCTCCCGCACACGAGTCGGACGCGTTGTAAAACAATAATAATAATAATAATAATAATAGCTTCAGTTCTAAGTCCATCCCTTCCTGTGCAACCAACCATTTGAACATACTCTGAAGTGAATATATATATATATATATATATATATATATATATATATATATATATATATATATATATATATATATATATATTACAAAGTAGAATGGGGTCCCCGAGTGGCCGAGTGGTCTAAAGCGCTCTCCGTTACGGATCACTGCCATCTCACCTCTGTCTGCGTGGGTTCGAGTCTCGATTCAGCCAATGTGGGTATGTGAGAAAGCTTGCCAGTAGCTTCTCGTGGGTCGGTGGTTCTTTCCGGGGTTTTCCCGGGTTCTTCCTCCACCACTATTACTGGCCGCCATGTATAGCCTATCGTGTGCTGAAAAATGGCGTTAAACCCCACAACAACAACTACAAAGTAGAATGGCTCTTAACTTCGAATATACGAAATATAACATTCTGTACAATGTATGGCATCGTACTTGATGACCCATGGGTTAAAAGCATATTTGACTAGCGTAAAACAAGCATGCATGAAAACTCAGTATTTGAGTCATACTTGAAAGGCAAAATAGTTCTCATATCCTAAAGGCAAGTGTAAGAAAGTCAGTTATCTTAGTATGGGTTATAGTCAATGTATTTACATTGAAATCAAAGTAATGCTGTCCATATTCATTCATATTCATTTATTCATACAAGATTCAGTCATTGCTTTAACCATTTTGTTGATGTGTTTTGTGTTAATATTTAAAAGTAAAGACATATTTTCTTAAATTAAGAAAACACTGTCAGGATTTTATTTTTGGATGAACGATTGCGAATGTATGAGGAATCAACACAGGGTTCAATTCCATGTGATTCTTTGGTAAAGATGGACAGTAAAAAAATAAATTTAAAAAATACGCTTATACTAAGGTTTCGATTTTTATTAATGGAATATTGAAAACAGTATTCACTATGCAAGCAAATCAAATCAGTCATGAGAAAATTCCAAGCTGCTGTTCTGCGCTTAACATCCTATAAATAAACACCCACATTTGTCTCTGTTTCTTGGCTGACAAACAAAAGAGGTCGCGAGTTCGAAATTCGCAGCGGCATCCTTGTTTATTAATACTTTTTGTATTTTGATGTTGGAACTATCGTTTAAGCTCGCTCATCCCATTATTTAATTTATGTTTTATATTTTTTGTAATTTCCGTCCTATGACTGGCAATTAACATAGTCTTATGTATAAACAACCGCGTTTGTCTGTCACGTATGCCATACAAGAGGTGTCGAGTTCGAAACTCGCGGCGGCATGACAGTTGTTTAAAAATATTTGTCCCCTAATGTTGTGTACATTTCTTTTAAACTCGCTCTTCCCAAATTTTTTAATACTTGTTTTAAAAAGACTTTAATTATTATTTATTTAATACTTCACTACTAAAAATAACATGAAATCAAGTTTTAAAAATGCTTTTAGGCTTATTATGGCCCTTGACCTAGAACGGGGAATTTAGCTAGTTAAAAAAAGGAATATCAATGTCTTTCAGTGATTGTTGAACGACTCTTAACAATAGAAGGATGTCAATGAAACACGAATACATTTCAAAGCATTTGCAGAGACATGCAACTTACCAACTACTGTATTTTTTTTAACAGCCTGCTCAAAATTAACCTCTTTCCTCCGGCTTGTTCTATTTGACACAAACGTCAAATCTGATTGATCATTCTGTTTCCATTTCCACCGTGTAAAGTCATGAGATTCATATAGATTGCTTTAATGGCAATTCTGATTGAACAGTATATTTCTGTAAATCTGCATAAATTATAAAAAAAAGGGTTTTAAGACCTTCCATGTTTGGTTTGTTTTTGGGGACTAAAGCAGCGCATTAAATTTTGTCACGTTTGCTAAGCCCAGCTATAAAGTCATGTATAAGCTATAATCTACCGTCTTGGAAATATTACAGCGGCCATGTGTTTGATGTCTAAAGATTTCCGCAGGCTAGTGTTAATCTCTTACGCAATGTTACCGTGACCAGCCAGAACACCGGAAACTTGAGTTGACGAAGGCGACTGCCCACATAATTTGATAAAGGCTTGTAGTTACCACACCGACGTATTACAGCTTAGTCCTACGATTACAGGGTAGCCCGCGGGGTGAATGAGGCGTGTTCTTATCCGTACCCCGTTGACAGACAGCGAGGTGGACATTGTCCGCTAAGTTTGATTGGATCGGTCCACACCGATGTCCAATCAAAAATTGAAATAGAGGGCGTTACTACAATTCGACGCGAATTATACCTTCTAACTAGCAAGCGACAATTTA
The DNA here is from genome assembly GCA_028554795.2 of Sinohyriopsis cumingii. Classification (NCBI taxonomy): domain Eukaryota; kingdom Metazoa; phylum Mollusca; class Bivalvia; order Unionida; family Unionidae; genus Sinohyriopsis; species Sinohyriopsis cumingii. The sequence goes on along the minus strand of CM068840.1, from coordinate 105,079,681 downwards.
GTCTCGCCTAGGAAGATTGCTGAGCCATATAGGGTTACTCCGAGTAAGCCACTCGTAATTTGGCGGTAAAACGTAGCGGTATATTCTCAAAAAAGAAAAAGCTTCGAAAAGGTCAGTAAGTTATTTTCTCGATTGTTGCAGAATATTACGGCATCATATTTGTAATTATTTGTTGTATGTATGCTTAATTGCTAGCATCGTTTTGTATGTAGAATTACCTTTGTAGTGTTTCATTTACATGCGTATTTGTGAAACCTGATTGAGTGTTAAGTAGAGAATTATGTAGATTGTTAGCATGTGGTCAGAATTAATTTTGTAATTCGCTGTTAGGTTACTTTATAGTAAACTAGTGCATTTATTAATGCGTTATGTTAGAATTGACACTTGCTTGAATTGTGAATTTGAAAAATGGGTGAAGTATGTAAGATTAATTAATATGGATGTATGCATATATCAGAGCATGAATATTTGAATATTTGTGTACTGTGTGTGAGTTGAAAGGTAAAGAAATGCGTCTGATTGTTGTGATATTGTTTAGTATAATGGGATTAGGAATATATACTGATGTGACGCAATTCATTGATGTATGTATAAGAAGTAATTGATACCGTGCTGTATTATGACGTTTGTTTTACCATACTAGAACGTATGGTATCTCGATGTGAATGAATGCGTGACCGAAGAATTTTAATAGCCGTTATCTGATGATAGGCTGTGTGTAGTGTGAGATGAGGGAGCTAAGGAAAAAATATTGTATCGTCCTTGTATTTTCACAGGAAGCTTTTTAGAGGACACAGAACGTAGGGATTCATTTGAGTCCCGAGTCTTCAAAAATTGGAGACGGAAGTGAGACTTGCTGAAACAGTCGAAGTCGACGGAAGTGTAGTCGGTGGAGAGAAGGTGGAGGAGAAGGAAAAGGAGTCTGGAGGAGAAAGTGGAGGAGGAGGAGAAGGAGTATAGAGACGTCGAGGAGGAGGAGAAGGAATTTGGAGAAAGTCAGGGAGGAAGAGGAGAAGGAATTGCGAGAAATAGTAGAGAGAAGAATACCACAGATGAGTAGAATACAAGGACAGGTGGAAATCGATCTCACATTGCTAATCAAGTGATGCAGTATGGTATTAAAGGGTCGAGTGGAAGAAGTGTAATTGGGAATTTCAATCATTTGTTTATTGAATTGTTATTAAATTGTTATTCATTGCACTTCAGCCTTTTTGTATATTTAACCATCTAACCGTCGGCATTGCTGACTGGGGCTCGGAGCTTTCATCTATCTTTCATTAGTTTAACTTCCAACCAAAATCGAGCCTGGGTGGAAATCGAGCTAGGGTGGGACTTCTTTAATAGTTAAAATAAATATTGGAAGCACCCCACCCCAACCATAACAACCCTCACAAAGTTTATATCATGCTGAGGCAAGTAATGTGCCTTGCCTAATGACACACGATGAATACGATGCATGTACAATGATATATCAATATCAACTTAAAATTATTCATGCAGCGCCGTAGCAAGAAATCCCGTCCCTACTCCTCACAAAACTTAATGCTTGGGCCCCCTCCCAATGAAAAGATTTGTTTGATGGTAATTTCGGCTCCATCTCCCCCCATGTGAGGATTGCTTGGGCGGTTGCTTTGCCACCTTGTTCAAGAAATCAAATACAAATGGAATTATTAGGTGACAGAAATGTCCGTATTTACCAAAACGTCACCCTCACCCCCTATAATTGAAGATGGTTGGTATTTTGGTCTTTGTCAGACTCTGGGTTGTCATGTCATCAATGTTAATCTTTGGTAAATTTAGGCAGTAATCTTTCACCTAATATATCGATTTTGACGTAGCTTATCAAGAGATCGATTGTAAATGGAATTTTGCATAAGATGCAGTCGGAATGCATGATGTTTGATAAAATGTCATCACATTTACCCCCTCGTAGAAGAGGGATGGTATTCAGATTCTAATATTTGTCATGTAGAACGATATATTGAATAAAATTGATAAAGGAATTGATTTGAACTGGAACTGTTTAGACGACGCTTATGAAATGTGAAGCATTTGCAAAACAATCGTTACCCTCAGCACGTCGTAGAAGTGGGGTGATATTTTCGCCTTAATCTTGACAGCATTATGGCTTTCGTACATCATCTCATATAAATTTAGACCACTGGAGAAAGAATATTTGAGATGACGCATTGGGAAATGAGCAATATAAACAAAATATCGTGATGTGTACCCGTTTCCTTCATCTTACGCTTACACGTAAAAATATTTCTTAAAATAACTATTTGACCGAAGTGCTAGTTAAGCTTGAACACGAGGTGGCGACTGCTATAGTTCAGCCCAATTTATATTTAAAGTCTGCATTGTGTCCCTAACAGAATATTAAAGAAATCAATTTAGATTAGTGAGATTTCTTCAAATGCGGCCAATTGTTTAGACCACGTGACAATATGGCGTCGGCGTTCACCAGACGCAGGATGCACACGAGACTACCCTAGACGTTGACCAATACATACAGAAGATCTATTACGCAAATTGGAGAAAAGCAAATCAACTGAGTGACATATTGTATCGTTATCTTAATTGTGTTACAGTTATAACATCTACTCTGAAAGAAGTACATTCAAGGTTAGGACTAGATAAAAACAATGAAATAGAGTAAAAGAAAACAAGCAAGCACAAAAAACCTATACTATATCATTGCAAAACAGGTTTTTCCACTGCAGTTTAATTCTTTATATAGGACTGTATGAATGGTCTTAATAGAGGTAATATCTTTTACACATATTGTATAGTAATTGGGGTCTTACGGCAGTTTTGAGTTAAATGTTGGGGCTACACAAGGCAGTGTAACGTGCTGTTATGAATGAATACCGTTCCTTTTGTGAGGGAAGCATTTTACAAATTTCTCGCCGCACCTAGAGCGTGACTTGTACACAAAGATGGACCGGGCGGTCCATATAATGCATTGTATGGACCGGTCGAGTTACAAGGGATAAAGACGGAACATAAATGTACGAGGTATACAATATAACACTTTAGCTGCTTCTTACATTTATGTTAGAGACATACATTCCTGGTTATTAATACATCGCTCTTGATGCTCTGTTAAGTTGTTCCACGTACTGGTTGGTACACCGTGACCGATCCGACTTTCTTAAATACACGTCAACTCTGCTCTTTTACCTTTCTATTTTTATCAATGCTCAAAAAAATGTGTAGATATTCTGCATCACCACGGGTCTAATATCTATTTAAAGATTACCGTTTTTGATAAGGCGTAGCAATAGTCAATCTGGGATCTAAAATATCGACAGTGGAATTATTTCCCAAGACTAAAATCCACCAATTCGTGGAGCTTTCCATATATAGTGTTAGATAAATTAGAATACCATCTGCATTTGGAACAAAGTGAACGGGATTTGTCCAGGTAAGCCCGGATCATTTACCTAACTTCCTAACTTGATAAAATAACAAACAAACTTGACCTTGCGTAAACTAGTTTGTGGTTTTCAATCAACGACACTACAGGCACACCCTGGACTACTAGCAAACCTAGTAATGATTCATCTGGGAAGGAAAACATCTTATTATTTTCTGAGTTTACTGAAGAGTAACAGTGAAGAAAACTGATACCATTGTAAGTCGTTATATGTGGGTTCTCTATTGCAAGCAAACACTTTTAATGATTCAAGTCTTGCTGTAGTAATGACAATCTATTTTCTTCGGCTGACAAATTACAAATAAATATTCACTGAGCGTATAAGTTCCCGGTAGGAAGAGATTTTTTTGTGTGCAAACTCTTGGTTGTTTTCCTACCAGCCGTAGACCAACCTACTTTCCGCACATAAGGATGTTGTAATTAATAACGTATACAGAATTTTTTAAATCATGAACACACCATCTTTAGTATTCTGATTTCAGAATGTCCGTCTAGTACTGTATATTCAGTGTGGTAACACGGATATCCTGACGTCAGTGATGGAGCAAGGAAGACTATTAGTGGGGACCAACTCACCCCGAAACGTTAAGACCTACCAGAAAATATTCTGTTGTGTGACCGCCTTTCTGGTAATACTGTTGGTACCATACATACATATAGGTACTCTCTCTCTCTCTCTCTCTCTCTCTCTCTCTCTCTCTCTCTCTCTCTACATCTATGCGTATTCTAGAATTTCCAAGTAACGACTTCTACGGTTGTTTTTTTTTTATGTGTTCCTCAATGTACAGAATAAGTTACAAACTTAGAGTGAGGCTCTCTTTTCTAGCTGGGCAAACAATTTTTATAATTGTTTGGTTATAAAGTTCGTATGTTTAAAGTTTTTACATTCGACTGATGAAAGAAACATTTGAATGACTCAAGCAGTATCCTTCCGACAAGACTAAAAACACTATTTCATTGATTGATTAGGAACAAAAGAAATATTAGGAAAATATGTCAAGAGAACTAGGTCAGATAATCTATTTTAGGCAGGACTATTTCTGCACTTGTCAGGGTCGAATCAGGTCAAGTGTTGGGGGTGGGTGGGGTGGTTTCCGAATTTTCAAAAGATCCTTTACTTTTACCGAAATTGCATCAAAGTAAAAGCTCTTGTGTCCATTTACTTAAAGTGTGCATCATACCCTATAAACGTGCAGGTGAATAAAACGATGTTAAAATTCAAATACAAAGTGACTGTACGTTTGTGTGTTTACGTCTTTTTTAGCGGGTGGAGGGTTTCCAGAAACCACGCGCCCCCCCCCCCCCCCGCCTTCCAAATACGGCCATGCTTGTATAGTAGAGCAGTTTGAGATTTTGCTTAAGTTAGTCTACATTTTGCTGTCAAGAGAGGAGAAATGACTGACTTTCCATACTATAGTGATGATAGTATTCGTGCCCGCAGATGGGGGCCAGTGTCCCTCTCCCCTCGGATTTCACCTCTAAACATCTTTTGGCCTAAAACTTAATAGCAGACCACTACATATTTGCCCCCCCCCCCATAAGTTTGCAAGCGCCCCATGATGATAGGTATATTTTTCATAGTCATTTCCATTCTTAGGCTGGACAAGTTAGTACCATTACAAGTTCCATTCCTTACTGGCTTATTGAACATGCATGCGCATCTAACTGAAGTAAACTCTACATCCCTAATGGTTACTGTTATTGACAATAATCCCTCGATGCAGATCCCGTGAAATTCGTCCCAGTGCAATGTGACACTTTAATAAATTCTGAATGCAACCTTGATTTACATAAAAATGCATGTCCGCATTAAGTTCCTTTTGATGCGTGCCCCCTAACGAATCTGATTAAAATCTGATCGCCACTGTCGTACGTGTAGATAGGACCGACAATGGGGGGGGGGGGGATATATCCCCAAAATCCGGGCCGAACAACACTTTTTAATTTTATAAAAGAAATTTTTTGTTTGAACAAGAACTAGGAGAGGCCCGGGCGTTTCCTATCCCAGAGCCCGTGATCGCTATCTACGGCCCTGCGTGTAGATCTTTCAGCGACGTTTTATAGTTATGTTGGCACCCCATGTCTCCGTTCCAGCAGATGCTGGTAAAGAGTTTCTCTAAAGGTCATGGTTTGTGATTTATGTATCTCCCGTCCTCCCAATTGTGGATTTCAAAGGTCTTGTTCTGGTGATCCATGTTATTGCAATACACGCTAATTTTATCAGCCACTCAGATGAAGTATTATATCTTCATGTTTGGGAGACTGAGCAGTATAGCTGAGGAATATCAACGTGTGCCGAACCATTTGATTCGCTTTCAGATTTCAGAAAGCTTCATTTACATTGGCTAACTCAAAGGTCACCAGAACATGATCCGTAAGCAGTCGCTGTCCGATCTTCACGTACGACAGTGGAGATATGATTTTAATCAGATTGGCCCCAAATCCCACGTAATATTTTTATTATGCATCTGTCTGCAAATGACACCTTCTTAACCAATTTGAAAATGATACGACAAAAGGCCTGCATTTCCCATCCACATCGATATGACAATGTAATATTTTTTATTTATCGGTGTATCATAGTATCTAGAAAAAGAAAAGGGCAACCACATAACGTTAGTTAAATCAAGCTGTATTGACACTTCGCTCATCATTATAAAAAATGCCCCCGTTTTACGCAATGATGAGCTCCAAAGGTTGAAGGTTATTAGAGGGAATTTTGACATTTTTGCGCAGAATTAGAGCTGATTTTTTGGCATTTTTCCATGAAGTAATGTTTGTGCCCAGACTGTAGATTATATGATTGTGTTGATTAAATCACAGACGATAAATTGATATGTGCACCTAGCGGATGAAGCGGAGGGATCCCGATTGAGGGAAAAGCAAAACTATTATTGTTTCTACAAAAATGTGCACTTGTTTGAAGAAATAAAGGATATTTCTTTTGCTTGAAAGAGTTAGATGGCACTATACAGATCAACGCATATTTTGTGTTTAAAATAAGGTTGTTTTAACAAATGGTATCCATCAGTAACTTTCAAAGTATATAAATTCCTGGCGAAGTGTCGTTGTCCTTTGTAACATGCTTGTCGTGTTGACGTACAAAAGTATTTCGTCTTTTGTATATCTTTTTCTTTTATCCTTTTTTCTTTATGCTTTGTATTTCGTGCATAATACCCTTAGAAAAATATAAAGAAACGACAGAATAAAAGACCAAAGAAAATTCGATAATTTATATATTTCTTCCCCCGTTTATTTTCCATATCTTAAAAAAATATCAGAATTCAATAATCATTTTGTACAAGGTCTCCTATATCATGTATATTAAGGACGGAAACATTTAGTAACGGTTGTACAGACATTTAAGCGTGGCATTTGATAACGGCAATGGGCCGTATTTCATCAAAATGTTTCGAAGTTAAATTTAATATTGAGCCATTTGGTTGGCTGGTTTCAACGTAGACGTATGTTTAGCCCAATCATATTGCTTGGTTCAAGACTTAAGCTTCAACAAACGTAATATCAATAAAATAATTTCAACAGAAAACTATAAAGGGAACATTGAAAAAGATTCTAGGATTGTTGAACTTGCATATTTATCTGACACAAAAATTGGGTAAAATATATAAACTCTTTGGTTTCTGTAATACCCTTCTTTCCGTTTCTTTCTGTATTTATAAATTACGTCTATTGTCTTATATTCTGATTTGGATTTTAAAAAAATAAGGAAAAAGTTGAAGATATGAATAAAGCATTAATAATCTTTCAGCACGTTTCTAACACGATACATTTTTAAAGGACGGCAGCATCTAGCAACGATACTGGTGACATATTTAATCACGGAGACATTTAGTAACGGCTCATAATCACATTTTGGCCAGAGTTAAGGACAGGCGACAAATAAATACAGTTGACATTTAAAAACCTAATAATATGTAATATGCACTTGAACAGTACTCATGCATGATCGAGACCCCTGTTATGCTGTGTCCTGTTCCATTCCCACCCTTACCAATACTCACTAGGTTCCATGACTCCTCTCCTCCAGACACACACTCCACACACTTTAAGATCCGAAGCCATGTGTCTCGGGTATGAATATGAACTAGCATGGAAAGGAGTAGACTCTGGACCCTCCCGACCTGGGGGTGGCGGTCTGGTGGGAAGGGTGACAAAGGTGTGGTTGGGTGAGGCGGGTGACAAAGGTTTGATAGAGGAATTTGATCTTGGTATTCTTTGCCAACGGAATGACGATTAATGTTTAAAATAACACCTAAAATAACTGTCTCGAGATGCATTTATATGAAATATGATAAAAAATATATATTCATTTTGTGCACGAATCAGAACAGAAATAATGCTTTGTATTTAAAGGTGTGATTCATCTGAAGTTTTGGGTTCCCAACAAAGCGCAAGTTGACCGAGAACATTGCACATGTGACTGCTTTGATACGGTTTATAAAGGTAAATATACATGAAGTCTTTCTACGATACCGTTACAAATAATATATATTTTTGTTCAGTTGTTCCCTGTCTGATTAAAATAAGATCTCTACAAGCCTAAGTGAAAATCTGATGAGCAACAATAAGAGGTCATGTTCTATTGACCTTGTGGTTCACCAATCAAATCACAGCTTTACAAATTTTGAAAGTGACAAACGTCATTCGGAAAATATCGCTACTTACGATATCTTTCCCAAACACAATTTGCAAAGCTTTATCTGACGGGCCACTAAAAATTAGAGGTATGGGAGATCCAAAGGTCACCAAAACATAATCTGATTAAAATCAGATCTCCGTTGTCCTACGTGAATATCTGACGACCACCGCTTAAAGGTCATGTTCTGGTGACCTTTGAATTAGCCAATGGCAATACAGCTTTCAAAAATCTGAAATTGAATCAAATCGTTCGGTACACTGCTCAATCTCCAAACGAGAAGATACAAGACTTCATCTGATTGATTTATAAAATTAGCGATTATGGTAATAACATAGGTTACCAGAACATGATCCCTAAGCGGTTCCTGTCAGATTTTCATATATAAAAGTGGAAATCTGATTTAAATCAGACTGACCAAAACATGAACTTTTATTGCTGTCTCTCAGATCTCCACGTTGGGCTGTGGAGATCTGATTTTAATCAGATTGCAGATGTTCCATGTAGCTAAACATATTTGAACTGTTACATAAAAGGGATTCATTGATATACACTTGTTATTCCGGATATTTTAATAGTTTTCCGATGGAACTTTTACATTCTTATTTCTCACTGTTGGTATACATTATTGAAAGTCCCGATAAATTTTCATTCGTATGTATTTGGTGTATGTATGTATGTATGTATGTATGTATGTATGTATGTATGTATGTATGTGTGTATGTATGTATGCTATAGTGAACGGACCGATGCTTTTATTAATCGTACACTATAGCGAGGTGTTCCTTATAACAGGATATTTGATCAGTATTAATGTGGCGTGTTGGATCTGTTTTTGGTGTATTAGTTACACTTGTATATTTGTAAGGCGAGGTCCTTTATAGGGATGTCCTATGTGCGTGCGTGCGTATGTGTGTGAAAGAAATTGATATGTTGAAACTAGCACAACTTCAAGTAGGTGCCTTCTGGAAACAGTTGATTGTTGGTCTGACGCATTTAAAGAACAACACGTGACAAACGTTTTGTTACTTCCGCAGTCTTCTTGAATAACACGTGACAAATGTCTTGATACTTCCGCAATCTTTTTGGAAACCAATTTACTATAAATAAGACATCCTTTGGTTGAATTTGTTTTGTTGTAAAATTGTGTTCATCCAAGGGAGCTAACCATGGAGTTATTTTCCACACAATGTGGTGTATGTAAAGGGGACTCTTGTGGAGTCTCACAGGCACTAAACTGGCATGGGTTTTCCAAAACTTTTGACTATAAAATCAGAGATTTAAAGTCCCAACCAAAATTCATTATCATTTTAAGTAAATATGAATTGAATAGGATCCCATTGTCAATGATATTTATCTATGAGTTTAAATACGGAGCCAAGAAAAAGAGCATCTAATTGGCTAATGCCAACAATAGCCCCTTGAAGGGATGCAATCTGTAATTGTCTAACAGAAAAGCCATGAGTTTATACACGTCCGTAATATATCCATTTTCTTTTATACTTTATAATACATTTTTTATACAGTTTTAAGTAATATATATATATATATATATATATATATATATATATATATATATATATATATATATATATATATATATATATAACTAGTATAAGAAAATGTAACGGTATAATGACAACAGCTACATCATCCCATGTCGAAGAACCTGCGATAAGAAAGGCATGGTGCAAGTTCAGATTAGTACAGGTTCATAACAATGTAATGCCGCCAAACCGTAAGTGACTTATCTACCGCAGTCACATAAGACGTATGCGAATAAGGTGGCACACTGAAGCTACCAAATTAGGCAATAAAGAAGGACAAGAAAACTTACTAAAACCTGTACTGGTAAACGAAATCAACCAAAAATACCCGGACTATGTTAAACTATATACCGATGGATCAAAAACAAACAACTCACCAAGAACAGCAGCAGCAATAGTCATCCCTGAATTCAATATACAAACGGGATCCAGATTACCTGACTATTGCTCCATTTACACCACTGAATTCTGGGCTATACTTGAGTCACTACAATGGATCAAAGACAACCAAATGCCTAAAGCAGTCATTATAAGCGATTCCCTAAGCGTTATCAAATCGATCCAAAATCGCAATACACACTCTAGGGAACAATTCCTCGACAGAGCATGCCAATTAATCGACGATATCACCACAGCACATCAATTAGTCGAGCTCATGTGGATACCGTCGCACATTGGAATCTCTGGCAACGAAACAGCAGATAAAGTTGCAAAAACCAAACTAGGAGATCAAAACTCTATCAAGCTTAACTATCGCTCTACAGAAGCAATAAGCTTCGCACAAACATATATAGACCAAACATGGCAAGATTTTTGGATCTCCTCCAGAAAAGGTAAAAAGCACCATGAAACCCAAAAAAACGTAGATAGGAACATACAGCTACCTAAGGGTACCTATTTAGAACAGAAAACCATAAACAGGATAATAACTGGAAAAACTAAACTAGCAAGCAGTTTTGGAAGGTTTATAGGACCCAAACCAGCAACCATTAACTGCTTTAACTGCCACACCACCGAAGATCTACACCACGTATTCAATATATGCCCAAAATATCAACCCGCTCGGAAAATATTTATCAAAAACCAAAAAGAGATTGGATCACCACACACATACCCAGAGTTACTTATGGACTCTAATAAAAATAAACAATCAGCATATAAAAATATAAATCAATTCATAGACTCAGCAGGACTTAGGAACAAAATATAATTATTATCCCCACAAAACCAAAAGACCCAGTAACTAGCTAAATAAATTTAGAAGCCACCACATAAAAAACCATAACATATCATTCAATTTTATAAAAGTATTAATAAATAATTCACTTACGAAGCACTTATAAAAAACTAAGGAAACCGCAAAATCGGATGTCCTAGATGTCCTTAACGTACCGAGTAATCAGCTAGGATTCCTCTCCTAGATGTCCTTAACGAACCGTGTAATCGGCTAGGACTCCGGTCTTTTGCTAAATAAAGTATAAATAACATTCAATCTCTAAAAACATCAATTACTAAATAACCTAAAGAGGTAATATCTAAAAACTTATAAATAACATAACGTAGGAAACACACCCTAAACACCTCGACTAGTAATCCCATAATAACCTTGAAAATCTCTCTTCATACATGATATCTACTAAGAACCTCTATAAACAGCATAGAACATCCCCCCTCCTTTTAGAACATTTTGAAGAAAAAAAAAACAAAAAAAAAACAGGCAAATGCGACAAGAAACCAGCGATGAAAAGCAAGCAGGACCGTTCCCGAGCTCTCCTTCCCACTAATGACAGCCAACCATTCAACTGTAGGGACCTTTATGGACCCACATACTGAGGCCAAACTATCAGGGTTCCTTGAATCCATAAAAGCCTGGATGAGGTGGCACCATCCCCTTCCCCAGGAACAACTAGCAGGCTGCGGTGCAGTCAGAAAAAAGTGGCACATGCACAATTGTGCGAACGCTACTATAATTAAACTCAACAACAACAATGTCCGAAACCTAACAATAACAGACACCCCAGATCAATGGCACTTGACAAGACGGCTGCTGTAGCAGTCATATTAGCTGTTGGATGTGCATCATGTTCATATAGAACCAATTCGACATCATAAGAAGTCTACTTTGGCAGCCACACTATTGGATGTCAGATCAGCACCAGTTTCATTTAGGATCAGGGGCCCCGAGTGGCCGAGTGGTCTAAAGCGCTCTTCGTTACGGATCACTGCCATCTCACCTCTGTCTGCGGCGGTTCGAGTCTAAGATTCAGCCAATATGGGTATGTGAGAAAGCTTGCCAGTAGCTTCTCGTGGGTCGGTGGTTCTTTCCGGGGTTTTCTCTGGTTCTTCCTCCACCATTAATACTGGCCGCCATGTATAGCCTATCATGTGGTGCAAAATGGCGTTAAACCCCACAACAACAACAACAATTAGGATCAACTAAACAGACATCACAAGATGTCGTTTGGTGAAAACCCAATGTTGATATTGCCATCCATCAAGAAAGTGTGGAAAAATCAATACTTTCAAAATGGTCACCACGGTGGCTATATTGGAGGTCAGATTGGCATTACTTTAATATAGGTCCATGAGAAGTCTTCTGCTGAAAACCCGACGTTTATCTAACTCCGTTTATGAGGAGTAGTGATAGCAAGATTTCAAGATGGCTGTCTTGGTATCCATATTAGATGTCAGATTGGCACCATTTTCAGTTAGGACCAGTTCGACATAAAAAAAAGTATTTTGGTGAAAACCCCATGCTGATATGACTTCCTCTTCAGGAGTAGTGATAACAGGAATTTTTAAAAAGCAGCTATGGCGTCCATGGTAGATGTCCGAGCGGCACCATTTTCGTTTAGAACTAACTAGACCATGGGATAATCGTGCGCGTGTTCGTAAAGTTTAATGTCATTCCTTGTGATAATGGACCGATGGAAGACTAACAACAGGTCAGGGCTTTATCGCTCCAGGTCTACAACCAGTAGAGCTGAAAATGACATTAATGATACAATTATGGACGGTATCGTTTAACTAAAATGTTGTTATATATAAAATGCATTTGATGGTAATCTGTATTCTCGACTATTTATTTATTTATTTATTTATTTATTTATTTCAGGTAGTTATGAGAAACCTGGGAACGTCAGGTACAAACACCTTTATTTCAACGCCACACACCAAACCTTCAAAATCTGGCTTCTGACGCTTGCTTTCGTACTGGTCTTCTTTGAGTGTCTGAAACACCTTCTGTCGCTATGGTTTCGGTCAAGGTTACGCTGGACAATGCTTGTTGTGTTTATCAGTGACATTTTCCCTCATTATTATTCATGGTGGTCAACATTTAACTACTACAACGATGACTTTTATGAACAGTTTTATCATCAGGCATTTTTCTCGACTACGGAACTTACAGCTACCGTTGTTGTCGTCTACCTATGCGATTCCCAGGTCGAGATCACCACCAGTAAGGTTTTAGTGATAGTTTCTATAAGTTGTGTTCATCTGGTAGTCGGTGGCCTTGATCAGTTTATTAGTCAGGTGTTTCTAGATCAGGGAAAATTATTTCAGAGAGTCAGGAATATAGGATTTCTGATTCCTGATTTTATCCATATATTTATACCACTATGCAATTTTTATCGAAAAAAGGACGGAAAAGAATGCACTAGATTTCAGTGCGTTGGTTTTGTCCTGTCAGTATTCACAGGAGTATGTATAGGCCGTTTCCTGCTGACTTAACTCCGACAGTGCCATACTGCCAATATTTCTTGTCTGCTTTTTATTCTTGTTTAAAGAAAACATTTGTTTTACATTCTAAAAGTTCATTCAGTCGGACGGTTTGTGGATATTGCAGTCATGCGCAATCCAGATGTATCAGCGTGGCATTTTACGCCCGCTTTATTCGCGCTGTACGGCATAGCACTCAAGAGAATATTTATTCTGGGCATTACATTGAGTGTTTTGAAAAGAAAAATACGGTTAAAAAAACTGTGACCAATATATCACCTTGATGCAGTAGCCTGTGCAACACAGAGTATGACCTTTTGCAATCACCTGCTTCACCTAGTTAATGTACGTGCACGTCTGGGTGCACAGAGACTTCAACGGAGTGCATTTTGATACACCTGGCTGCATCAAATGAACTTGTGGCAAACTGGAACTTAAGTGGCTCAGAATGCTCTGAGGATTTTGGGCTTTGACCTTTAACCTTTGATATCATGAAAGGGTGACATGTCCAAAGCAAGGACGTACTTTTATTTACATGTACTTTCGCCACAAACATAATTACTTGCCGTCCATTGTACAAACGTGAATTTTTGGACTTGTAGACGAAACATCATCGACGAACTTGATACGAATACTATTTGTAAGCACGACGTGTCAGTGATGAGAGCATTGTAGTAATGTTTCTTGATGGAATTTTGTACTTTAAGAATAAATGTAATAAAGAAATCGAGATGAATAAAATGTTACGAATAAAGTTTCTCACCTGAAAGGATTGCCATATTCAATTACCGCAAACAAGACCCTTCTTCACTCGTCATCTCCCGAATACGTCTTCAAAACTAGAAGAAAGGTAACTATTTAAATATTTAACTGATTATTTCTTCTATTTATTTCTCTTTCGTCCTTTCTTCCAAATTCTTTGTATCGCAGCATACTCCAGCTTTCATTTAAACAGGATGTACCGATGTATTTATGAAAGTATAAAATACTTTACACTAGCATATACATACAACCACCCCACCCCCATATATATATATATATATATATATATATATATATATATATATATATATATATATATATATATCTTTCCTTAAGTGTACGGTTGAATTGTTCCTCCACGATTGCCTGATTATGGTGTATGCTCACGTGTCCAACGAACAGTCCGCACATAACGTTTCGTTAACAACGCAGCATGGCTCCGAGATATTAGTTGCCTGGATACACCTGTAACAGCCGCTGGAATGTGAGCAGTCAACGTGCTTAGATACATTTAAACACGTCTGCGACAGCTGTTGAATATTTAGATGTCAATGGCTTGACTTCCGTGTGTTCATGCATCGTTTGATAATCGATCTGGCGATTCTTTTACATAGTATAGGATTAGTCGTATCCACGTCATCGATGAGATCTACATTGGCATGCTGACGCTCACGCATATACTTGATGCTTTGTTATCAAGATCATGTTGGTAACATACAGCATCGACGCGGTTTACATATTCTTCTCTGGGTGTTGGTTGATTATCATAAGTCGTATGTGTAACCGTTTTCCAGGCCCTTAGTAACTGCATCGAATGATATCTTTTTCACCGCGATACTTGATTCAAGGTACTCAAGATAGCTTTGTTAAAGCAGCATAATGTAACCGCCTGATTTGTTTGTTTTTTTACTTTATCCCTGAAGGTCCGGAACCGGGAGCTTCCCATAACAGTAAACGTTTATGTCCAACATCGGGGACAAGTTTCAGCGATTGCAGGTCGCTAATAACGCATTGGAACCCGAGTTGGATTGCCAGTATGAGTTTTGATGCCTCATCGCACACATTATCAAGGCATGATGATAAGTTACACTACGGTTGACATTCAACATGGCATCGCAAACGATAAAAGATTTGAAAACCTTCGCTCTCACAGTTATTGACTTCTTTGCCTCGCCAAAGCCACAACCACCCAAGCAGCATGGTTCTGATGGAAATAGAAGTTCGTTGTTTTCCATCTCGGTTCGCGCGCTGTTTTTGTCCCGACCGTATATCGGAAAACCCAGATGTTGCTGAACCTAATCGTACAATTGTTAACAAGGGATTGGTTGTACATGATTGCTCCATCCGTGGACGATCATCCATGTTATGAGGCAATTAGGGATTTCATGGAGGCGATTGCATCGTCTATGACGTCTTCATCGTCCACCACTGATTTCATTTCCGCGATTGATGAAGCCCTTACGATTGATGATATGGACCCGGATCACAATATCATGTAATGTAGTAAAATATACTCGGTGGCTACCGAAGATAAACGATCACCATGGCGGAGTTTGAGACGGTATTTGTTGAAGCAGAAAACCACCGACGACTCCGCGAACAGATATTTAACAGGAGCGCTAGTGACCCAACAAATAGAAAACTGATTTACATTCAGTCAGAATCGAGTAAACTTGTCGCTGAAACATAATTTGTCTCAGCAAGTAGTTACATAATGGGCATGTACTACGCTTATTTATAACGGCTCCTCAGTTCCTGAATCCCTAAGGTGGACTTAACAAACCCGTCACGCGGATGTACACGTGTGCAAAACATTTTCTCTCTCTTTGTATATATATATATATATATATATATATATATATATATATATATATATATATATATATATATATATATACATACATACTGGTAAAGTATATATAAACGCTAACATCTACATAGTGTTGTTAATATATACCTTGGTACTTATTAGCGAAATAGTTTTCATCTTTTTAAATTCCATATTTTTACCTTTGAAAAAAAAAACATGTTTTCACAGGTGAAAATAAAAGATTATCCACCATACCATACGACACATAAAATTATACACGCAGCAAGAAAAATAGCATTTTGTGAACTAGGACAAACGAATGTAACTGCATTATCTTTCAGACATGGAGATTATTTTATGTTGAAGAAATGTGACTAGACGTCGTTTGCGTCTCTTTGTATGTATGTATGTATGTATGCATGTGCCTGATTTAACATTTGAGTCTGCAGAATGGTTTACATTTGAGTCTACATAATGGTTTACATTTGAGTCTACAGAACGGTTTAAGTACTTACCACGCTTTTAATTATAGCAGACAGCGCAATGCTTAAATATTATCCAGTGGTAGGATAATCTAACATGTTTAGTAAAATGAGCCACTATTTCTAGTAACCATATTGGCTTCTATAATTTATTAGAATTCGGCGGGCTGACTGGTCCAAATATATCCAGGAAATATACAATCAATAGTATCAAAAGATTGTGTGTTGATTATGTAGTGTGCCACTTTGGTTTTAGACATGATCCAGGTGTTCATGTGAAGCATATCGATGTAAATGGAAATGACTCTGCATGATCGGGTACATCTTTCGGTTCATTCTTTGTATCTTCGTAAATGAAAAAAAAAAGTCATAAATTTTCTATAACTTATATGTGAATGCTATTTTTTTGTGCAGTGTAAGGAAAGTGAACAATTGTAACTCAGATATTTAAGTTTAGCAAGTGTACATAATGTTGATAAATTTGTTTTTTCACCTTTATAAAACTACCTTGATCGTCGCTCAAAGCTACACCTAATAACATATTAATGGCTATCTGCCAACTATTATACTAATGTAGCACACAGCGAACAGAGATCCTTTTTTAATTGCTGTCATTTCAATGCTGTTATGTATATCAATATTGTGTATTTGATTTTTGTCTATGATTGTAATGATCATTTATAAACAATATACTATATAAATAATTTTTTTGTCAATGAATGTAGATTCTATTTTAAGATAATAAGTTATAAATTAGCCTTTTCATTTGGGTTCGGGTTCAGTATAATAGACCTGTTTACAGTGTTGGGATATTTTCCATTGGATGATTAAGTCAGGTGGGTTGTATTGCAACATAAGTCACGTGGGAGGTATTGCAACGTAGAGTCGTAATTGAGTTTTGGGAATTAATATAAGAAGTGAACAATTATTCTCTCCTAGTTTTATTGCTGTTCGTGTACAACATTTTAATTTACCCTGATACAAAACGTATATTTCCGGTATCGTGCATGTTGGAACCAATATCATGTGAATGCAATGCGTTACGTATCATATTGAGAGCTACGAGGTAAATTCTTAAAATATTCTAAGACACTATAAAACCATTTAAAGTTTTTTTTTATACGTAATCCTGCTATAAAAGTACATCACAAATAAGGGAACACAATTTTTTATGCTTGAAACTAACAGTGTAAGATCAGAAATGTATTATTTTTAAATTATATTGCTTGTACTGTACTAATACTACATTACACGAACATTAGTAGGTAGGGTTGGTTCTTTGACAGAAGTAGTCTTTTGTAGATGAGCAATGTTTACTCTTTCCCTTCGTTTATTCCTCGAACTCCTCTCAGCCACTAAACAGATTAGATACATTCGGATCAAATCTGCCGGGTACATTCGAAAGGCATGCAATGTCATTCGCTCTGTCTGCGGATTTCTTAACCGTGATGGCTTATATTACCGCAAGTTTTTTTATTTATTGTTTTGATTGTTTGCAAAACATGTTCATAATGTCTCCTCTGACAAATACTTTCGAAATCTGAAGAGAGAAAAAAATAGCCTTTATGAATAACACGGTGTACGGAACGACATGGTTTCCTTGACATATAATACTGTTTCAAAATGTTCGTACAAGTTTTCAATGAAGATTGCAGATTTGGACTCGTGACCGGTACCCAGTGGGTTATACGGTACTCGTGCATTTGTTATCTTTCCGCCAAGCTCTCCGTGTTCACAGAAAAAGCGTATACTGACGTTCCTTCAAGTATAGTGATGGACTATTTCATATTCTATCCCCAAAATACCGCTTCTGTATTCTTCATTGGTTGAAATTCCGCACGGTAAAAAATGAATTGCTTCTTTCTTGAAATTTACAACAGCATCACGTAAAAGAAGACATCTTTATAATGCAAACATAATTTAACTTAACATCCAGATAAGATAATTGCATTCACCTTTCATTGTTTTAGTTTTAGTCGGCATTATATTTAGTTTCATTGCAGGGGACACGACTATTTTCTTACGGTTGTTTTTAACCGTCTAATGAAATAGTTCTGACTTATCACTCCGCCATTTGCTGTCCACAGGCCGGAACTTTATTGCACTGGGTGCACTTGTACTGCTATATATACTGTATGGTCTTGTTTAACCATATTTTCATGTTCTTGTTCAACCTTTCTTTTCTTCAAGGGCAGTTAGCTTTCTGGGATGCTCTCGGTCGATATGTTTTCCGTCTTAGAGGATATGTTCTGGTCACCATCACTCAGTGGCGTCGCTGGGGGGGGGGGGGGGTGCGGGGGGTACGGACCGCACCGGGTGACACCATCTCAGAGGGGTGACATCAAAATGAAAAATTGCAAATTTTACAGAGCACACACTGCTCGGTCTAGTCGGATTTCATAAGCGGATAACCGATCATTGTTAAATACATGACTAGCAGGCACAGCAGTGGCGTCGCTAGGGGGATGCGGGGGGTGCGGACTGCACCGGGTGACACCATCAAAGGGGGTGACACCAAAATGACATTACTAAGGATTCTGTATGGTCTGTTACGGAAGGAGGACCATGGGGGTGACACCATGAGCTACCGCACTGGGTGACGCCAACCCGAGTGACGCCACTGCCATCACTTCCTTGCTGTTTGTATAGTTTCAACCTATATCATGTATTAAGGTCTATATACATTGCAAAACTAATGTCCCCATGTTTCTTATCGAGGTTATTGTTAACAGCCCAGTCTAGTTAGTCGTCAACTTGCCCCCACCCTTCCGTGATGCTTTTCTTTAATTGTATTATAACCCTTTGTCGTCAACTATGAAGACCTCTCTTTTTGCATCGTGGTATTTTTTTAAATCTATGCAATATTTTGTGCCTAGTTTGATTAAAATATACACCTTTTATTTATATATATCACAATTATGGTTTGATGCTAATCAGAGTTAGATTTTTCAAAATAAGCATCTTCCAATGAGGTCATATTCTGATGAAACATAAGGAAGGTACGAGTGAGCGCTTCCAAAAGTAGATGACATCACTTCCATTTTCCAGTTGTTCGACTGAATAACTGTTCTCCTGGAGGACTTTGAAGAGCTTACAAAAATGAAACAGTTGCAGGTAGAAGAATTAAACTTGTCCGACTAAAAATGGCTTCGATCAACTCAAACCAGCAAAAATGTTTAACTACTGAGGGTGATTTAAAAGGAATATTGTTCAAATGCGTTAGTTTTATTTGTAAAGAATTTCAATCATTCTGAAAAAAAATAATTTAGAAATTATTTTCCTACATTTCTGGTAACAAAAATGCTGCTTTTGTGACTGTTATCTTCATTCAGCAGCACAATTTTGTTAACAGTTTGCGAGAAATACACTTGATAACTCAAAGGTCAGTATAATAAGGTATTATACTGGCCATAGTATCTCAAATAAAAATTACATTTGATTTTGTTTAAATAGAATTTTTGAATGGTATTGAAAAGTATCTATTCAAAACTCTATTGCACATAAACTCAGTTCGATTAGTAAGTAGGTTTCACGTGAACTTTTGCTTCTTGAGACGCTGGAGAGCACCCGCGTATTAAGTTGGGATAGGGGCACCTTTAAAATTATTGGAGCATGACGTGTTTAAAATTATTGGAGCATGACGTGTTTAAAATTATTGGAGCATGACGTGTTTGCGATACCTTTACCTCCCAAAAGTCGAATAAAACTGTACTGCCATTCATTCCTTTTGAAATAAGTGGAAACCCCATTTTGACAAAAGTAAGTGGAAAGGGAGCATAAGAGCAAAAACGACATAAACCCTCATCTTCGAATGTAAGGGCATAAAAAAAATTATAGTGCACACAATAAGCGTCTATGAATGGTACGTATTTGCTTTGTTCCGGTATCGTCTTTACATTTATGTATTATGACATCAGAACCGATCTAGTGTGCGTCAACGGAAGTACTATTTAACGTCACTGACATTCACATATCTGATGAAATTATAACCTGTCTGCATTACAAGAAGTCATCAGCCTTAAGTAACGCGCAGGTTGATAACTTTTCCTGTCAGTACTATTTGAAATTACAATTAAGATCGCATGATTATGCCGGTTCCATTATTTTCTCTTCATAACGCTTGAATAAACTTTAAAATGAAAGTGTATTTGTCTTTAACGTTCCTCCGACATAATAAAACATATCGAATTTGTAATTACCTTTTTCTGTCTCTTCTAAGGGTCCAACAATGTCCATTCCAATTCGACGAAATGTTATGGATTAAACTGGGAGCGGTTTAAGGGGTTTCTTGGATTTTTGAAGCGACGCCTTTCTCTGATATTGGTCACATCGAGTCGCACGTTCCTTAACGTCACTGAATCAGCCTCTCTAATAATATATGTTTAGAATGGTAGATAGACTGGCGTGCGATAACGCTACTGATGTGACCTAAGGAAACGCGTTTGTCAAATTATATATATATTAACATGGCATTTAAAGTTTTGGCATAAAGCATACTGATATACCAATTATATTGGTATATCAAATTGTGATCCGCCCATGGCGCAATAATACAAATATATAAACATTCTTTCAACTGCAGGCCTATAGATCAATGATGAATTTCTACTCATTCATTAATCATAAATACATATGAAAATAACGATAAAAAGTATTAACATTCCTTGTTTCCTAAATGAAATTAAAATGGTACACAATTTCAAAGGAATCCTTTCTTTTTTCCATTCCCCTCTCCCCTCTCGTGCGTAAGGGAAAAAATAAGCAAAAATCTGGAGTGAGAGAGTAAAACATATTGCGCTGGACGAAAACATTAAAACTGAACTAGTACCAAGTAACCTACAGCAATCTGTTTCGTCGTAACGGTATGATTACGCTTTCTTTAGGATCTATCTACAGTGTTCACAATATCAATGATAAATAGTTGCAATAGCCAGTCGACACTAGGTCTATATGTTAACTTTGTCGGTTACGATGCACACATACTGTAGCTTATTTAATGCTTTGTTATTGTTGTTTCTTATACCTATTATAATGTTCTAAAAATCGATTATTATTAAATATAAAAATTTCCAAATGACTGCCCCCCCCCCGGATTATCGTAGCTAGATGTTTCTGGACCTATAAATGATGATTAAGTTTAGTCAAACCGTCCAAAGGGGGAGGGGGAGAGAGAGAGAGAGAATTGTATAGTGTTTAGAAATGTTAATTAAAGCAGAATAATGACTTAGATGAACTGTCTTTATTTAAAATAGTTTCATTACCTCCTGTTGTTTCATCATTTCGCTTAGTTTCTATTCCACACTAATTTACATACACCAGTACGTGAATGCCTGACAGTTCAGGTTCAGTGTACAAGCAGTTAACCGTATTTGTAGTACACTACTTTCTTCATAAAAACCATATTTCATGTTTAAATCATGAATGTTTCTTTTATTGATGTAATAAATGTGAATAAAAATAGAAGCTCAAAAAGAAAACAATCAACTTATCAATTTGCATATGTGAACAACAACAAAAAAATAATCGTAGAACTACATTTTTTGCGGATACAATCGCATGGATGTGAGGGGTTTATTCACTCTGCCAATACACAGTAGCCCGGAGCATATCGTAACTCCATTCAAAGTGCAAATGTGTGTATCTGTGTTTGATATAAAATAAAATATATGTATTGTGTGTACGCTGTATCAATGATATACCACTTGTTGTATGAATTTGTCATTACAAAGAAACTCGGCAAGCCTCGTTTCCTATTAACGAAAACTTTATACGTCTCGTGGTATATCATTGATACAGCGTACACACACACACACGTGTGTGTGTGTGTGTGTGTGTGCATTTGATTCTGAACTAAGTACACAAACAAATTTAATAGCTATAGAATGACAAACTAGGTGTCACTGGATAATATTATCATATAAGGAGGGACATTTTCTAAGATCAAGGCAAATTACCAGTGTGAAAGATATCTTCGAAGAAAATGGATGTAAATGAAAAGATTTTTAAGAGACTGTATGTCTCATTAACTCTTAGTAATGCTGTTTCCCATGACCAGATAGAGAGAGAGATAGATGAAGAAGAAGTTCAAGCTCTCTTAAAAGAGGTGTCACTTATGACGGCGTAGATATGGCTACATCTGAGGAATATGGCAAGCGGAGGTGTGGGATTCTGTAACGATACAAGCTCCTGTGATATTCCGACGAACGGACTCATTTTATTGAAATACTCAACATATACAATTATATTGCAATATCAATCTACATAAACTTAAATTACGAATATAACAGATACATATAAAACTACGATAATTAAATATCGAATAAATGCGCGATAGCTAAAGTATCTAAAATTCAATATTTCAGACTAATACCGCAAGCATTTAATAGAAATATATTTTACTGAATTTAACCTAAAATGTCAATATATTAAACTCTATTATTTAAAGAGTATTGTATTTCTGAATTAACTATTATTGAGTATGAAGTTGGTAGCGAACGTCGTTTTTTTTATATACTATAATCAATAATATAATTACAAGTAAATATAAGTTCTTCAAACAATTAACTTTCCAATACATTATATTAAGGAAGAGTAAAGAATTAAAATAATACAATGTTGCAACGTACCGATGTTAGATTAACATCTTAACACTAAAACTCCCTTTAATAAATAAGAAAAAATCGTAAGCAGACGGTATCTTACCTGTAAACGATACAAGCCCCTTTGAGATTCCGACGAACGGACTAATTCGTCAACAGATCTCCTCGCTTTAATACACTTTTTCTTAGGACGCAGCCAAATATGGTCATACGTCTAGTTCTTGAGCCGCGCCAGAATCTCAAAGTGAGGCTTCATCGTTTCTTACAGACTATCGTCTGGGTCTATGCATGTCATTATACAGACATGATGCATGCATGCAATCTGTTGAATAAAGGCTGCTTTCTGCCCCGTTTTTATGAAAAAGTAAATATTGTTACAATTTTTGTCTTTTTGTCTGATTGTGTTATTCAAGATACAAATTAAACTCTTCTACATTCTTTATATTTATAGAGTTCTATTTTGTGCTGAAAAACGACCCTCATACATGGGGTGGTATTGGAAATGCAGAATAAATTCTGCACTTGGCGACTTCATAATACAAATTATAAATGAGCGAAGTCGACCTCCACGAAGAAATTTCAGCAGACTGTGCATTTTTGATGAACAAACTTTTTGTTAACATTATCGTCGTAGAGCAAGGTGGCGCTGATACCTAAAAATCAAATTTCACGAGTTTTACGGTCCAGGTAACGTTAGAAATTTCTGTTGCACTGTTGGTACTGCAGTTTCCACGGTATTTTATTTTATTCTCACCAGACATTTTTCATGAGAAACAGCAGAAAGGTATTTTAAACAATCTTATTAATTTCTTTTTTTCATTTTTATCCTTTAAAAGTTTTAGTTTATCGTACCTGGTTATTGCCAGTTTATCGCATAATGTGTGCAGTAAGTAACAGGAAATTAAATAGAATATTGTTGCTAACAAATGAAGTATAACAAAAGGATCTAATATTTTATATTCAGTTACGTTATCAGACAGCCCATCATCTGGGGAATTAAATAGCATATGGTTGACTGCTGCAGTGAATTTTTTCACACATATGCCACCCCACCCCCGAAAATTATAGGCTGCTATTATCAACAGAGTAAGGTGAAAGCCAAAATACATTGGTGGACTTGTGGTTAGAGCGTCAGCCTCGTATGCAGGAGATCGCGAGTTCGAACCCTGGCCGAGTCATACCAAAGACTTATAAAAAGGTACTAACAGCTACATCGCTAGGCGCTCAGCATTAAGAGGTTAGTGTTAGGACTGGTTGGTCTGGTGCCAGGATGTGACTGGGTGGGACTTCATGCTACATGTCTACCGCATGATGCTCCAGTGCTGGACATCACTATAAATTGCCACACTGCAGACATCGTAGCGATATGACAGAAAAAAATTGTTAAAGCAAGACAGCGTAAGACAAAATATCCGCTGAACCTAAACTTCGGTAAATTTTTCGACTGCCACATGGTAGAACAAGGTTCGAAGTTTGGAAGGCCATTTTTTTTCTTTCATATTTATTGTACTAACCTTTTGAATTAGACAAATGCTAGAGAATAGTAATACCGATGTTTTTAAAGGCACTTTTAGCATATTTTTGGCTATATTGAACCCGCGACACCCGCCCTAACTAGTCTCTGTGTGTCCATTTAGCTCCCTTTTTCCGTCATGATAAAGCCAATAATGTGTTACAGGTTCCGCTAAAAGCAACAACTGCAAAAGACTCACTTCATCTTCATTACAACGGCAATTCTTTACATGTCATGAAGACACTGTATCTAATAGAGGATTTTTATCATCAAGAAACGGTAAACTGAACCTGTCATGATATTTACGTGCATGTGCATGAATAAAATAAGTATAACTCATTTTCGATAATGTATCTTTAATAAATATCGCTATTTCAGCTTTCCAACAGTCATGGGAAAGATACGTTACAGTAAACGCAATCATAGAAGCAGTTATGTTTTTTAAGCTTCGTCTGGGGGGGGGGGGGGGCCCGAATGGCCGAGTGGTCTAAAGCTCTCACCATTACAGATCACAACAGTCTCACCTTTGTCTGCGTGGGTTCGAGTCTCGGGCTCGGCCAATGTGGGTACGTGAGAAAGCTTGCCTGTAGCTTCTCGTGGGTCAGTGGTTCTTTCTGATGTTTTCCCGGGTTCTTCCTCCACCATTTATACTGACCGCCATGAATAGCCTATCGTATGAAGAAAAATGGCGTTAAACCCGACAACAACAACAACAGCAACGGTTCGTCAAGACATTTAAGAATGCTTGAATAGTGTTGACAGCATGAAATGAGTGTGGGATTGGGTATATATAGGTAATGTTATGTGAGTGGGATTAGATATCGGTAGTGTTATACACCCTGCACATTAGAATGGAGGTTTGGACCTGTTTAGTTATGATCAGACCTCATAAGTACCTTCTTCCTGCAATCCAACACTACTCTCACGTGAAAGATTACAATTGGATCATTAGTGTACCGTATTGATCTGTCAAGTAATATAGATATCGTATTTCGGTTCTGAAATATAACATGTATAGATTTTTGAGCCCCATACATATAGGGGTATACAACCTTTTTCGGCGATTGGCAAGATTGCATTTTCTATGACCACTCGAGGGCCGCAAACACGACGCTACTTTTTCTATATAACAGCGCCTTGGTAAACGAAATTAGCGTTAATAAATATTGTAATAAACTACTGCTTGACATGAAGGTTTTATATATAAAAAATTTTAGTAGCCCAATGGATTTTTTAATTTCTTTAAAATAATGACTGTTCACGGACCAGATTTCTGTGTTGTTTTAATTTGACCTGAGGGCCGGAGAGAACACGTTCGCGGGCCGGATCCGGCCCGAGGGGTTCGGGTTGTGTACCCCTGCTATAGAGTGTCCTATTTCTCTTCAGGTTCTATCGATTAATATGTGCAATGCTTTACTGTTCCACTAAACCAAGCTTTTTGAGATAAGGGTATATAACATTATACAGTATGGTAAACCTATGTATTCAAAAGTTATATTTGCAAACGATATTGAAAGTAAACCCAGTGTATGTTTTTTTCTTTTCTTTTTGTGCGAATACTTTATAAGGCTAGAAAAGATTTGCGGTGCACAAGGATCTTCCGTACGAGATGACATTAATTCCTGAGCAAGTAAGGGCGATTTATGAAATCGATAAATATGTATTTTATCAATACCCGAATTAAAACTAGACAAGTATAGATAACGTTTGGACTAAGAATACAAAACCATCAACATGACTCAACCCGTTTTGGATTGTACAAAGGCTCTGGTCTTGTTTTAGTATGTGTGTATGGGGTGGGGGTGGGGTGGGGTGGCGTGCGTGTTGCCAAGAAATTAAGGAAAACTTGTGCAAAAGAACATCTTTCATTTTCAGGAAGAATATTTTCGGTGAATAACATATTTCAGATGCTTCTAGGCCTCGAAATCGATCATATCAGTCATCATTACTGAACAAAGTGTCACTGTTTTCGATGTTATCATCGATCATATCAGTCATCATTACTGAACAAAGTGTCACTGTTTTCGATGTTATCATCGATCATATCAGTCATCATTACTGAACAAAGTGTCACTGTTTTCGATGTTATCATCGATCATATCAGTCATCATTACTGAACAAAGTGTCACTGTTTTCGATGTTATCATCGATCATATCAGTCATCATTACTGAACAAAGTGTCACTGTTTTTGATGTTATC
Source organism: Sinohyriopsis cumingii (assembly GCA_028554795.2). Classification (NCBI taxonomy): domain Eukaryota; kingdom Metazoa; phylum Mollusca; class Bivalvia; order Unionida; family Unionidae; genus Sinohyriopsis; species Sinohyriopsis cumingii. Next base: position 105,052,952 of record CM068840.1, on the reverse strand, counting down.
ATCGATCATATCAGTCATCATTACTGAACAAAGTGTCACTGTTTTTGATGTTATCATCGATCATATCAGTCATCATTACTGAACAAAGTGTCACTGTTTTTGATGTTATCATCGGTCATATCAGTCATCATTACTGAACAAAGTGTCACTGTTTTTGATGTTATCATCGATCGTCTTATTTTACAACGGAACTTGAAACTGTTGTAAGTTAGATTTGTTCTACATACTTTACTCGGGTTTATTTCTTGTCATTTTTTTAAAAACAAGTTAAACTTTGTTTAATGCAACTTAATACCTGAAAAATAATTAAAATAAATAATGTCATTTAAAATTTTATGAATAGTTTACGGGTAGACAGTATCAATGAGAAATACATGGAAAAAAATGAAAAAATGTAAATCTGCATTGATATTTTCTTAATACGCAGTTTCAATAGCAACCAACACGTCAACATAAAACTAATGTCAGAAATTAAATTACACAACATCATGCTTATAATATGTATCATACATAGAAATTTGGCCCTTATTCAATATAGTCATCTATTTTGGAAATAATTCTGAATTGTAATGTTACATTGAAATAAAATCCCGAAAGTTAACAACAGCCCGGTTATCCCCAATGGTAGGGTGCCAGACTCGTGAGCCAGAGGTTGGAGTTCTTTTCACAGACAGACCAATTATTTCTTTTTCTTCAGATAGTAACATTATATAGAAAAGTGAAGTCAGCGGAATGAAGTGGGTCTTACATACAGATAAAACCACCCCATAGCACGCGATAGATAACTTGAAAACTGTAAAGGAAATCGCATTACCGTTACTACGTCGGTGACCGATACAATTAAAGCTTCCATGCCAGCTTTATGTCCCTTGTCCACACTAGTTTAAAAAGGTGCAGTATGATGATTTTTATCATGTATTGAAGTTTTTATGACTTGTGTCAGTTTTTAAATGAAAGTTTCGAAGTGACCTTCATCAGATTCTTCTGAAAACTATAATGTACATTTATTACCTCCATTTTGTTCATTAAAAAAAATATAGTAACATGGATAATTTAAACCGCTGATTTGCCTGTGTTCAAACCATAACATAACCTTGATTAGGTACTCTAGTTTAATTTCTCTAGATGTGAAAAACATAAAATATTGGGTGGCCAGTTTATAACTATCTTTTTTGTGTTGTATTTTATGTATTTAGACACATGATTGATATTCATTTGGAACATAAGTTAAAAATAAACTTTTAGCAGGTTATGAGAATGTATTATTATTAGAAGAAAAAAAAAAGGCAAAAACAAAATCCCCAACCCACCCACCCCAGCAGTACGAGTTAGATACAACGTTCCTGTAGAACTCAGCGCCGTAATAAACACGGCAATCCTTTTCATGTATACAAATAATTAAAATTTGCAACCGAGGGTATTTGTCTATAAAGTTTCGATGTGTTAACGTTTGAATATAATAATGTCTTGATTATTGTGTAAGACCAAGGTTAAAATAGTGCTCAACAATAATGCAAAGAATGTGAACTTAAAGGTGTCTGCTTCGCTTCGCGTTTACACGTGAGATTGTTTTGTTTTGACAATGGTGTAGTTAGAGTTTTTCTTGCATATACAGTATAAACAATTTTGCCACTAACATATATTATTTTTGTTACAACAGTCATTGAATGCTGTGTGTGTGTGTGTGTGTGTGTGTGTGTGTGATTTGGATATTTAAAGTCGCTTAATGAATTTTTCAGTCACATCATTACGATATCTGCAGTGTGGCAGTTTACAGTGATGTCTCGGGCATCATGCCGCAGACATGAAGCATGATGTCCCACCAGGTCACATTATCGTGACACCATGCCGACCAGTCGTAATATAAACCTGAGCGCCAAGCGAGGCAGCTGTTAGTACAATTTTTATAAGTCTTTGGTGTGACTCGGCCGGGGTTCAAACCCGCGACCTCCCGCATCCGAGGCGGACACTCAGCCACTAGGCCACCAGAGCGGTCCGTGTGTGAGGAAAGAGGGGGTGACAATATTCAACTTTACTATACTTTTTACAATGGATACTTGGGGAGGGGGCAATATTTAAGTGAGGTCGGGTTGAAAAAGTCCAGACATTACAAAGACTCTAATCTGATAGATAAAATAAAACTAAACAGCACTAGCATCCAAATACATGTAGTTTTATCAAGTCCAGGCCAGGTTGACATAGTTGCCAGGTGACAAAGTAACGATACAGTTAAAAAATATCAATAATTTACTTCAGAACCGAAATACGTAATCTATATTACTGGAGAGATCAATACCATACATCAAGGATCCAGTTGTAGTCTTTCACGTGCGGGTAGTGTCGGTTTACAGGAAGAAGGTGCCTTGAGGTCTGACCATAACTAAACATCGTAAAAACCGGGTAAGTTTCAGTCTTAACAATATTCAGTTCGATATTATGTATAAAAATCACAACAAATTAATCATGTTGATATATGAATTCCCTTCTTCAAACCAGTATTGCATGTATGATCGTGACGTCTCTAAACTTAGAAATCAGCGGTTGGTTTCATACAAATCTTAATCCTGGTGTAAAACAGTTATTTGGCCATAATGATATACCTAAAAATGCTTGTCTTTAAATATTTAAACAAAAAATTAACTGGAAAACCTTCAATGCATAAGAAAATAGCAATATTTATATCGAAGATTGTTTGAGAAATATGTTGGAAATATGACTTCAGATCAATATTGGTCCTAAGTTATTTTATGTAACGGTATTTTTATGTTCATAAATTTAAATCTTAAAACTCTACTTGACGTCTTATTGATACCAAGATATCCGCCGTGCTCGGGGAAGTGAATGCTTTCCAATACTGTTCTCTTCTGTTTTGTAGTACGTTACGTGTTTAGGCTCGAATAAACAGTAACACAAGAAAGAGTGAAAACAACAAGCTTTTAAAAATATAACAAATAATTTATTTCCCTGGAAAAATACTGTAAAAATGAATAAATGTGAGAACTTACCGTTTGCAGAATCAAATCCAAAAATAATACAAGAATAATCCACGAATAAAATGTTTAAGTCCTAATAGTGAAAATGATCTAATGATTCCAAGTTCGAGTCCAAGATGGAAGGCGATGACGTATGTTGTAGCCTGTACTGTGTTAACGTCTACAGTTCCTTGTACAAACAATAATTTATCCTTCGGTTTTGGAAATCCAAATACAATTTTCAAGAAATGTCCTTGTTCAAGAATTCTTTATGAATACAATAATATTTCCAGAGAAACGAATTAATCTTTTAGAGTCCAAGTAATTAGAAGAAGAATTAACATATAACTCAAAAAGTTAAAAATTTCAATGCTTTAATACTGGTCACAACAAAAGAAAACAACCTAACATCAAGTGTTTAAAAGCCTCTCTGGGATCTCTCTCTCTCTCTGTCTCTCTCTCCACATCACTATTAATACTAAGTATTTCGCAATTTCGGAAATGCCTAATTGCGAAATAGAGGATGACGTGATCATGTTTACATGTAAAAGTCGCCTAACTCCTGTATGTCCCTGATAAGAACCAATCATTTTACTCCAAGAAAACGTTGTTTACTTGACCCTCAATCAAGACCAAAAACTATGTAAAAAAAGAAAAGAAAAGGAAACAGTTGTTTCTATTATTAGGTATTTATAGAATGTGTGTGTGTGTGATTTGGATTTTTAACGTAGCTTTAACATTTTCAGTCATATCGCTACGATGTCTGCTGTGTGACAGTCTATAGTGATGTCTAGCACTAGGGCATCATGCTGCAGACATGTAGCATGATGTCCCACCCAGTCACATTATCCTGACACCAGGCCGACCAGTCTAACACTAACCTCTTGATGCTGAGCGCCAAGTGAGACAGCTGTTAGTACCATTTTTGTAAGTCTTTGGTATGACTCGGCTGGGGATCGAACCCACGACCTCCTGCATCCGAGGCGGGCGCTCTAACCACTAGTAAATAAAATTGCATTATAATTGACATGTAAAGATAATAAAAAGACTCTCAAACCCACAGACAATCAAATCAAATCAAACACAAATGAAATTAAATATATATTAAATAAAATATATGTAACAAGTAAGTACTCGTAGTCCTTGTGTCTTATGACAGAATGAAAACATCATTCTTTGTAACTGAACATTTCTTGCATTTTCTCCGGGAAGCCTAGAGTTTCATACGTACTTTGAATATTCCTTGTTTAAAACATAATACCTCATTTCACTAAACTCTAACTGGTCCATTGTTACGCTTTATTTCACCACGTGCACGAAAGAACGTCTCATGATTCGCGCACTTCGTCTGATGTTATACTTTATCTGGTCTTAGATGTCGCCGAAGGCCAGATTCCCGCCCAATGTCGCTAAGATCAAAGAATTTAACTGATAGTGATCAGTTTACTCCCAAAAAAGCTAACACGTGACCGTTTAGCGAAGTAAAATATGCCATCAACAAATCACTGTACCAGACTACATTTTCATAATTTTAAAGAAAGTTAAATATTTTATAAATAAAAAGTAAAGCTCATTAAGAAAGAAAATAAAAAAGCAAGCAATATTACGTATATATGTTTAACGCTTGAAAAGGGTAGTTTAAAAAAATTGTTTTAAATTCATGTATCAAAAGTGCGACAAAAGTGTTCTGATCAGCTTTGATCGGTATCGACTCTGTTAAGTCTTTAACGCACAAAACCCACAACATTGCATATGCATTTCAAAGCCGTTAGAGCGTTAAAAATATTATTTCATCAATGGTGATTAATAACCATGCTTGAACACCGAGAATGTGAATATATCTGTCCCTGTGTGTGTGTGTGTGTGTGTGTGTGTGTGTGTTCGTGTCTAAGATTCATTCAAATCTGAATTGTTCAAATTGATAAAGAAGAAAGTACCAGAACTAGAGCAAATTCTACATTGCCTTCTAAGTATCTAAGTAGGTCAAGGTCAGATAGTCCGGTCATTACAAAGTAGTCTATATGCACAGAATACACAATAATGTGAATCTTTAAATGGAACAAATGGAATAAGGCATTATAACCACAACCCGAAAAATATCAGGCAGGTCATCTTTTCAACGGGTATAAATTTCAACGTCTCTAACACGTTGAAAATGAAGCCCCACGAAAACGTATAAATGTCAGAACCCTATTCAAATTTAGTATATTTAGGGGCCATCCATTTAGTACGTAAGCAGAAATCTGGTAAAGCTTGCCCCCCCACCCCCGGTACACATGCGTACTTTTTTTTACACCCCCCACCTGCGTACGTACGCTTGACGCACCCCACCCCCCAATTCTTTAGAACGGCCTATATTTAATCCATGCAGAAAAGACGAAGGATTAATAATATCAACGTGTTTAATAACACATATAGTCCACCGACGTTGAATGTCTGGCTGCATCAAAGACACAAGCTGCGTCAATTTAAAAAGTTTGTTTAGTGTCCGCTAAAATTCAAACGCCGACTGAACCCAGTCGAACAGGTAACGCTTTAGACAAATTATTTCACCCTCTCCGTTTCCTATGCGTACGTATATTATCAGTTGACCCCCCCCCCCCGTACGCAAGCGTATGCATTTGGGTTAATCCCCCTCCCCCTCCATGCGAACGTACTAAATGGACGGCCCCTTATCATCCAATGTTAACAACAAATTATATTAATATGTTCACATATCACCATTTGACAGACCTTCGGTATACCAATGACCATACGACACCAAATCAAAAGTAAACTTACATAATGTATCATAAAAAATAAATATACATAATGTATAAAAAAAAAGTAAACTTACATAATGTATCAGTTCTGGATTGCATAAAAAGCTTATTCAAGGTAAACCTTTGTAAATGAATGTAAACACGAAGTACTATAAATTGCGTCAAAATATGTTTCATTAACAATGCTTATTCTGAGTAACATCATTATGTGAATATAATATGTTTGATTGCCAAAACTATTGTGTGAATATAACACGTTTGATTGCCAAAACTATTGTGTGAATATAACACGTTTGATTGCCAAAACTATTGTGTGAATATAACACGTTTGATTGCCAAAACTATATGAAAACAAAAGTTCTGGAATGTTCATAAGGAATTATAAAAAAAAAAAAACCTACAGCATTTATGGTCTGGTGGGTGCATGGGCATGGGCACACTTCAGACATTGGGTGCCAGTGATGTTATTCTCCATTACAGTCTGTCAAGATGGCATCACATCATGGTATTTGTGAATCGTTAAAGTCCATTAGACAATTTTCATATTTTAATGTTTCGGAATGTTGAAATGCTCCTGAGCTATGCCATTTACAAACAATATCCCATGATATAATATAATGTTGACTGACAAAGGCCAAAATGGTGTGCAACAAGTGACATTGAATCTTTTATGAAGTAGAAAATCATTTGATCAGACTTGGTGAATGATGGTTGCCCACGGCAAACTGCTGAGGCTGGGTGATGGTGAGGGTTATAATCTTCATATTTCGAGTTAGTATCATCAGACTTTAATCTACTCATTCCCAAAATGAGTTAAGGGTTACAGTATGTGAGTAGTTGATGGCATTTGCAGAGAAGACATACAGAACATGTCGGATTACACATTCTCGTATAGCACCGAATGTTCTGGCGCGTCTATGGATCTCAACGATAATAGTTCTTTTATTTACGAGTATAATGTAGTAGTTCATATTATCTTGTTAACAAAGACTATGCGGATGTGTCACTGAATTCGACACATGGGATATATGGGATTGGAGAGCAAGGTATGTGCTGATATGTCAGGGAATTACATCAATTAGACTTTTCAGGAAGTCTTGATGGTCTGGAAAGGAAAGTGGAACACTTGACTAGGTATCTTATTTGTTTTGTTTTTGATAGGTATTTCTCCTAAACAGTTCCTCGTATCAAATGGGATTTTCATTACAAGGCTTTTTATGATATCTAAATAAAAATAACCAGATATCCCAAAAGATCAAAATGGCCATCTTCCAAATCTTGTCATGATCAATCATTCTGAATGACTGGTTGAATCAAAGTGGGGTTTCATCAAAGGCTTTTCTTATAATGTCAGCATGGTCCTAAAAGAGTATGATGTGCCAATAAATTACATCCAATCCACTTGTTAGTCAAAAGTTCATGTAGGGAGCCTAGAATGTGATGGTATGCAAAAAAACAAATAAAGTGCCTTTTACATCTTCTGATAGTTGAAGTGTTAATATAGTCTAGAATGTGCTGATATATAAATGAATTCAATCCAATTCACATCAAATGGTAATATATATATATATATATATATATATATATATATATATATATATATATATATATATATATATATATATATATATATACTTTAAACAAATCTTATTTTATATCTTATTGTATAGTACACATTCAAATTTGTTTCTCTATGTGTTGCGGGAAAAACGCGACGACCTGTCAGTGCCATTTCCTGCATATCCACATCTGTATGGCTGACACAACACGTGCAAGCTTTACATTCACTGTAATCACAGTCCTCTCATGTATTCATCTGAAGAGTGGCTAAGGGGCCTAGGAAAAGGCATAACATACCCCAAGCCCTCTGACCCGTCCCAATCAGATCTTCTAAATTTCTTCCAGTAGGGCAGACCTGAATTTTTAACAACAACTACACCATCTACACCTCAATTCCTATTCCAAAGGCAGCCATAGTTAAATGAACACGGATGTAACCTTCTGATTGCACCAAATCTTCCAGAATTCTATCCACACGTGCCTTATTGGTCCTGCTATGGAACATATCAACAAAACGATTATCATAAGCTGACTGTTTATCCTTGTTTGCATTCTCTGTGAAGTCTTCCATGAGCCACATAAAAATGTTCTGGCAAACCCTCATACTTGGGCAATAGACCACTATATTTTAGGACTTCTCAATCCTGGCCATGACATGTTGTAACAATACACCACTATATTTTAGGACTTCTCAATCCTGGCCATGACATGTTGTAACAATAGATCACTATATTTTAGGACTTCTATATCTTGGCCATGACATGTTGTGGCTATAGGCCACCATCTTTAGGGACTTTTCATTCTTGGCCATGACATCTTTTGGCAATAGACCAACATCTTTCGGGACTTTTCAACCCTGGCCATGACATGCTTTGACAGCCATGCAAGTACTTCTTCATACTTCTCTATGCATCTCTCAATATGTAGGTAGACATTAGGTCAGAAAGTCGATGTAGGGTTTTAACACCATTTTTCAGCACAAGATAGGCTATACATGGCGGCCAGTATTAATGGTGGAGGAAGATCATGGAAAAATCCTGGAAAGAACACCGACCCACGAGAAGCTACTGGAAAGCTTTCTCACAAAACCACATTTGCCGAACCGGAGACTCGAACCCACGCAGACAGAGGGGAGATGGCAGTGGTCCGTAACGGTGAGCACTTTAGACCACTCGGCCACTCTGGGCCCCAGGTCAGAAAAAACAATTAATTCTAGTGTTACATTGTGTAAGAAAGAAATACAAGTCAGTATATTTTTTTTTCACCTTACATCTATCTTATTGCATAAATTTGCTGTTTAAATGTAACTTATTTATCTGACAATAAGCCTAAGCACAAAGACGAGCCTATTACTCGCCGTTTTTAAATTGTTGTGTTCTTCACAAGGAAACTGTACACTTTACTGCATACAGTCCAAACACTTTAAACAGACAGAAAAGGGAGGCGGCAATGAGGTAAGGTACATATATAAAATGAAGAGAGTGAAATTTGTACCTGGCTGAATTATAGATTGTCACTAGTAGGGAAGGGTGTTTGTGTCACCATTATAAGAGTATGCACTGAATATTGTAGAACTTGCACTAGAATGACGTAAGTTTTCCCGGTTTGTTCCAAACAAGATCAAACTTGAATCCAATTAAAGTGATACCCCTATGTGTTCTTCTCTTTATGTACCCTTTGATTCCTGCAATCTAACCACCACTAACAGTTGTAGTTTATATCATTATGTCAGTTCTTTACCAATATAAATAAAAACTGTGTTTGTGGGGTTGTTTATTTTCAACGTAACTTTAACTATTTTTCAGTCATATCGCTATGATGTCTGCAGTGTGTCAGTTTATAGTGATGTCTAGCACTGGGGCATTATGCCGCAGTCATGTACCATAATGTCCCAACCCAGTCACATTATCCTGACACCAGGCCAACCAGTCCTAACACTAACCTCTTAATGCTGAGCGCCTAGCGAGGCAGCTGTTAGTACCATACTTATAAGTCTTCGGCATGACTCGGCGTGGATTCGAACCCGCGACCTACCTCATCCGAAGCGGAGGCTGTGATCATTAGGCCACCGGAGCGGTCAATACATATTGTAATAGCATGTAAATAGGTCAATGAGATGAGTGAACTGTATATATATATATATATATATATATATATATATATATATATATATATATATATATATATATATATATATGCCTGTACTCTGTATTGACATTAATGTAATGAGAGATGTTAAATTTGAAGGAAAGGGAATGTATATAAACAGCAATTCCATCAGGTGCAGGATTCTTAGAACAGATTAAATATAATCAAATTAGAAAGAATGTGGTGCCGATCCCGAATTCTGGCGATGGTATATATACACACCCCCCCCCCCCCCCCCCACCTTGCAGGAAGTGTGAGCAAAGTGCTCAACTCGATTCTGCACCTTTTCTGTTTCTGTGGCCGTAAGGAGCGATGAAATGTGCTGGAAATGAGTAACCAACTCAGTCACTTTTCGGTATTCTTGTCTAAAGTCAAGTTAAGGAATAATTAATCTTGCTAGACATATTGCACTGGATTTGAAGGAAATGGCCCGAAGCATTATGCGTTACACGAGTAAACGCAATTTTTATATGATTCATAATCAGATTTTTGTTTCCAGCATTATTGTTTTCATACAAGTATGACGAAAGTTAAGAGAGGTGTGTTGTCTGGTTTGCAGTACAGAAGAGAAGATCTTAGTCGTTATGTAACAGAATTTTATTGCACGGAGACAGGGTCAATCTTGTATTTATTTCTTGTACAAAAAATACGGACTCGGTGCCAGTTGTTACACTACATACTAGAATGGTTGTACATTGCTTTCTTTTTACATGAAATTTGATATAAAGAATATAATAGTCAACATTGAGAAATGCAGTGAGACTCATCAAAAGCAGAGATAGGACCAGAAAGATTCTCGATGCATAGTCTGTAACTATTCATCCTGGCCGAGTTTCCTTTCAATGACAAACTTATACGAGTGGTATATCAAAGATACAGCTTACATACTAACATGTATTTTATTTTTATTATATGCTCATTTTTTTCTCTGTTAACTTTACATTGTCAGAATCGTTCAGTATTTTATGCTATTGCACACCTTCATATTGCATTCACGTGCATAAAGGAACTACATTCTATTGTAAACAAACAATGGACGCAGACGCCAGCACTTTTGATTTGTAAACAAATCATGTACACTCGCGTAGTAGGCGCTTTACGTTTTGGTTGATGAAATTTGTTTCTGAATGAACTAAAGCAGATGTTTCGTGGACTGCCACATACCGGCTGCTTTTGGCACATTCCGCGTTAACTTTTTTGATACAATGTTTCGGATTTAGGCTAGCTATACAGTAAACGCCAGACAGGGTCCTTACAAATAACATGCAAGTGACAAGGCATAAACTTGTCTTCTTTAGCTGGTAATAAGAATAGCAAAAATATACTTACAGTTTTACATCCGGAATTTCCTCAAAATGTACGTTCTTAGTTCTGCGAATCCGAATTACATGAGCCATGTTATGAGTTTTCAAGCTTGTTTACACATTTCGAAATTGTACTGTAATTTCGACTATATTCCAAGTGCAATTACATCCACCTTGCTGCACTCAAAATGAAATAAACATTAAATTCAATAGCGTCTTTTTGATAATTGCAATTGAAAGACTTCATATTTTTCCCACCTTATGATTTAAAATAGTGAATGTCAGAACAAACACACTTGCAGATGTCAACACGCTTATCCCGCGCTGCTTCAATCCGATGTATTTCATGTTCAATTTGCACAGATGAATCCAGTCCAAAAATCACGAAATTTTGTAGAATCGACAAAAATACCAAAATCTATTCATTCCAGATCAAATGGAAAAGTTGTTGCAATGCGCATTCATTCACAAAATGACTCCAAATTTCAATTTTAAGTAGACAAAAACGTCATTTTCTTTCGAAACTTATGTCTAGCGCGCGACAAGTTCAAATTTATTGGGCGGATTTATGTGCGCCAAAATAATGTTATTGTTGTGTAATGATGGGTCTGCGCTTGTGTATTTAGTTTGGAATGCGGCATACATTCAGTTACTTTGTTTCTTGTAGTGCATTTTGTTTATATAATTAAGCCTTAGGTAGAATAAGAAAAATGAGCATATAATAAAAAGGATACTGCATTTGTATGGGAAAATATGAACTCGTTTTGTCGGATGGATATACTGCACTCCCAAGGTCGTGCAGTATTCCATCCGAAAAACTTGTTCATATTTTCTCATACAAATGCAGTAACCTATAAATATCACATACAAATACACATGCTAGCATTTCCAACACAGATTGAATACAAGCAACTGCGTTATTGATGGAGTGATTAAACTGTCCAGTGCGTCCACTATAAAATCTAGTTCTTTTCCTTTTTACGAGTAATCGCAATCTTGCAGATTAATAAGTTGCTTCTTGTATTTTTTTTTACTTCTATTTTCATTCATGTTGATTAAACAGATATAATACACACTAATAATTTAAACAGGAAGGATGGTTTAAATGACGAAAGTATGAAGAAAGCAGAGCACTATTAACAAAGCATGGTTAACTCTTTGAACATTGAACACGTATTCATACACCGCCGAATATACTGAAGCGAGTCGGAAATACAAACTAAAATAAGCGAAACGAGGAACCAGCATGAGGTAATTCAAACATTTAAATGTATTTACAGTTCATCTGAATCATTATTATGATTTCATTAACATTGCTACCAACCGTTATAATTGTTTCTATCCTCCATTTCAAACTTTCCCCGTTCCGTTAATTCATGTTATTACATTTTGCCATCATTCATGGGTCCAGATATATCGTCGCATGATATGCGAAAATCCGCCACGCTAGTTTTTCACGGATTTTGCTGCTACGATAGTCCATAGTCCAGAGAGAGAGAGAGAGAGAGAGAGAGATGTGGTAGTGGGTTGGGGAGAGTTACCATAAAGGTATTCATTTACTGATCATCGCTTTGTTTCGTTATTGGTCGATCACTGCAACTTTAACAATCAACACAATGAGAGAGAAAGGCTGGGGAGTAGGGTAGAAAGACCTTTGGACATTTTAATATTAAATAATCTGTTTTTATATCCTTATTAATAGGTTTTATAAAATAGGAAGAAAGAAAGTATGAAATATATTACAGTATGTGTCTTTCTTCTAACTAATACCAAACAATATTGACAGGCTATTGCAACTTTGTATCATTGGTATTGTGAACAGTGTATTAAATCCAATGGAACGTGTACATCTAAACATTGCGAAGTTCCAGGTTCTTGTAGGTTGCTTGGTGCAAGTTCAGTTTTATTTTTCTCTCACTCTACAAACTTCCCCGTACTCTCGATAGCCTGCTGTTGAATTAACCTAATGTTGAAACAATATTTATATATTCATATTCATGCGCCAGGGGCGGATCACAATTTGATATACCAACAGTATTGGTATATAAAATGAAATTGCTTTATACTAACACTGTGTGTGTGTGTGTGTGTGTGTGTGTGTGTGTGTGTGTGTGTGTGTGTAAGAAAGTTCACTTTGATTGCTATCCCTTTCCTACATGAACAGTGTTTACGTTGTTATTGTTTTATGGCATTCTTCTAGATCTGGTGTTTGCAAAAGAATTATGAATAACAAAATTTAAGAGTATGTGATGTTTAAGATAAATAAAGATTTGATTGAAGAAAACTACTTCTTGCATGAATATAACGTAGGGTTTTTCAAGTAAAAAGGTTTTCTACTATTACTCTATCATCACAATATTCCATACTAAATATAACAGCTGATTTCTTTATTTCATGAAAATATTGTTCTTAAACCTTCATTTGTATGTAATATTGACAATAATAGAAATCAACATCACCACAAATTTCTTAGCATATTTGATTTTTGTGTGTGGGAATTTATTGATTTCTTTGCATACATTTATGTCATAAATTTTAATCAACTATTTTTTTTCTTCATATATTGTATTGTATAAGCATAACTGTCACTAGAAAAATTAAATGGATACATTCCTTTGTCATGTCTTTTATAATGCACTGGGCTTTGATGTTGTACATCATCGTTATGACCTGCTGGTCTAACATCAAGGCCAATAATGGTGATATAACCAGCACTCATTGGGGCTTACTGGTCAGCTGAAGATCGCAAGAACGGAAAAGAAAAAAAAAACATTCTTTCATGTAATTTGTTTAAAATGTATTTTCCAAAGTGCACTTGCAAATTTTAAATACTATGTCGAATTTAATATTTTTGGCTTCCATGTGCCAGTAGCAACCTAATCTTAGTGACAGTAATATAATAGCATTGTCATAGTGATAAAATGAATACACAGACAATTGTTGTTGTTGTTGTTGTTGTATGGTTTAACGCCATTTTTCAGCACACGATAGGCTATACATGGCGGCCAGTATTAATGGTGGAGGAAGAACCCAGAAAAGCCCGGAAAGAACCACCGACCCACAAGAAGCTACTGGCAAGCTTTCTCACATAGCCACATTAGCCGAATCCGAGACTCGAACCCACGCAGACAGAGGTGAGATGGCAGTGATCCGTAACGGAGAGCGCTTTAGACCACTCGGCCACTCGGGGCCCCCACAGACAATTGTATACGCTCATTGTTATTTATTGTTATGTGCGCTCACTGAATGTAGACATGTCTATAATATTTAATTTTTTCATTACAAAAACATATATTTGAATTATTTAGCATATTCTGATATTTATCGCATTAGAAAAAAGTAAACGGAATACTTTGAAGTAATTATGCAGACTGATGAAGAATTTTAATGAATACTGAACTAATTAAGTTTTAACAATTTAGACAGGCATTCACAATTTATATGCATCTAAACATCCCATATTAGGTCTTCATGAGATTTACATAAAGCCAGTTTTGATTCTTTCTTACATACCATAAGTCTGTGTCTTCATTAAACAATTTCCAATGATCATTGGCAAGATTATAATACCAAAAGTATAAAAAGAACTTAGAAAATTAATATAACTTAGAAAATTAATATAATAATAATAGTGTTTATTTTTAATACATTCCACTGGCCCATGATGCATATCCATACATCATGCGGTACCAAAAAGGTATTTAGCGCGTAACAAAAGAAACATCGCATCTATTTTAAGTGACATACTCACCATGTCGGCTAATCCTGCGCGTCGGGTAATTCTACGCAACGACACGGCATTCCTATAAATATTGGATCACGTGTTGTTTTTGGTCGAATATCCAATTTGTATCAATAAAGAACGATCGTCCTTTTTTATTCGTAAAGTGTACAAAAATATGCCACATTTTTACCCTAACTGCACATGAAAATGTGATTTCTAAATGTCAACATGAAGACCCACTCCATGACCTTCTTGAACTTGTAACCCAGAAAATCCTATTTACTATGTATCTTTTAGAATCATATAAATACATTATGTAAAAGATGCAAATGTATAACTTAAAACAATCCTGCATTTTAATCCAAGTCTCCAAGTTTGCAAGAAGCTGTCCCAAACGTACAAAATCGTCTGATATCCAAATGTCAACTTGCCGCTAGAACGGGATTCTCAAGAAATTACCTGGCGTATAGTTTATTTCTAAATTCTTCAGTAATTTTCTTTCCATAAACGATACGTTGTAAACACATTACATCACATTCATTGTTGGTTTTCTTCAACATATTAGCTTTTTCTGTTTTTTTAAATATGAACTTTACTAAATTTTTTACTAGATCAGTTTAGTTTGCTTAATATCTCTTGCCATTTATTGGCATTGTTACGTTGAATTTTGTAAAACCATCTATAAATCTGACCTAATTGCACGACGAAGTGCAGACAGAAACAGTCCAAAATAATGTATTTCATTTCCTGAGCCTGATCAATAAAACTACATCTTTTCAAAGCTCTGCACAGAATAGGCCGACATATCGTGAGTCAAGAAAACAGGGGTGGTATCATTTGTGTCCAAAATTAATATTATGTTGAACAGAATATTCTGGTGACAATTGCCTTTTTTCAAATGGTAAGCATTGCAGTGTTTTATTTTCGTCAATCGGTCGAATTCGGTATGCGTTTTGCTTCATTATTGATGAACGGAAACCTTAGGTGCGCAGAAATGCCCGACAGCATTGTACATGAAAGTAATCATTATTGCATTTTTCGAATTAAGTCAGATACAAGTGTATATTACACAGTAATCACACAAACGAATTTAAAGGAACCCTAAAACCTGCATGGAGCAGGTTTTGTGATATCGATCTCGAGTCTTATGTAGCAGGAGTCGTTGATAAAACGATTTCTCTAACCTTTAAGGCTTTTATACTAAACATTGCTAATAAACATCAGAGCTTTACTCGTATCATTTTGTATAAAAGACCTAATTTTTCTAAAGCTTGATTTTTTTATATACATAGGTGTATATAGATTTTTATATACATATTTTCTTTGTATTTCTCCATATAGCGGGCAAGCAGTAATAAAATGGAATTAATTTTCTATGTTAATGTTACAAATTTTACACAATATTTTCTTGTAGCAAACACTTTCATATCTTCCTGTGGCAAGTTCCCCACTCTAAGCACAGTGGTCATATAACAAAAATCGCCATCTCCCAACAATTCGAGATATTTTTGACAAGTAAATTCTCCTCCCAATGACCAATAGAAACGCAATCTTCCCATCGACTTAATCTCATCCTGCAGCTTTTGCCCAAAAATATCTTAATATCTCTGGCTGAACAACCTACGATTTGCGATTTGGATTTTTAACGTAGCTTTAGCAATTTTTCAGTCATATCGTTATGATGTCTGCAGTGTGGCAGTTTTATAGTGATGTCTAGCATTGGGGCATCATGCCGCAGACATGTAGCATGATGTCCCACCCAGTTACATTATCCTGACACCAGGCCGACCAGTCCTAACACTAACCTCTCAATGCTGAGCGCCTAGCGAGGCAGCTGTTAGTATCATTTTTATAAGTCTTTGGTATGACTCGGTTGGGGTTTCGAACCAGCGACCTCCCGCATCCGAGGCGGTCTCATTAACCACTAAGCCACCGGAGTGGTCCCAGAATAATATAAAAAATGTATTTATATCATTTACGCCCTGAGTACACCACACATTGCCAAATCCAAATGTAAATAGAAGCTTGTTAACAATGTTAGCCAAACAATCTCAGTACCCCTCCCCCATGTTAACTGATAAATGTAGCACTGTTTAGGATCTCTTCTGACATTTGTATAATTTTTTTTAACCAAGATTTCAAAATATGTTTATATCTTATACTTCCTAATTCGTTATATACGAATGCCTTTGGAGTAGACCTAGATGTACAAAGAATATATTTACAATATGCCAAATGAGCTTTTTCAATATAATTGGCATCGTAAAACCTCCAAACTGCAGCTCCATAGTTAAGGATGGACAGACGAAGGAATCCTGTTACGGGTAATCTGTCAAATTTTGAAAGACTTTGCTTCAATAGATGCATAACCTTCAGCGCCTGCAATGATATAGTTTTCTGGCACATAGACCAAGAGTTTTTTTTTATGAAACTGTGCACCCGTAATACTTACAATGTGATTTAATCTTTACCTCCGTGTGGCCATGATACGACTTTTCGTAAGTTCTGAGATAGCCACCTCTGCGAAATACAATCACTCTAATTTTTGTCCATATTCACTTTTAATTTCCACTTTAAGCGATATGTATGCGGCTTATTAAGCATAATTTGCAACTGTTGCACAGTGTCAGCAGAGACAATGAAATCGTCTGCATACAACAGTAAAAGTAGTTCTAAGGTTTCTACCGACACTCCCATGTTTCCTTCGGATAAAAAGGATGTAAAATCATTAAAAAGTAAAGAAAAGAGTAAAGGCGATAGAACACAACTTTGGCGTACGCCCAACTGGCAATTAAACACACCAGTGATACGATTGTTGGAATTAACACATGCCTTTATATCATTATAAATTGCCCTAATGATTATTAAAATCTTTCCACTATTTTCACTAACTAGCTTTTGGTACAGTAAAAATCACTCTATCCTATCAAAGGCTTTTTGATATTCAATAAATTCTGCATGGATCTACCCCTACGTTTTCTTAAATATTTACAAATTAATGTATATAATATAATTATATTGTCTGCTTCAGAATATCCCGCTATAAATACTGCTTGCTCCTTGCTCAGTAATTCGTTTTCCTCCACCCATTAATTTATCCTATTATTGAAAATCACTTTGCTTAATACAGGTAGTATGCCTCTGTAATTGGTGGGTTCATTTACATCCCTTTTCTTCAAGACTGGTATGATGATAATCGTTGACCAATAAATTGGATAATATCCAGCATAGAATAGTTTATTAAATAATATTGTTAATATGGGTGCTATTATGTCGTCTGTGCATATAAAGAAGTCGCTGGATAAAGTTGCCGCCTCTTCAGTGATTGTTCTATCTAAAGTCTCATGAATTAGTTGCATCTTTTCATTTTCCTGTATCTGGTCAACAGAACTGAAAAAAAAAATAATTCTGAAAAAATATTCATCCAGAATTGCAGACTTGATACTGCTTTGGATACCAGTACTTGGGTTCTTTACAAAGCGCCAGAAAAGTTGTGTATTTTTAGAGTATAATGCAGATAAAAGGCTATTTTTGTTTTAACTCATATTACCTTTGTTTGCTTCTTGTAAGAGATTTATACATATTTCTATAAAATTTATAACCTTCAAGTGATTGACTTGAGCCTTTTTGATCTCACTGTCTTACAGATCATAAAGCTTTACTTTTGATCGCTTCGGTGGCCTAGTGGTTAGAGCGTCCGCCTCAGATGCGGGAGATCGCGTGTTAGAGCCCCGGCCGAGTCATACCAAAGACTTATAAAAATGGTACTAACAGTTGCCTCGCTAGGCGCTCAGCATTAAGAGGTTAGTTTTAGGGCTGGTCGGCCTGGTGTCAGGATAATGTGACAACGTGGGATAAAATGTGATAGTGCTAGACATTACATTAAACTGCCACAATAAAGCGATGTGACTGATTTTTTTAAAAGCTACTTTAAAAATCCAAATCACACACACACACACACACACACACACACACACACAACAAACACACACACACACACGGCTTTGCTTTTGGCGGTTGTGCAATCTGTATCAAACCAAGACTGACATTTAACAGTTCTTCTTGGAAATGTCACAGCTAGGATTTGCTATGTATTGTCTTCATTATTGATTACTGCATCATGGTAACTATCAGTAATTGTTTCGACGCATTCAACAAGTATATTATTGTTTATATCATTTAAAATCTTATCCATATTTTGAGATAATAGATCATTGCAATTTTATATAAAAGACAGACCTTCTTCTTTGTTTCATATGTTTTAAGTTATTTCGTTACACCCGGGACACTTAAAGCCTTTTGCTCTAGTTATCTCATGTAGACAAGGAAAAATACAATGGGCATATGTATTCGAGCTATATAGCTCAGCGCTGATTACCTACCATGGGAAGATTGAGACCTGTCTCATAATTGAGTGTACAAGGACATAGAGACATTTAATTATCCTTGTATGAAGGGCAAATTAATTTACACTTTTCGATGATTTTGTGCAGTCTTTATCACAAGCAACCTTCGAGCTGATACGTTTCAAAATAACTATGAATTTAA
Organism: Sinohyriopsis cumingii; assembly: GCA_028554795.2. Classification (NCBI taxonomy): domain Eukaryota; kingdom Metazoa; phylum Mollusca; class Bivalvia; order Unionida; family Unionidae; genus Sinohyriopsis; species Sinohyriopsis cumingii. The sequence goes on along the minus strand of CM068840.1, from coordinate 105,033,934 downwards.
CTGAAATCAGTAAGAAAACAAAACAAAACAAAATACAATAAATAAGACGTCAATAAACAGGAATTTGTGTTTCAAACGCTGCAATGATGGTATTAGACTCATCTGAACACAATAATAGGTCCAAGTACAACAAATGTACACAGCTAAAAAGAAATATATGCAATGGCCCGAAATTCCTGTCGGGTCATCTGTTTATCAATAATAATTATAAAAAAAACGCAAAAACCTGTATTTAATATGTTTACCTCAGTTTCTCTTTGCTTAGTCGTGCTTACAAATGTTCCTTAATAAAAATTCCAAGTCGAGAGAAGTAAAAAATATAAGTAGTCATATCAAACGAGTTCTTCTGCTACTTAGACCAAGAAGTTATTCTTCGCCTTTCTTTCTGGTTTTACCCGACCCATAATGTCATAATAAAAGGCGGAGAACAACTTGTTGGTCTATCCCCGACTCAGGACTAAATAAGAATGCTGTTTTGCATTTATTATTTTGTATTTATTTTTTTGCACCTTCTAAATATTTTTCGATTTACTGTAAGAATGCAATTGCAAACGAACGTAGATTTATAAAGTTCGATTCATTACGTTTAAAAATATCTAGAAGCATTCTAAGTAGTTCGAATATGGGTGTGTGCTACGGGAATACAGAAAAGCTGTATTGAAAGCCACATGAATCATATAAGGTTGCGTAAGTGCATGTATGGGTGGTGTAATGAGATTCGGTCTACCTTTTTACATTACTCGGTTAGCGTAATTAGCCGACTCTTAAAGATTCCCCAGTAGCTGCCACACATGTTTCAAAATCTAGGCATTTCGATTCTGGATGTGTGATACTGGAATAAGAATTGAACAGCTTTATCGAACGCCAGATAAAGCATATATGATCAATTGGGTATGTATTAAATCCCTTTTCTCATATTGGGAAGGCGGTGTGTTGCTTATAATATGTCTTTTATGTGCATATGCACCTGTTAACCATTCATGTGCAGGTATGTAAATATCACTGATTGTTAATAAGTTGTGTGCATTCCTGACCACATTTCCCATATCTTATTCTACTTTAAATGTATATTTTCTACCTCTGTTTTATTCCGTGTCTTTTTATCTTTCATTTATCATAGTATGTAGATTAGTTTATTACCTTCTATTCCCCAAATATTGTCTTGGTTACTGTACTTAAATACGATTTGTTTGATATATTTGCATTTCCTGGTTGGTTCTACAACCTTTATATATTTATATATTTTCTTTATAAATATTGTGTGTTCTTTTAGTGTAGCAAAACCAATAAATGTCAATGGTTTCCCAAGAATGTATTCTTTTTTTTCCCCCCACAAAATCCGTAGTCGATGTAATGTATGTTTCTTGATGCGTAGGTTTTGGAGGTTTACTCCCCTTTCTTTTGTATACTTACTTGTACATTGTATTTTTCATGATATAGTGTATTCAGCCTCCCAATATAAAATAGATGTTTATTCGGTCAAAGCAATCAATTGTACATTGGACAAGTCCACAGTGTCCATTACATACCGTAAGTTACTATATAATTTTTTTTCAGTACTTGTATGTCAATATTAGACTTTATTTTATCCCTTAAATATCCATTATTATCATATGTTATATGTTGTTTACAAAAAAACAAGACATCCCTCAGGTGGGCCAAAACTCCTACCCTCAATTATGGATAAAGATCAACCACACAACACAAATTAAATATGCACAGCAACAAATATCACAAATTTAAAAACTAAAAATAAACACAGGTGAACTGATCCGCTTCAATGTGTGTTATCCATCCGGGAAGACAAAATAAATTTGATGTAATTACGGAAACCATGCATAGAGAGAAACAACGCCATGTAAAAAAATAAGAAATAATAATATCAATATCAAGGTAATATTTGTGCGTGTAGGAGTTAGTAAAGGGAGTACGTCATGAGACTGTTGTTGCATGATTCTGAAGAATAAAAACAACGAATAATAATAATAATAATAATAATAATAATGATAATAATAATATGCAAACAAAAATCAAGATAAATAATGGAGATGTTAATCGTTTATGATTTCAGAACTTTTGGGATCTGCAAGTTTTCAAAACTAAGCCTGAATGGTTTGATGTCAGTCATGGACAGTGGAAGACAGTGGGTGGGAAGAGACTCGGCCTTGGAGGTTCAGGTCATGAATCACCGGAATACACTGTGCTGTTTGGCTGCATTTCTTGTCGTATTACTGCTGCCTTATGTTCATATAGGTATTTTTTCTGTCATACGACAACGACTTGTACTGACATTAAACTTGTCATTGACGACGACGACGACGACGATGACGATGAAGATGATGATGAAAACGACGACAATGATGGTGGTGGTGTGGGGGTCCCACACCTATCTTTACTATATAATGTATAGTAGGGCAGATTGCGAACGTTAAAATAAATGTAATCCAAACCATATCAGGCCAGGTTGGCCACTATGGTGTGTCTCTGAGCAAGAAACATTACTCAGATTGCCTCAGTAGGATGTAATCTTTAACGTGTTGATATACTTTAAATACCAATTAATCAACCAATTAACAAAATAAAATTTGGTTTGGACAGTTGAAATGCATCTGGAATGACTCTTGATCTGATAAATAACCCCGTTATCATCTTTCAAAAAACCCCAGAACCATTCGTTCAATTGTCATATATATATATATATATATATATATATATATATATATATATATATATATATATATATATATAGAGAGAGAGAGAGAGAGAGAGAGAGAGAGAGAGATGGAGAGAGAGAGAGAGAGAGAGAGAGAGAGAGAGAGAGAGAGAGTTAGATGATCAACTTAAATATGCAGTTCCTCCAATTTAAATAATTAACTAAATTTAATTGATGCATGATGCTAGAGTAAGAATAATTTTCGTGCAGCTGGTGAAGTTGTCGTTATTAAATACTGTTTGCGAACTGGGATATATAATGTAGTGAGCAAATAAATAAATAAAGAAGTAAATAAACAATTAACTTTTTTCAATACTGCTGTGCCCATAGTATGTCAGTACCCATGTATCTTGCCTTTATATATATATATATATATATATATATATATATATATATATATATATATATATATATATATATATATATATACTTTCTTTTTCGTCATTTTCTTGATAGGTATAATTCACTTGAAATTCTGGGTCCCTGACAAGACACCTGTAGACAAAGAAAATTGTACGTGCAGCTGTTTCGACACGGTGTACAAAGGCAAGTATAAAATGATAATATCATTCTAAATCTTGATTTGAGTTCAGCAAGCTGGCAATAAATAGATAATTTTGCAAATTATCAAAACTATTTTAATAACATCTATATTTCCAGTAGCTGTATAGGATCTTTTGGGCCACTTTACAGCTTGACTTGCATCTTCCTTGACTTTCTTTCATAATACATACTTGTCCTTTCGCCAAGGTTTATTTGCAGCTCCCACATTTGCAAATTCATAACAGTCCGAACTGACCTGATTAATAAAACGCACCAGATGTTTTTATTGCTAATAATGTTGCTTCCAATCCTAATTGTTTTAGTATTCTCTACATTAATGCTTAGATCCAGAACTTTAGAGGAAAAATCGAGTAAATGTAGTGCAGATTGAAGTGATTGTTTTTCTACTTTTTTTTAATCTTAGCCGTCTATGGTCAGTAGCAGCAGAGAGGGCGAACAGACTTTAATTGACTCACCCGCCAAATCGCAAAATAAGCCTTCCCAAAAAATCGCAACAAAATCGCAAAAAGAAAATTGCGACCGGCGACTGGGTACCGAGTATGAGACAGCACTCTCTCTGCTGCTATAATTAAATCACTGTTATATCAATAATGGCACCGGCGTTGGAGTCTCATACAGCTAGATTAGCTCGAGAACGACTAGAAGCAATTAAAAAATATCTTCCCGTGAGAGATTCTGTCAGAAACAAAAACTACAAGAACGTCAAGAATCTCAAGCTGAATTTTCAGCGGGTACAGAACAATTATTTAAACCTGTCACAACGGTTACTGAAAGAGTTGCGACGGCTACTGAAGGTCTTCTTCCGCCAGTAAATCAAACCGCTGAACAAACTGAAAAAATAGCAGTAAGAACTAAACAAACAAAAAAGATTTTACGAGATCTTCCAACTGAGATAGCTGCTGCTCAACCTCAACCACTTCTTTAGCTTGAAGAAGAAACATTTAAAGGTGCTGTTGGAGAACAAAAAAAGAAAAAAAAGGGATTTAAAGGGATTCAGTTTTGCAGAGAAATTCACTGAAAGCGGTATAAACACAATGAAAAAATGTTTATTAAAAAACGATAACGATATAATCGAGTTTGGTGCTTTTGCTGCTTCAAGTTATCATTCGAGAAATAATTTTTTAAAACCTGAATAGGCTAAAAATATAAGTCGTGAAAATTGGCTCAATTGGGTATTTAAACTAAACCAGAATATTAATCAGATTAATAAACAAAATTTAATTTATAACAGGTATTTACACGGAGCAGACACTCATGATAAAATGATGCTAGAACAGCAACAAAAAGAAAAATTGCAGCTAAAACAAGAACGAGAACAGAAACAAAAAGAAAAATTGCAGCGAAAACAAGAACGAGAACAGAAACAAAAAGAAAAATTGCAGCGAAAACAAGAACGAGAACAGAAACAAAAAGAAAAAAAGCATGGACGAAAAAAAACCCAGCAAAAGCCTTTCTATCAACTTCCTCCACCTCTGCAACATAAAGAAGAAACGGACGATGCATTTTATAGACTATATGGAGACCATCTAGAAGAAAAGTTTTACGATGTACCTGATAATGTGCCTCGACGGATGTCAAGGGAAGCAGTTTTTCTACCTTGACTACGCGAAGAAGTGGTCTTAGTGCTTGTCCTAACAATGTTCTTTCTGATGTACAACGACTAGAAGTTCTCATAGGTGGGAAACGTGCTGCGAATAATTCCCCAGAAATTATTAATGAAGCAGCATATATTTATCAACGATTATTTACAGGTGGTATCATTGATATTTCTATTTGCCGAGAACTTATCAATGAACTCGTTGACGACTAGCACAGTGATTAGATAAATGAATAATAAATAAGATGATCATACACAATTCTCAACGTAGATCCGTTATGGTCAGAGTAGTAAACTCACGATTACCAACTTACAAAGCAATTTACGGAGACGGACTTGGTGAGGTTATTCAGGGATTATTCAGAAGGATGGCCCCAAAAGTAGCACCTGTTGTAAAACTATTGTCAATGAAAGCTATTGACGTTGTTCGTGAAAAAGCTCCTGGTGCAATCGGCGACGTTGATGGTAAAGCATTCTCGGCAATCAAGGATAGACTAGCACGATTAATACAACGAAAACAACAGCAACTGGTAAAATTACCAAGGACTGAAGTTATGCCTGCAAATGTCTGTAAAATAGTAAATCAAACCGCAAATCAAAAACTAGAAGAGTTGGCTGATGAAGCAGAAAAATATTGATTCAAGTTTGATGGCAGGAAGCGGAGTTTCCCGAAGTAATCTTTGTGTTAGACGACTATGATTTAGATCAACGCAGTTATATAAAGAACTGTTCAAACGCATATCCGACACGGCATTTGACATGTACTCACCAGTTCTCAAGGATGAATTGGTGCGTGATTATCAACTGTATTCTTATGACGCACGACTAGCAGATCAACGTGGAAAAGTTGATTTACAAGTCCATTATACAAGTAAATACTTTCTACCCGCTGAGGCTTTTATTGAGGTAGAAGGTGAAATTATAAAAACAGACGATACTGTATATGCAGATGATGTTAGAACTGGTTTTGTCAATAACGGCATAATGGCGTTGCTTGACAGCACTACATACTGATTGATGGAAAAAAATATTGAAACAATTCAGAAGGACGTCGAAGTTGCCACACCAATAATAGGTTTAGCAAGATACTCTGATGACTTTACAAGATCAGCCGGTCCCACAATGATGTTTGTGAAGGGCACTTCCGACCATCCCAGCGACATACAGTATAATTTAAGATGACCAAGAAACAATGCCGATAACGATGTGTGGCCGGTGGTTCATGGTGCTAATCCAGAATTCAACCTAGGATTTACAACGCGTAGATAAATGTTGGGACGAGGTCGTAGAGGTTTTTCATGTGCAATTCCACTGTCGAATATCTTTGGAATTTTGTAGAGATGTTAGAAAAGTTATTTTTGGAGCTAAACACACAGTTACTCTTGCGGGAAAGGCTACCGACAACGACGCTATCTGGAGACCTATTGGTGATGCTGGTAGAGTAATACTGAAAAAACTTTCGTTGTGGATGCCGGTAATGACTCCAAAGATCGCCGAAGAACAGCGACTACTGTCTTTTATGGATTCGGGTGGTAAATCATTGCTGTCATGGTTGACAGTAACCACTGATAGTATGCAAACTAATATTAACGGACAATTTACATGGCATGTAACATCACAGCAAAGCGTTTCTGCACCGCGATATGTATTTATTGCTTTTCAGAATCATGATCGATTAAGCCTACAAAATCGTAGCCATATGATATTTGACAGACTTGGAATTAGTGAAGTTTCTTTACGAATAAACGGACAACAAGAACCGACAGAAAAAATACTACTGAATTATGAACAAAATCGTATCGGTTAATGACATTTATGGGACGCGATCAAAACATAGACATTGGTTTACAAATATCACAATTAGATTTTATCGCTCGAGCATCTTGATTTATCCATACAATCTGTTGTTGATATTTACTTTCGAGCCAGCGTAAATACAGATAGTGGTGTTGATTACAGAGCAATCGCGGTCATACTCAGCGACAAAGCAGTGTTGCTTGAAGGTGCTGGTGGCCGAATGAGAATCGTTGATGCACCAGTAGAAAACATGTAATGCGTCTACGGTATTGTAGTTAACATCCACGTATTTTAACTACAATACCATAGACACCAAATATATAATCGCGCGGTATTATAGTTAACATCCACGTGTTAACTACAATACCGTAGACACCAAATATGTAATCGCGCGGTGATTAAAATATACGATTATTATCATCAATGTCATCATATCATCATGTTAGTGTCAGTCTGACTCCTGGTCAAATTTAAAAACTACAATCCGTATCAGTAAAAAAATCCGGAACCACAATAACGCTAAAAAACAGTCAGATTACAGATGGTTAAAATGAGTTGTCGTTGACAGAACGTCAGCTTAAACATCTTAATGAAGCCAAACAATCCAAAACTGGAATACGACTTGAACTTTCCGCCGGTGCCATTAAAGATACTGCTAAGACAGGCGGTTTATTTCCACTTTTCGCAGCGATACCAGCATTGATAGCTGCTGCAGCTCCAGCTGTTGCAAAAGTAGCTGCGTTAGGTGCTGTTGAAACAGCTGCTGCAATGGCATTAAAAAAAGCAACAGGAAAGGGTCTGATACTTCCAGGAACCCCCTATCGATGCGGAAAGGGTCTGCGAGTTTTGATTTACTTGATGCTGCTAAGCAGCTAAATATAAAAATGTTTTAGAGGTGTTTTTATGCGCGATCAGTTACCGCATAAACCAAACAGCACCGAGACAGGTATTATTAATCTCGGTAATAGTACCGGTGTACGAACTCATTGGGTAGCATACGCGATTGATCCCCGTGGAATTGTTTATTTCGATTCGTATGCGTTGGCTCCACCGCAGGAATTTATCAACTATGTCACGCCTCACAAAATCCCGGTTTGGTATTGAACATTACCCGCACAAACACTAACCGATCCACGAATATGCGGCCGTGAAGCAATTGCTGTACTCGTTGCTATTTCAAAATCACAATTAACACCTCACAAAGTCATACACAATTATACAAGTGGACGTTATAACGAATAATGGTAGATATTTACGGAAGATCCCGCGGCGATACTACGAAGAGTAAAAAAAAAATCGACGAAATAGATTTGTCAGATTACGCGACAAAGGATGAATTCGCTGGTAGTATGAACTTCTCTGGAGCTGATCAAGATGAAGTTGTTGTTTTTCAGGATAAATACGGCGTTTTAAAAACGAGTAACATCGAGTGGAATTACATAGTTCGTAGAGTCCTTGGTGCTACCACGGAAACTATTCCAGTGTTTACCAATGACGGTAAGATCAGAGACCCAAGTATATCAATCGCAACTATCAGAAATGAAATTGCAAGAAGCGTTGCTAATCGTTTGAAGAATACCGGCGACACAACAATATGTGACCTCAGCATGAACGGAAATAAAATAGTTGTTTTAAGAGATCCATTATCTGATGAAGATGCCGCAACAAAAAAATACGTGTATGTTAACTACCATACAGTAGAAACTAAATTATCCACGCTGCGGGCCGAGTATGACGTTCACGTAAATATATTCATGAACACCCCGCTGGCTGCTGACGTGAAACTCTCTGATATCAAGACGAATATTGAAACGATTGGAGGATGTCATAGGTGGAATTCCCGATATCGTTAACACAATTAATTTGATTAAAATTCCCCACAACCAGATCATCAACGTAGTATACACAGTGTCATCGGGATTCTCAACATGATCACAGAAAAATAATACTATAAAACATACCGCGAAAGTCACTGGTGTGTACAGGTTGTCTGTGTTCAGGCTGCAAAATTTAGTATATACAGTACATATCCCTGGCGTCATTCAACCGATAAGTTTTCTGGGGTTGTGTCTATTGTGTTAAATAGCGGAGGCGAAGAAACATTTAGAATCAGCTGATAAGAAATTAACTGCAGCATCTTACTGGTGGTGTTTGGAATTTGTTGCCGAAACACCTCAATTGGTTACTGTGTAAAATATAATAATGGCCTTAACAGAGTTAAGCGTTCAAAAATTTAGATATGATCAAGTACGTGAATGGCAAACAGCGCTAAAAACCATGGTTGACAATTATACAACAAAATAAAAAAATATCGAAGACGTGCGGTTCTCATTGATGTTGCTGTATACTCGATATCTGCTATCACCGCTGTTACTGGCGTAGTATTATCAGCGTTAACACCATTAATGGTAGCAGTAGCTGTGACAATATGTGTTTCATCATCAGCAACGATTATTGCTGAGGTTTTTAATATTATCGCGAAAAAGATATTCACGTGCACGAGCACAAAATTGCACAATTATTCTGTAAAATTACACACTGCAACACACGCGTATTTTAAATTATCGTCGCTGATATCATCAAGCCTTAACGATGAAACGATATCAGAGTCTGAATTTGACACAATGCTTAAGACATACAATGAAGTAATTGATTTAGAAAATGGAAGTTTGAATAATGACAGAACTACTTCAGCAGATAGTCGCAAATACAACCCCGCTGAGAACCACAATGATCAGTAAGCTCAACCAACCCTGAATTCAATATTAATTTTCCAACCGCTATTTCAGTAAAGGAAATAGCTCTTGCGCAGTTGCGAGTATAAAATCTTCTGTTTGTACTTCTGCGAAAAAGCCGATTTGTTTATATTATCTGCAACATATTGCACTGCGCGCGGGTTAATATCAAAATACTTGGCAGCTGCATTTATTGATTGAAATACTATTTCTTCACCAGCCTCTGTATTTACAGATTTAACTACCCTGTGAGGTTTTTATGCTTTCCAGTATTCCCACGAGAAGAATTCTCCCTCTGTGTGATAGCTTGCAAGTTATCCAAAGAGTTATTTTTGTGATCTGTGTCAATATGCTCAATCACAAGACCGTCTTTGATCACCCCGTGAAAAGTCTCGTATACAAACCTATGATTGTAATACCTTTTCTTCCCAGCAGTAGATCTAAGATAACTAGTATTATTAACAACACCAACTGATTGTTTTAGTCGACAGTTTCTGATTACACCATCACGAGATGCTTCATAATTCTTGATAGGATGCCTCACAAATTCTTTTTGCTCCATTTTATATATAATATTATTTGTCTAAATGATAATCTGTTCAAATTATTATTGTACAGAATCTTGCTATATAGTCTTCGGCGTTTCTTATAACCTTGTCCCGTTGATATTTTTTTTTATCAAAAACAGAGTCCTTGACGACGTCAGGGTTGTTATTTATTTTATCATAATATCTCTTCAGTTCAATATATATTTTACCACCACATTGCACACACAACTGCGTTTTCCCTCTAACTCCACCAACACCACACCGTAAGTACGGCTTTGGACCAAGACTTCCTCTCCGTACGCTTTGCAAATGTTGTCCGCAGAATTCATTTACACAAGATTTGTTACAAGGAGTTGCAGACCGTATCGTCAACCACCTGCATTGGTTCTTTGTTTGGATCATTATATATATATATATATATATATATATATATATATATATATATATATATATATATATATATATATATATATATATATATATATATATATATATATATATATAATATTTTAATTTAAATACTTGTCTTAAATATAATATGGAAGAGTTTGAGAGATTATCTACAATCGAGCTTTGGGAAGCGACGTTTCCTGAGGCCAGATTCGATCTTGACAGAAGAACCCTTGACTTTTGGAGGCGAACTCTGGCTGATTCGACGAATAATCTAATTAATAATATCGAGATGCTAAAAAAGAATTTCGCGACGATGGTGCATCTCACGTGTGGTCAACATTCAAAATTATACGCGATAACAGAGTCATTGATGCTACAATGAATGATGAGCGGGCGAAAACGATTATTGATTATCTCAACGTTCAAAGATATTTTTTCAGAATAAAGTTTGTTGTATTATTGGAAACGGACAATCTCAGCGATTCCGCTGAATGGATTATCCGTGACAAACGTGACCCTGTCTTTCATGATAGGAAAACTGCCGTATTAGGTACAAATTCCAAGCCAGGAATGCTGACTGGTATTGATAAAACATATTACGAACGTGCATATCCTATAACAGCGTTTATTTATGGTATTTATTCGCTAATTGATAAACCCAACATTAATGATCTTGCGCCGATGAAATTGTCAAGACTAAATTGTGTAGCCGAACAAGTAATCAAACATTTTACAAACGCGTTACGTGGAAATGGGTTAACAGATCTACGACGTTAAAAAATAGGTGAGTGGGCTGATTTAGTTAAGGATACCGGAGCTATGATAAATGAAGTCGCCAAGATAGGAAATAAATTAAAATTTCCAAAAAAGTAAAAACGATAACAGGAGAGATTTTATATGAATCAGAGAATAAGTCGAGGGGAACCCCAATTGAAATTTCTGATCATAATGCGCATGCGTGGACTAGCGCAGTAACAATATTTCCACGAAATCGAACCGTAAGATTTTACCCCCCACAGAAATACTCTGGGGGAAATATGTTTGATTTTATTCACGAAATAACTAAAAACGATCCTGTATCAGTATAATTATTTCTTAGTTCCGATAATGAAAAATATGATCAATTTATACGACCTAACGGCGAAATATATCATAAAGAATCTCTCCACGAAGAAAACAATTACTAATTGTTTCACCGTTCTGTCACTTGCTGCTCACTTTGCAAGAGAGAAAAAATCTTGGAAGCCAACACGATTTGAATTTCTTGAAGACGTGCAGCTAAGCTGCTGTGAATACGGACACGGTGGATTATGGAATACTAAGTATGACCACAACGACGTTATCTCGGTTGATATAGTCGCGTGTTATCCGGGAAGTTTTCTTGGTATGGGAGAGTGTTATGGGTATTTTAAAAGATTTGGACACCCCACACACGAAATAACTAGAGTATCGCTAAACGGACCACTACCTGATTTTGATCTAACTGGATTCGCCCGTATCGAGTTTGCTAAAGGTCTTTATCCGATCTGTTATGTTTAGTTTGGTAGGCTCTTTTCAGAAACAATTTGGGCACCAATAGTGCTGTTACGATATATGCTCGATGTAAAATTACTGATATCGTTTATTGTAAGTGAAGCAATTATATCATACCGTCCTCAGAAAGAAGTTTGGTTACCACCACAGAAGAAGTATTCTGATGATGAAAATAAAACCGCAAAAGATCTTGGTTAAAGAATAATTGGCAAATTTACTCAAGGCGGAGCATATGATCATAAACGACATTATACACAATTAATTATACACGATGTTGAACTCGATTTTATAATTGCTGATGCAACGAAGAGAAATATATTTGTAAGTCGAGAAAACACTTACTTATCTAACGGAACACGATTAGGTACAATTGTTGGTTATATCAGTTTACCCATTTAAGATCATCAATGCTCGCGTATGTTTCGATAAATTTATTATCGATGATATTTCCTGACACCGCGGTCAGAGTTGCTACGGATTCATTCTATATTGAAAGAAAATATTCAGAATTACTGACTCAATTTACAGGTACTACTTACGATATATCATGGGGCGAATGGAGAATAAAACAAGAAATGTTACATAATTATTGTAAGTCCGCAGACGTTGAAATCAAAGATATTTATTACAAAAATAATCAAATATCAAAATTATCGTCGGCGGCATCTGTATATGATCACGTGACTAGACACAAGACTGTTTATCTAAACGGACCAGGACGTTCTGGTAAAACAACTCGAGTTATTGAATTATTTAGACAGAATTCGGATGATATGGTTGTTTTAACACCTACACACAGACTCGCAAGAGAAATGAGAGAACGAGGAGTAAAATCATGTACTTATCACAGCTTCTTCCGATGGAAGGGAGACACATGGACTCCTGAACCAGTGGGTGAGAAATATATTCCAAGGATCATCATTTGGGATGAAGTATGCACAGTATCTAAAGATACATTAAAAATGTTTCTTTCAATTGGATGTTATTGAAAAATACGGCTGTGATAATGTACGTCGATCATGGTCAACCACCGCCATTTGTTGGGTTATCTCCGCACAAATGGCTAAAGATTTTTGTAAATTATTATGAAGTAGTAACTGATGATCATGTATCTCTTGATCCAGAATTAAGGGAGTTTAAGAAATTAATCAGACTATAACCGAATAAAATTCAGTGTGAAATAATGCGTAAAATAATTTCAGAAACTTCTATGAACGATTTTCTGCAAGTGTGGAGACCAAATGATTTAATAGTGGCAAGTAGAAAGATAGTTCGTGATACACTTCAACAGCGGTTATTTCAGTTGCATAAAGAAAAAATTTGAGATCTACGTGTACCATTGTGTTATACACCAGCACACGACGACAGTTGTTTGAATTATCGATGATCTTATCGAGTGGTCAAACTTAATTTATCTCGCAGTGTCTCGAGTCAGAAAAATATCTCAACTGTGGAGAATTGTCATAGACGCTACAAAAACTTCTAGCACCAATAACGAAGTAAGAAAAAAATTAGCTGGTCATAAACAATGTGACAAAAAAAAAACACGCGACTTTGACCTCGATGTTGAATTTATCATGGCTCTGAAACAAACAACAAAATAATCGCTGTACGAGCTGTAATACAGTAATGTTGTGGCGGTATTTAAATAATGATCCAAGACAATTTACCGTGGATAGAAAAGATAGTAGTCTTGGTCATACACGCAAAAATGTGATGCTGACCTTTCTTGAGCGTAATCGGCGTAGAGGTGCATGCACGTTACAAAAGTGATCTCGGTGGTAATTGTGTGTCTTCAGGAATTACTTGTAATTGTTCACGTGTAAATTCACGTTGAGGAGCAGTTGAATCTGATCTGTAGATTGCAGGTCTACCCGAGGATCTTACCACGCTAGATATTTTATGTGTCGTAATACTCCAAATAGGATCAGTCGCTCTTTCTTTTACCACCTTCAAGTTCACCGGGTTCATATAAATATCTGACAGTCACATTACCCAATACTGGTTGTTTTGAAAAATCACGTCGTTGTACGGGTATATGTTGTTTTGTGATCGCGCTAATAGGTTTCAACGCAGTTGTTTGAGTAATTTCATTATCTAATGCAGCTATCACGCTTGGTACTCTTTCAACCCATTCGCAGGATCTCGTATCTTGAATTATTTCCTTTGCGTATTGATATCCAAATAACCGCTCAGCAAGTGTTGGATTAAATTGTTTAACAATTGCTTGATCACAACGAATTGCACTATGTCCTCGTCTGATTTTGACGTTATCTTTTTTCATCAACGGTGATACTGAACCCTGAAATTCTTTACCTGGATCAACTTGTAGCAGCTGTGGCCATCATAGACCACCACGTTGATAAATTTGTTCAAATGCAGAAGCTACTTCAGTTGCTGTTTTATTTGATAATGGTTCCACTTCTTTGTATCTATTTAAAACGTCAACGACAGTTAGCACGTATTTGTATGTTACTCGACTCTTCCAATTTTAATAGTATCATGTGGTAAGAATAATATATCCACCTGATGAACTTCATTTGGCACGTTGACATCAAATTGTGCATACTCGATTCATTTTGGTGGTGGTAGTTAATTTGCCATATTGCCTGTCGGGCTAACCATTTTCAGCAGCAACACGTGTAACATTTGCTGCTTCAGCAAGTTTACTAATCACTGCTCTACCCCTCCAGTATCCTTTTGGGCTATAATAAATTGATTCCATTATTTCAATAATTGGATGATTAATTACTGGCTCCTAATACTAGCTTACCTTTCATCACAGATCTCACCAACCAATTAGCTAATGATTCTTTGAAAGATTTATCTTTAATGGAATTTAACGCATCAATTAATTTCACATCTGCAAGATGTCGCTGCTGAAGATCCTTACTTTTATAAGCTACATCATGAGCGTGACACGCTTTATCAATAGCATTTATTGGATATGCACCAGGTCTTGTTTGATCTTGGTTGTCAAGCCTGATATCAAGTCTGGTACATACCAGGACCACAGTAGTTATATCCTGGAAGATGTTTTTCTCCTGGGTATTTAGCCCATGGAGTTCCTGGTAATTTTCCTAATGAAGCGGCAATATCACCTCCTTCTTTTTTAACTCTGCCTGTTAATTTGTCAGTGGAGATATACTTAAATTTTTTTGTACCATATCATTCACACTTGCCCGTAAGTGCTTGTTGTTTGTTTTTTGTTATTATAGTCGTTTGTCCACTTGTGGGGGTATGCGCCCTGCATTTTACACAGTATAAATCCATATTATAAGTATATGGATGTAATTGATTTTTCGGCAACAAAAAAGTGAGAACAGGTTAAATATCATCCAACATTGCCAAATTCTGTCCAAATGATAATAATTGGGCCGTCCGGGTCTGGTAAGACACAACTATTACTTAATGTGAAAATGAGGTGGTTGAAATGGTATAAATTGTATTTAGTTGCTCCGTCAGTTGATGATCAATGATGTTACGAAGTACTTAAGGATTTTGATGAAAGTGCAAAGTTGTTAAATGAGGACATTATTGATTTTATTACCGACATACATGAAGCACCATCCATAGATGACCTTGATGGATCTATCTTTAATCTAGTAGTATACGATGATGTGATACTGGACAAACAATCAAATCCCACCAGAATATTTTCACGCAGCAGACATAAGCACACAGACATGATTTATGTTACTCAGCGGTATACAAAAATACCATTAGTGATCAGAGACAACTGTAATATTTTAGTTGTATTTAACTGAGTTGATACACATGCAATACGAAATATTCACCAGACTTGGTGTAGCAGTGATATGGACATAATTAAATTAAAAAATTTCTTTTCACTGGCACAGTCAACCCCGCATAGATTTATAACAATAAACTTACATGAGCCCCGATCACGATATCGTATAGGCCTTGATAAAATTTTTGGATAGCAGCAGAGAGGGTGCTGTCTCATACTCAGTACCCAGTCACCGGTTGCAAATTTCTTTTTGAGATTTGGCGGGTGAGTCAATTAGAGTCTGTTCACCCTCTCTGCTGCTTCAGTGTGTCTTCTTCAGCACAGGGGATTAAGTATTCTTTGTCATTCACTGATGTATCTTTAATTGATGGATATTACATGGTCATATGAAGACTTCTCTTTGTACTAATTATAAACAGGCATGGCGATAGACTATCTCCTTGTACATTGTCCCATTCAATTTGAAACCAATAAGCTATATGGCCATTGCAATAAATTAAACAAAATATCATGCCTTTAGAAGAAAAAAGAAACAGATCCACGTAATAATTGGTTCGCCAAAGTCTGTAAATCGTAATACAGTTAAAAAAAAACAAGCTACAGGGTCGAAAGAATGATTTCAAAGCTTTAAATAGTAACAAATCTTATTTTTTTTCAATGTAAAAAGAAGTAACGTTAAATCATATAAATGTTTATTATGAGATTTTCTTACCTTTTCACCTATGAATGACACAGGGAGCAAGTAAAGAAAATATTACGGCGCCAAAGAACTCCCAACTCTTTTCCTCCCTCCGGCTGGTCGGTGAAGTACCAATTTTCAAAGGTGGATGAATATTTGCAAACTACATTTCAATGTACAGTCACCGGAAACTGCTTTTAATGATGTAGACATTTTCTTTTTGAAACCATGTATGCTCTACATAGATCGGTTTATCATACACTTCTTACAAGCTATAGCCCCATCATTGTTTAACGTTTCATACAATTTACCATACTCCTCCTCTTTATATGTATGATGGCCCAGCTGGAAATTCCAGATTGCTGTTGGATAGGATTATACTTTCAAGAAAGACCAAATTTGTTTATCTATTTGTTGGTGGTCGATAACCCAAACCTCGATTGATACCATACGTTACAAATTTGCTATAGGAACTATTTGTGTGGAAAGGATATCCATAACAAAACTTGTAACATATGTCATCTATTCATCGATAAAGAATAGTCTAGTTTTTACAAGTGGAGAGAGAAAAGTTATTTAGTCATTTATTCCGTCTATCTGCCTGCTCGAAATGAAGGGCAATTGATTTGACTGATTATTTGTTTTCAATTTCCAGGAACATATGAGGATCCAGGGAAGATCACGTACAAACACATGTATTTCAATGCAACACCTCAAACCTTCAAGATCTGGCTTCTGACGCTTGTCTTCATCCTGGTTTTTTTTGAATGTCTGAAACACCTACTGTCGCTATGGTTACAGTCAAGGCTACGCTGGAAAATGTTTGCCGTTTTTGTTAGCGACATCTATCCCAATTATTATTCTTGGTGGGTTGTTTTCAATTACTATAATGATGATTATTATGAACAATTGTATCATCAGTTGTTCTTTTCGGCCACTGAACTTTTAGCTACAGCTATTGTTGTCAAACTCTGTGATTCAAATGAGAAAACCACTT
This sequence comes from Sinohyriopsis cumingii, assembly GCA_028554795.2. Taxonomy (NCBI): domain Eukaryota; kingdom Metazoa; phylum Mollusca; class Bivalvia; order Unionida; family Unionidae; genus Sinohyriopsis; species Sinohyriopsis cumingii. The sequence goes on along the minus strand of CM068840.1, from coordinate 105,016,627 downwards.
CAGCTGAGGTCGTAATAACATGTTCTGTAGGTTGCATACATTTGCTTGTAGGTGGTATTGATCAGTTTGTGAGTCACTTACTTTTTGGTCAAGGAAAATTTTATCAGAATTTTAGGAATATAGAACTACTTATTCCAGACTTTTTATTTATACTGGTACCTTTGTATGAATTTTATCGACACAATTATGTCAAAATGTTCTCCAGATTTCATTGTGCATCTTTAATCATTCTGATATCTGTAGGAGTGTGCGTGAGTCACTTTCTGATAATATAACCTTTTCAGGGCTTGCAAGTTAACCTTGAGCAGGGTTACAACACCAGTTTTTATTGTTGATTATTTGAACACGAGGCCAAAATACCAACCATATAGCATTCATACACAAGCATGCATATGTGTCTTATTCTGAATCAACAGAAAGAATGGGTTTGCGGACCGATACGTCCTTGCCCTGCCTTAATGAAAAAACAGGACTGTTTTCTGTATTATCCGTATCTTATCCTTGTCTCTGTATCACACGCCCACTTATCCTTGTCTCTATCACACACCCACTTATCCTTGTCTCTATCACACACCCACTTTTCCTTGTCTCTATCACACACCCATACTGGAACTGTTTAAGTTGAAAGGTTTCCTAATCTACAATTTGTTTTGAATTCTGTTGATACAGTAGAGCTAAACAATATCTGAAAAACATAAAAAGGATGGATTTATTTTATACATTAGCTCTACTGTGACAAGTTCACACTTAAATAGTTCGTGTATGGGCGTGTGGTAAAGATACACAGATTCAATATTGATTAAACAACTTTATTAACCATATAGCTTGAATGTAATAAAATAGATCAAGGCATTCCAGTGAAGAGTGGATGATGTAAATTGCTCCAAGTTTATTCCAATTTTTAAACAAAGGGTTACATTTGATTTTCATACTGAAATAATCAGTTACAAAGTTCTACCAAACTGTCTATATATAAAAACCAACTTTGGATTCGAAGATTACTTCAAATATATGTGTAATTATAAATCAGCTTTGGTAAAACTGAGTGTCTTACCACATTCTGAGAACTGAAACTGGAAGATATGGAAGCAATAGAATCGATAGAAGTGAAAGATATTGAATGCTCCGTCTAATCACGATATTGAAGATGAATATCATTTTATTATAGTATTTATACTACCTGGCATATAAACCTAATATAGTATAATATAAACCTTGCATATAAACCTAATATAATATTCCCTATTTATACTACCTTGCATATAAACCTAATTCAAAAGTACTTCTGAAATAAACCATACATGCACGAGTACACTGAATTCTTAACTTGTAGAAATAAGATAATATATTCACTAGTGAAATTTGTTTATGAAGAATTTAAAACAACTGATTCTTTTTAGAGTAATTAACTACATAGATTGTTTACATTTGTCAGTCCTCCATTTTTAAGCTTTTGACAATTACCGTGTTGAGCTTATATTTAAGTTGCACATTTAGCACTTGATAACCATGTCATATTTGCAATGCGTATCCTATAAGCATGTAAATGCAATGATAATAAACTATTGAAATGAATTGATAAAATATATATAGTCAGGTCGACTTCTGACATGCTAAATGTTCTCAAAAACTATAATCATTCATTGATACCAAGCACAAGCCTAACCAGTAGATATAAAAGTCATACTCCTCATCGTTAGAAATGTACACCACTCATAATCAGCTATTAAAAAACAAACACGGCCAACCCAAACATGAAACTGATTTATTTCGGAAGTGTGGTTGTTTTTGTTTTTGTCACATGAAACTAGCAGTCGCATCCATAGAAATGATTGATATTCTCAACTTAGACAAGATGTGATACATTTGTTTTCTTTATCTTTGTTGAAAGAATGCATCATTCGGAAAGTGAAAACCCAAGACTCTTTCATAATGCTCCATGCACTGTGGATCGCAAATTCTGGGCATATTAGTTACAAAAATATTCAACTTGAAATAAAAATTTGAATATTATTTGTTTTCTTGATGAATAACACTAATTTATGCTAATAAAGACTCCACAGCAGATTGAATGGTTTCCAATCTGAGAGTGCAGTAAGGATGAAACATCAGCTTTCAGCTTTCTTGACTGATCCATCATGTGTAGTATTTTTATCAATCAGTCTACATCGTCCGTTCATAAAAGGTATATATATATATATATATATATATATATATATATATATATATATATATATATATATATATATATATATCTGTGTGTGTGTGTGCATGTGTTTGTTTAATAGTATCTTTCTTTTGCACAGTATGCAAAAATGTTTATTATTTCTTGTTTTATTCATGAAGTGGATAGAAACACCATGCAGAGTTGGTTTTAAGTCTCTACTCCAATAATGAATAACATCTGTTTATGTTTGCTCTGTCCTCTTTTTTATATATTAAATTGTATATCTCCAAATGAATCCTGTTTACATAAATAGATCATTTTAACCTTTAGATATTCACACATTTTCCAATCTTTCCTTTCTCTCCTAAAGATCCGTCACTAGTATTTCAAGTTAGAACACTAACAGCAAATCAGAAGCCTGCCCCATTTTTAACAGTTCTTTATGAAGACACTAATCGGTCATGGTTGACTGGTGATTATTAAACAATCATCCTCGAGGACACAGACCCCTTTGGTTAATTTGTACTTTCTTAAGCTATATATATATATATATATATATATATATATATATATATATATAATCTTAGAATTACAATTACCATTACTGTGACTTTTAGATCCCATAATCTAAACATTTCTTTATTATTGAAAGTGCAAGCCATCCACAAAATTTGTTGAAAGAACTTTTCTAGAACATTCTACAAAGCTCTATTTTCTTTGAGGCACATTGACCTTGGTCTTTTGATCCCAAAATCAATAAATATTTTCTATACCATAAGTGCAAGCCATACACACACTTTGGTCAAGGTATGTTACCTAAAACTCAAATTACTATGTTAGAACAGATGGCTTCGTTCAGTCGGTGACATTTCTTTTGGTAAATATTACTGAGCAGAAACCATTTTTCTTTCGGTCAAAGTGACTTTAACTTTTCACCTTTCAACTACAAAAGTTATACACTTACAGAAGGTGCAAGCAATCCATAATGTTGTCCAGGTGTGTGCTGTAGAACTAATGTTATTTTGCAGAAATGGTTTTCTTCTTTCAGTCACAATAACCTTGACCTTTTGACCCCAAGGGAAATAGACTTTATCCTTACCCCAAGTTTAAACAATCCAAAGAGTTTGCTCCAGGTGTGTGGTATACATCTAATGTGCGGAAAACATCTTTATTCTTCAAGTCAGTGGCTTTGACCCATAACCTTTTGATAGAAAACTTTCAGACCAAAGACATGAGCTAAACGTAAATGTTGGCCAAAATCATATAAAGACATTGAATTATAGCACTGTGATCTAACTGTTTTCACTCCACATGACACATAAAAATACCAACCCACACTGAATCCTCAAGCCAATGTATGATAAAATGACTTAAAATAAAACCCTGACATCATCAATCCATGCACCAGAATAGCTTTGCAATCCTGAAAAAAAATATCACAGTCATCTGGCATTTACTGTTGACAATTTATTAAAGCATATCCCTCAATAATTTATCCAACCTTACCATAAAGGTCACATGTATCAAGCAACTGGCCATCTTAAGCAGCTAGTTTTTCAACATTACGTAAAACAAAGGAATGCAATAAAGGGCTGTCATGATTAACCGAAATGAAATAATGAAACCCCAGTGGCTCCCAAACGATATAAAAACTGCAATGTGTACCTATAAATTAAACTCAATAATTAAAACAAATATTTCTAAACATTTTTTTATCATGCTGTCAAACAAGAATCTTTTAGCACCATTTTAATCCATTAAGGGATCAGACAATTTTATTGGTTTTCATAAATTTAGGCAATAATAATTCTTTTCCAAATTGGATCTCTGTAACCCTGCCACCTGGGTTCAGATCCCAATAACAAGCCGCATGACCATGTTATTTATGTACGAGGTTTAAAGGCACATCAGCACAACAATGGCTATATGGTGCTGATCAAAACTTGTTCAAAAATGTAACTATAACTGTTTTAAAAAAATTTGAGAAAGATAAACCTTTCCAAGTAGATGCAAACATGAAGAACATCAAAAGATAAAAGGTTCAGATCTTAAAATTCTGTAAAGGTACATAAAATAAAAATAAGGTAAAAAGTCCCAAAACATAGGAACAAACTTTCTTATATAAACCGCAGATTTTCAAAAATTCCATATTTTTTTCTGGTGGTAGATCATCATCAAGTTTCTTACTTAACTCGGATCAGAAAACTTTTGACTCACTAGGTGAAAGTCAAAATACAGTTGATGAGAATATCTTCCACAGTCAGGACACACTGGTAGAGTATGCACTCGGGTTGATGTCCACCATTAGAAGGTATCCAATTGACACACGAGTGTGTCCAATAGGCAATCAGCACAATACCACCTGAACTTCATGATTTGTCTTGTACAAGGGATGCCACTCTCATTATTCGTTTTGACATTACAAAGCTTGTTAAAGGATTTTTCACTCCACATAGTTTGCCAAATATAGAGAACATGCCGATTTATATAATATCTGAAGTCAGTATACGGAATCTCACTTAAGACGGCTGATTGCAGGGCAGCTTAATCTGCGCTTTCATTGTCCTTAATACTAATGTGACAAGTCATCCAAGAGTACAGAATACTTTTTTCCAGATTGCTTTAACAAATGTTTCTTTAAGATTTGGTTGATGTATGTATATATATATATACACACACACACACACACACAGTATCTACATGCATACAAATATGGTGTTTGTGTAATCTTGCTAACAAACTTTTTGGGTCTGATGAAACGACCAATGGAGGGCTGAATCTAGCTGCCCCATTGCAAGGAGCTGAAGCATAATAAATGCGCAAAATCTGAATGGGATTAATTAATTCTATCATAAGCCAAGGTTTCCAAGGAGATTGTTTTATTTTATTTTGTCAAATTCCAGAAGAAACTCAGACATCACAAATCAAAGCAAAAGTCACTTACCACCAATCCTACCCAGTACAAGATCTGATTTCAACATTAAGTTTATAAACAAAGTTAGATCCATTGACAAAGATTTCCACCGTACTAAAACTAATCAATGAAGCAAGAACAAAGTAAAAACGGACATTATATTGTTGAAAAGGGTCTTTATGAGATTTATGAAACAATGTGAGTCTTGCAGCAAGAACAAATAAAGGCACCATCGACATATATTGTTAAAGTGGGCCTGAAATGGAATTTAAGAAAGATAACGCAAGTCAAACTTTATGTAGTTTATTGCTAGAATTACTTCTCTGTATTATGATGTATAACAATCAAACTTTCTCATCAAATTTCAATACTAAAATGTCTTTTAAAACAATAAAATTGAAGACCTCTAAGATAACAGGATCAGAAATATGTGGACTGTAGCATGTTTTGTCCACAGGATTAAACGTATTTGCCTTAGTTAAAGGCTTCAATACGCTAAACCCACTAAATAAAATTCACACACACCAATCCCTCGATAACTTGCGCCCTGATAACTTGCGAACCCGCTTATAACGCGGTGTCAGGAGTGGATCCCATTTTTTAAACCCAAAAATACCCACCCACCCCAAATTTCCCTATTTGTTGAACTTGATGAAAATCTCTATCAAAATTGGTAACGGAAACTTTGATGTATCGCTCGTTTTATCGTTGAAAATGGTAGATAGGACCTGGAAATTGTAATCAACACTATGAAATATCAAAATTAAAAATACCTCGTACAATTTTTTACATTTTCTTTCCAAACGACATTCCTAATACACCACAATCAACGATATGTAAGGAAATTTCGATCAATGAAAATGTCACGCCGAGTGGAGGCAGTACTTTAATAAATAAATACAAATTAAATAATTTTTTTTATCAATTGAAATTTGGGTTCTAGTTCCATCTTTTAGTTCCTTTTAAGTGTAATCGTCATAAGTGCAATGTGTCCTCTTGTAATTAAATGTAAAATGCGTCAATCTACCGTAACAGCTATGTCCGTGAGCGTTTCTCTGAGAACCTAATTAAGTGCCGACCATGTTTTGATAACTGACCTGTGGAAGTATTTGTTGTATTGTTGCACTGAATTAAAAGCTGGCCTCCTTTATATTATCACGTTAATTATGTCTTTTGAATAAAAAATAGGAGGTGGAATAAAAGAAAAGTTAAAAGGCACAAAAATTGAACTAACTTAAAATCTAGCGGCCTTGGTCGTATGTCGGGTGAACTCACTTTATTTGATCAATCGAACATTGTAATAAACGTTATTGTGTATGAAACAGAAACTACCTTAAATTAACCGACTCTTTCATAACTGTGATCAAAGATAACAAGGCAGCAAAGCGAAAAGAATACTTCGTAAAATAAAGAGCTTGATTTCACAGATACGTACCACTGTGGGCAAGCGAGTTTCAGAGAATTCTTGAACTGGCATTTAGAGATATCCTCAGGTATGATAAGAAATGTCATTATTATTTCCAATGAAATCACGACATTATTAATGTATTAATTGAAAAAAAAAAAAATGAGTTTCGACGTAGACGTGTCACGAAATAAATGTCGCATGTTTTTGAAAAAACAGGAATCTTGTTTGGTCGTGTATCAACAGTTAGTCTAGTTCCCAAATTGTGGACTACCGATTTTGCAAAATACTATTAAATACCAGTACGGGAACCAGACTCATCAAGAAAGCAAAAAGCAGTGACGTCATACACAGATTTTTCGCGTACACATGATGGATATTCAAACCAGTTGGAATGATCTTTCATATGTTGGATATTTTGAGAGAAAAAAATGTTATTTATACAGAATAACAAACAACTTCATTAGAAAAAGTGCATTATTAAAAATTATTATTGACGTGATTGTAAAATGAGGATTCAGTCATTCAACAGCCCAGTTCCCTAACGTCGCCCCCTCCCCGTACGGTTTTCTCGACGTCAAAGTGATTTTTTCAATTTTTGGAGGTCCCTCGGTAACTCGCGCCTCGCTTATAGTGCAGTCTATGTTTGTGGACCACGCTGTGCGCGAGTTATCGAGGTAGAGGTGTATAGTGAATTTGTTTTGACCCATTATCGAAATTGGTAGTTTTGATATCTGTCTGGGGTCAACCATGGATTATTTTCTCCTAGGTGCCATAGCTGTAAATAAATAATATCCTAATTATTAGCAGATAATCGGCTCTCTGGTAGACCATGTATGGGAATAAAAACACAGCAGATGATGGGTAGGTATAAAACTAAGATTAAATGACAGCAAGATATAAAACTAGTTATACAGAGCAAACTATTTATAGCATTGTTGTTTTGCTCACTTTTTAATTATATGAGGTAATATTTCACACCCAAGTATTTCTTTTAGCGGCTTTCTTTCCCCCTGATGTCTCTACTTTCCCTCATTGACCCTCTACTTTTTCTTACCAACTCTTTGAAAAGAATGACCCTCTGGAAAATATCTAATTAGATGCATAAGAGTCTGTATCTGTGCATATATAGTACAGTGAGTGTAATGAAACCTGTAGCAATCATAGCACCAGCTGATCACATGACTTCTAGATCAACCACCATCATCAAGAGAAGTTGACTGCCATTTCATTTGTTTAAGGACCTTTGGTAGCTAAGGAATACCAAAATCAGTTGAACCAGGAGTGCATTTTTTTTATATAAAGCAAAACTATATTAGTGATATTGATTTAATTAAAAATACTCAACATGTAAGTTAACCAAATTCATAATTCTTTGGCTACCATCATTTTCAACCAACTGAAATGGTAATCCACAATAGCAACATTTTACTAGAATCTACACTCAATCCTGATTTTCTGCATGATTATGCCTGCACATATTAAAATATTTAGCATGCAGTTAAAAATTTTAATTAGATTTTCACAACTGCACATCACAGATGAAACCTTGCAGTTTCAAAAGGGTAAAGTAACCAAAAAAAAGCACAAGGAGTACCTTACGAATTCAAAAATAAGCCCACATTCAAGCTCCAAGCAAAAAAATAGCAATTACTTTAACAAAAATCAAGGTGCATTGGGATTTGGATGAAAGGTGCATCATCAAATACAACATTTACAAAGTTTCAAAGTAATTCATGAAAAACTGCAGGACTAGCTTGGACACAAGAATCTATCATACACTGCATTCACCTGTAAGACATAAAGGGCAATAACTCCAACAAAAATTATGGGAGTAAGTGATGTCAAAATGCACATCTTCCAATGATTATAAACAAACTTTCATGGTGATTCAACGAAAACTGAGAGACTAGTTGCATTCACAAGATTTCATTATCATTACACCAGATTCTCAGTTAAAAAGGGTTATAACTCTAAAAAAAATGCAATGGCAGTTCTTTTCTGATATGTGCTTCTTCAGATGACAATAATATTTCCCAGTGATCCACTCAAATCTGTGACTAGTTGTCTTCACAAGATTGTCATACACTACATTCAGATGCAAGTCAAAAGGGCAATAACTCTTAACAGAAACTAAAAAACACTGATACGTGCATTTTCAGATGATAACCCTAATATGGACCAAGTTCACAGCGATCCATCAAAACTTTCGGACTAATTGCATTCACAAGAGTCTATCATACACTGCATTTAGGTAAAAGACAAGTGCGGAATGCGGTAATTATTCTAACAAAACTGTTGGGACCATAGTGATTTGTCCACAAATGACCATATCATTTACCAAGTTTCATGGCAATCTAGTGAAAACTTAAACTTACTGCACATGCAACATTTTGTCTTGCGTCTACTAATATCTCTTATAACAGTTGATTTGTCTATGTGTAAATATGTAGACGATGGCATAATATTTGCCTGGCAAGCCATTGAAAAAAATAACAACTGAGGGGATTGTTGTACTAACAAGATTCTGTGCTGGATGCAAAGATGGATGGATGGATGGATGAATGTAATGATTCCAAAATAATCCAACCTCTAAATGGGGCATACAAGAGAACTTATGTTGTTTTGATATGTGTACTCAGAGGCATGCCAATTGTTTATATTCGTAGATGTAAAATTGCAGTGAGATTATCAACAGCAATTGTAAGAACATGGTGTCTGAAATGCATATTTTGGGAAAGTTGCTCATGCATAAGGGTACACTGGCTTGCATGAAATGTGCACTCACATCAAAATAAGGTGTACACTGGCTTGCATGAAATGTGCACTCACATCAAAATAAAGGAGGAATCATCGTTTACTATACCTACAGCATCATTTGGTAAGTAAATATTACCGATGAGGTTCACATATCGGAAATCTGTCACACACTACAATTATTACAGAAATTTCCATAGCATTAAGTACCAAAAAGATGCTATCTTTCCTAAAACATTCAGATTTCTTTGGTACTATCCAAAAAACCATCAGAATAAATATGTCCACCAGCAATGTGAAAACAATCTTTAATAGCACACCTGTAACAAAACATTACACTCTTAAAACTCTTATTAGTTACTTTTGCCATGTGCAATCTATTTACTGGAAAGGTGTATTTCTTCTGCTGACCTTTCTAACTAAGGGGATGACAAATGTGTGAATTACTTTCAGTTATGAGTCTGAAGAAGAGTCATCATAAAAGAGCACATATCTGCATATATAAGTTTATTTCATACATTTAAAAAGTTTTAAAATTTACATTTTTTTGTACACCTTGGAAACAACTGGTTAACATTTTCAATGTAAAATAAAATTGAAATGCAAACAGAAAGATTTTGTTTATAACTAGGTAAAATATAGCTGATTGTAGTGAAATGATTTTGAAATACAATCAAATGCTGCCCCTTTGTCTTGTACAAGAAAATGAAGCTTCACTAAAATCATGAGATGTTAGATACATCTTATAACAGAATGAACTCAGTTTAGTTACAGCATTAAATTAAAAAGAGATTATTTTAAGATTTAACTTTCACTGCTTTTGCAAAAGTCATATATCTAGAAAATATTACCACACAATAAAATGCGACTATGACTTAGGTTTTATCTTTAAACTTAAAAACTGTAAAATGGAAACATTAATCTTCAGCTATGAATTTAGAAAGAAAAACCTGATAACAGATAAATTTCCTTTTTGAAATTCACATCTCTTCGTCTTCTGTTAGAAGATGTAAACTCCGCTTCTATCATGCAACCATCCTAAGATTAGAATATGTTCTCTCATGCATCCATACTGAGGATTCGTGTAAAGAATTAACAGGCTGTCTAGTGCAATCTGAAGCTCAACTGTCGGCTGATGCAGCAATATTGTCATAGATATTTGTAACATCTGGATGCGAGTTAATCTTGTCTACAAGTTTCGATACAGTCTCCAGTTCAACTGGATTCAGGGAAACCATCATGGTGGGAATGTACTGGTATTCACACGACTCTACCAGCAGCTGGCGACCCTCTAGCTTGCCCTTTACGCTATGAAGTTCCTTCACATCAGTTAAGAACTACAAGTGAAAAAAATGATTACTGACACATAGCTGCTTTAACTGTAATGAAAATGGATGCTCTTTCCATTTTCATCAAAGGCTTTGACTTATATCTGTAGAATGTGACACGTTTGAAAACAATTGAAATTTTTTTAAAGGTGCCAATCAGACATCACATTTTCATCATCATATGCTTGAGTCATCCATCCCCTGCAGCCGCATGAAGGAACAAAAAGTGCTTACTCATTCTAGCAAAAATGATATACAAAATATGATACATTCCTCTCATGTGGTTAAGACAAAGTTCATTTTACAAATCAACTGACATGTATTGACAGACACGATTGATCATAAAATATATCTGAAAGGGAAAAGCAGATTACAAAACTGCTATCAAAGCTGACACTTATTAGACACTGGTTGAGATTTCACCATAACAACTCACAGCCACCCATTTCAACGTGGTTTAAGCAGGTTGCCTTTACCGATAACTTACGCATCTCACTTAGATGCGACTTTGAGTCTAGGCTAAATCAATGTGGGTATGCGAGGAAGCTTGCCAGTAGCTTCCTGTGGATCAGTGTGATCTTCCTCCTCTAAATACACTGGCTGCCAGGTATAGCCTATCATAAAAAGTCTTCTGGTGAAACTCCTGTTGATTTGATTTTCCATTTCTTTTTAGAAAAGTGATAAAATTTACATATGGCTGCCATGCTGGATGTCTGATTGACACCATTTTCACTTAAGACCAACCAGACTATAGGATAAACTTGTGTGTACAGTTTCAAGGCAATCCTCCACGCAGTGTAGGAGGAGTAGCAATAACAAAACTTGTGCTAATCGACTGATGAACAACAGACAATAGATCATCCCACAAGCTCTTCTGGTCTATGACCAGTAGAGCTAATATAAACCTGATGCAAACAAAAACTAAAAGAAATAAGAAAAAAAGAAATGATATATGACCCTGATAAGAATTGATAGCTTTGTAAATATCCCCATGTTCTTCATTTTGTTTGAGCCTTTCACCCCCTAGAATTGAAAGAAGAGGGGCAATATAGAGAGGAAACTGCACTAGCTGTATGTATTATTTAAATGCTATACTTAAGTACCATGGTAAGAAGTTATTGATTTTCCAGTTTTTTCAAAGAAAAGTGATGAAAGCCGAAGTGGGGGTTGGTGATCAAAGTAAAAAACAGAGACATAATACAGAAGATTCATGATTATCATTATGTTGTTGATGAACAAACACAAACATTATTTATTTTATCCTCTTCCATAATCTCAGCAATACACACTAAATTTCATCTAATGGTTCACACATACACAACTGATTTCAGAATCCAATCTGCGGTCATGAGAAAAGAATCTTATTGTTACATAAACTTATTGCCATGATTTGATGCTAAAGCAAAACCAACATCACAAATTTAACTCTAAAGAAACAGTTTGCTACTTTCAATTCTGGTGCCCTAGATGCATTTAAGTGTTGCCCACCAGAAGAACTCCATGGGAGTTCAATATATTCAACTGTATCATCCAATCTGATAAACTGAGTCCAGGACAAAAACCTTGAGGTTCTGAATGTGTGTGTTTGGATTTTTAATGTAGCTTTAACAATTTTTCAGTCATATCGCTACGATGTCTGCAGTGTGTAAGTTTATAGTGATGTCCAGCACTGGGGCATCATGCCACAGACATGTTGCATCATATTCGCCCAGTTACATTATCCCGACACCAGGCTGACCAGTCCTAACACTAACCTCTTAATGCTGAGCACCTAGTAAGGCAGGTGTAAGTAACATTTTTATAAGTCTTTGGTATGACTTGGCCAGGGTTCAAACCCGCAACCTCTCACATCCAAGGCCTATGCTCTAACCACTAGGCAACCAGAGTGGACTGGTTCTGAATGTAACAGGGACTCTAAATTTGAGAAGCTCTGTGCAAGTCTTCTCAGTTACTTTATAAAGTTATTCTAATATGTATATGGAAGCAAAAATATAAAGTTTAAAATAAAAATCCCTGAATGGGACCAATGCCCTAATGGCAGACAACAATTTTCTAGGTGCCTAAATTAAGATCCTTTCTTTTTTTTAAACTGATGAGTGTTGAAACCATTTTTTATAGTCTTGAGTGATAACTTGATTTTAAAAACGGCTGCCACAGCAGTAATACAGGATTAAGATCAGCATCATTTTCATTGAGGATGAACAAAACTTTAGAAGTCTTCCAGTGAAAACCCTATATTGATTCATAACAAGATTAGCGATAACAAGATTTTCAAGATGGCCACTATGGTAGCCATAGTGGTGTTCAATTTTTATATAGGCCAACCAGATGAATGTGTGTGTATGGCAGTCCTCTAGATAGTTAAGGATGGAGTAGCAAATAACTTGAGCTAATGGACTGACGGAATATAGACAACTGACCATCTCATAAGCTCTTCTAGTGTATGATTAGCAGAGCTAAAAATACCTGAAGGGCCAGTCTACTGTCCTCTTTCCCAAGAGCAACATCCTCTGCCCCCGCCTCAATAGCAACTTCCAGGAACTTGTCCATATCCACCTTGTCATCAGTCATGTCCTCAGGCAGTAGCACAGTGATCATACCCTTACGTTCAAAACAATGCATTGCTCCACCTACCCTCCCACTGGAAAAAAAAGGAACAAGTTATCTACTGTGAATTCAGAATTTCTGGAAAGGTACAATTTTCATAGAATTTATGTTTGCTACAAAGCAAGAATTGAATTATCCAACAAATAATGATCCTTCTGTGAAAACAAAGTATTCCTTCCCCAATCCATAAATTTAAGTACAAACAAAAATATTCCTTTTTCCAAATGCATGGAAACTGATGTCCATCAAAATAAATGAATTCACGGTTTCATTCTCTTTTTCAAATTTCAAATATATCACATGATACATCAATGTAGAAGAAAAGCGAAAAACCATGCCTCTGAGTGGGATTCTCATTCCACACAAAACACATCTAATTCTATTTATTACCATCCTGCTTAAATGCATGAAGTAAACTATCAATTTGCATGATACAGTCAAACCCGTCTACAGCAGCTACCCATGGGAAAGGGCAAAATGTGGCCTTTGTAGACAAGTGATGCCTGAAGGCAAGTTCAGCTCTCAAACTTGATGAATTTATGTACTATGAATCTAACAGCATTAGCATTATTACTAGTGATATTATAATTATTATTTCACCCACCCACTCTCACATCAAATGAAGAAAACTAAAATGTGTAAGTGCACTCATTTATATCTCTCTATTCTTCTCTCTATTACACATGCAAACACTTTTATCTCATTATCAGGAGAAATATCTCCTAATTAAAATTGCCAATTGACAGCTACCAGTTGGTAAAACACATGAATGACTTTTTGCCAACTGACAGCTAACAGTTGGTAAAACACATGAATGACTTTTTGCCAACTGACAGCTAACAGTTGGTAAAACACATGAATAACTTTGGCCAATTGACAGCTAACAGTTGGTAAAACACATGAATAACTTTTTGCTAGAGCTTTTGGTACAATTAGGCATGAAACCAGGTGTTCAGAGTTAAAAAAATTGAGAGATTAAGCTGTCGCTCAAACTCAATGAGGTATAAAAAAAGCAGCTTTTCTTTTCGACCTTTGATGATTAGGGAATGAAAAGAAGCTTCCTATGGCTATTTTTAGCAGAAGTACCTAAACCGCATGGGATATCAATAGTGCAGTGTACCTCTACTTAGAGATTACATGTACCTTTATATATACCATGCCTTGCTCAACAACACAAAAGAAATTTAAACTGCATACTTGTGGTGGTCACTACTGATATGCTCCAATGACCATGGCAGGCAGTGTGAAACCACTGCTTGGTTAAGAAACACATGGCCGATGACTGCAGAAGACAGGTGACCTCTGATTACACAATATTTATATAAGAAATCTGCCAGGGGAAATTAGAACGGCTGTTGTGACCAGGTGACTGCTGAACTTGGGTAACCATCAAGACAGGTTTGACTGTATTTAAACAAATGACATCTACAAAAGACAAAATAGTAAAGTACTGTTTTTAAATATAAAAAATGGGGGAGGGGGGAGAGAAATTAATAGTTTATACTATAGCACTGGTTTCTAAATGAAACTATTCTTAATGTGATAATACATTTTGTCTCAATATTCTGAATTCAATACTTTTCAAGGGGTACCAATTTTCATAAATGTCCTGGTCACTACTAAACCCACAAATTTAAAAACTCAATGAAAAAATATTTGTCTGAGGAATCAAAAGTAATCCCAATTACGAAATTTAACTACCATCCATTGAAAATAACATCTACAACAGATACCCAAGAAATAATAAAAAATTTTAAGTAATGTACAGTATTTTGAAATTCACAGCAAAGGTTGATACAGTCATGGGACTGATGCAGAGTTAGAGTCATGGGACAGGTACAATCACGGGACAGATGATGTTATCAAGTGCACTGATGAGGACTATACCTTATATGCCACTAAAACAAAGATAAAATATCTAAATATTAAATAAGATATAAAAAAAATTCCAAATATACATGCTTATAAGTCCAGAACAACTGCAAACAACACGGACTCTGATCTGCCATCACACAATGCACCTGCAGATCAAGGTCTATGTAGAATCGTGATGCAATTTACTTCAAACAAATTGCACAGACCCAGATCTGCCAGCATACTATAGAGATCTGGGTCTATGCAGTTTGCAGTTAGACTCAACTTATAGGTGAGTATATACAGTAACTGCTTCATTTCTAACATTTAAATATCAAACATCCTTTGCATGTACTATAAGTAAACATACAAACTTATCTTGCAGTACAATAAAAACTTTCAGTAGTAATTTTTTTCTTTCTGTCAAATGTGGTGATTTTTATAAATTTTTTCAATTGCCTAAAACTTTAGTAATGATTTCTAGGAATAATTTCATGTTTCTTTATTGTTACTTTTAATTTGGGAATAAAAGACATGCAACAAATCATACTCATTTATATGTTTCAAGTAACTTTTTCACTCAGAATTAAATTGGTAAAACCTTGTTGTTACATAGAAGATTGAGGGTATATAAACCTCCCCCCACAAGCTCCTCCAACTTTCAAATAGTAACTTAGTTGTAAATTAAAATAAATACAATTGGCCTAAATAAAAAAGTGTAATGGTAGTCATATTAGGTACAGATAGCATTCTTTTGAAATCTTATATTTACTTCAAAGGTCGCACCTTGTGAAATCTGGTAATAACTGGTCAAGTCCTATCTGGACAAAGCAACAATAGTAAGTATTGCAGACAAAAGAAAACTTACAACACACATCAAACAATTAATACAAAACTAGACCCAAATCACACAGAGCTAAATAAGTTTAAATTTTACAAATTACACTATCCTGTTCAATAGTGTGTAATTTTGGATGTTTTTACCCTGATTTCCTGATAAACGACTCTATTTCCTGCAAAGTTTTCTTTGGTTTCTCAGCCAATGCCTCAATAACCAATGCAGAACCTCCTGGACCAGTGGCTTCTAATATTAATGATGATGCAGAATCACTTGAACTGGACTATAACAATAAAAAACAGACATACTTTATTACAAGACAACATTGCTGTACTTAATGTAAAGTGAAACAAATATCAAACAAACTTGCAGTTGCAATGCACTGCTGTACTACTTGATCTAAAGTGAAACAATTAGAAAACAAACTTGCAGCTGCAATAATGTGTCCGTTTTGTAAATGATTTACCTAGGAATAACCAAGTATAATAAATTAATTTTATGGCTTGAAAGTAAAAGCTCTTCCTCATTCTAACATGGTAGCTGGGATCTATAACTGCCAAGTGGGTATGTACTGAACCGTGTTATAGTGAGAATCACAACATATACAGAACCGTGTTATAGTGAGAATCACAACATAAACAGAACCGTGTTATAGTGAGAATCACAACATATACAGAACCTTGTTATAGTGAGAATCACAACATGTACAGAATCTCAATATAATGAGAATAGCCTTATATTCTGAAAAACATTATAGCAGGAATGATCAATTTAAAAAATAATAATGGTGCTTTGAGAAGAAAATAAGGACATAATAGGAAACTTTATACTGTATTCTTTCAACCCATTTTGTTTTTGCTGTTGTTATAGGTTTAAATGCCATTTTTCAGCACAAGATAGGCTATACATGGTGGCCAGTATAAATGGTGGAGGAAGAAACAGGGAAAATCCCAGAAAGAACCACAGACCCACAAGAAGCTATTGGCAAGCTTTCTCACATACCCACATTGGCAATGATCCATAACAGTGAGTGCTTTAGACCACTAGGCCACTCAGGGCCCAACCTATTCCGTATTACACTGGTATGTGTTCAGTCATGGGTACATATCCAGAACAATGTTATAATGAAGGACAGCTGTATATTCTATGGATAACTATACAAACAAGATTCTCTTATCTTTGTGGCAAGTTCATGGACTTAAAGGTAAATTCAAACATTTTAGAAATATGGACATTAATTTAACTTCACGACTTCCCAAACATACTTCTAACTGGGTCTGCTATATATTTCATTTCCTGTGGAGTTTTATATTAATTATTCCATTGAGATCAATGCTCTTTCTGAATTCATATTATCTTACAATAACCTTAAACGTCTGAAGTTCAGAGGTTACTATCTTTCACATCATAGGTACTTGGGAGATACAGTCCTGTACTTGAAGATGCGACAATATTAGTAATAATATTTTTGCCAATGCAAATTATTTTACCAGCAAAATTTACTTTAAGTTAATAATAGGGACTGCAAACAGCGACGTCACCATTACGATTCTAAATCTTCAATTTTAACATCGAACCATTTTGTCTCCTAACTAAAGCACAAAGAAAAAGAGGTATGTATCTTGCATGATAGGTACTTCTTTTGGAGGAAATCATCACCAACACAGGAGCTGAAAATTCCATAAGATTGATGGTAGACCTGAAAACTATGCCCTACAATTTGGAATCTTTATTTCTTTAACATTTCATGTGCAATACTTGATGCATGTTCATTCACTGAGTTAGAAGATATATCCATTTAACTGCCAGCAAAATGTGACCCCCACAGAAATAGTCCGATAGCCTGATGCACACAAATGAGGAACCCAAGATGGCTGGAATAAGTTTTTGGTGTGACAGTCAATGACATATAGATTTATTTTTAATTAAATAAGTATAAATGATTCAATATTGATTTCAAGCTCTCAGCTTCATAAATGATGAATCAATAATAATGAATTTACCAGTTAATGAAGCTGACAAATAACCATAGAGATATAACCTTGTAGATATGTCTAACTGTATCCAGACAATGAAATCTGATATATTTCATTTCAGTCATTCCAGTTCAGAACTGTCCAATAATGCTTTTCTTTGTACAACTGTACAAACATTAAACAATTTTTTTAAGACTGTAACATTTTATATAAATCATTAAAACAATCATATTTTTAAATTAATTTTTATCAACATGATAAAAAATTGTTGAAAAGAAAAGACCTGAGAAAGCTATATATTTTTCAATTCACAATGCTTATGCATTGTTATAATTGTGTTCTCTGCAAACAATAAATGAAACTATAAAAGCCTAGTTCTAGTGTTTGAATTAGACAATTTTCATTATATAAAGCAGTAGGGAAATAGAAATGACCAAATATTATGATTTTATCATTTAATGAGGTCTATATATCATCTTAAAATTAGAGAGTACCAAGACAAAGAATCCATGTTTCTTTCAACAGACATTCAATTTCTTAATTACCTATATCAATTAGCATACATCCAAAAGCTTGTAACTTGTGGAAGTAATCATTAATGTGTGTTGTGACACGAGATGAAAAAGATGAATTGATAAAAGTTATTTATTTCAAATCTCCGTTCATGTATTTAATACTTGTTGACAGGAATCTACAACATACTGTATGAAATGCATCCTTTTACAAGCTGTCAAATAAATGACATTTGAAGTTGCTCAGTTAGCATTGGAATGCTGCTTTAATATTTCTTTGGTATTACTGTTACTGAAAAATGGATTTTCAATATGGAAAGAATAGTGCAAACATCTGCATCTCTTACATTTATTTAATGTACCACTCATAAATGGTTACTCTACTGACTAAGAACACACATGGAAATCTTTTAGTTTCTTAGTTCTTTATAAGCAAGTGTAGGCCTACTTTTGTGAGGTGATTTAACATTTAAATGACAAGAAAACTGCAAAAAAGATCTAAACATTCGTAGATAATCTGACATTCATTAGGTACAACAGGATTACACTTAATAACAAAAGGAATGATAATGTCATCTTTGTCCGTGACTTTACAGTTCACTGAATAAGAATGTGTACGGGAAGAATTCAAGATACCTTTTTTCAAAGGCATCAACAATAACATCAATTGGATAATCTCCTTGCTTTAAAAAACTGAGACTTAACTTTGTCAAGAATTTCTTAAAACATTATTATTAGAAAAAAAAGATTCTAATTTTTCATTTAACTGTACAGTATTGTGTCTTTGCATGATTCTGGAATACATGCAAAATAGTAGTAGTTATATGGTTACCTTCATTTTAATGACATCAAAGTCCAAAAATGACATTGAATTTTCGACCTGTTGAACACACATTAACTGCAGACTGAAATTTACTGAAACAGTGAAGAGCTCCTAAAGAATTACTTCCTGATCATAAAAATGGCATCATGAAATCTTAGCCATGAATGGCATCATGAAATCTTAGCCATGAATGGCATCATGAAATCTTAGCCATGAATGGCATCATGAAATCTTAGCTATGAATGGCATCATGAAATCTTAGCCACACATCTGGCTTACTGGATTAGTCATATTCAAATTTTCCCATCACTAGTGATGCATAAGCTGTCATAGGACTACCATTTAATATAGTGCATATCACCAATGAAAATAGTTATTTTCAAGCACACATTTTATTAACTTGCAAAGGTTTCCTCTGGATAATCTACATGTACTTTCATTGTTATTAAGGTAGCATGTACAAGGTGTTTTATCTGGAGAAACATTCTTGGATCATTGGGTCTAAAATTTATAACATTTCTTTGCAGCATGAAGGACTATAAGATTAAAAAATTTACTAGTCGTGATGAATATTTACTAGTCCTTCCCACAAAACAATCTCAGACAGGTATCTAGATTTACAACACTTTCAGTTCTTAAATATCACCATCATTCATAATTCAGAAATATACATCTTGTTTAGAAAACCAACAAAAGTTACTTAAAAGTATTCACAAGACACACAGTGACTGATTCTCCAGATATTAGCTGTAAAAAAACAGATTATTTAGTAAACATCATTTCAGAGCCTTATCATCTAGAGAGAATAAAATAACAAAACAAAAGGATAAAGACCCTTATTCACTCTCCTAATTACAGACCTGCCAACCCAAACAAGACCATCTCAACAAGGCAGTTGTTTTTTTAAATCAGTCTGACCAGTTTTCAGTAAGGTGTAACAAAATATCAAGTACTGCTACTGAAAGGTTGGAAAACATACATTTCAAATGTTTGGGATTCAAAGCTTAGTGAAGCAGCAATAATAAATTTTAAATTTTATATCGAGTACAGTTGCACAAAGTTCAGTTTCAAACCCTATTCTGCTCAAAGGGTTCTTACTATCTCTCAAACTGATGGATCTGTTTCCATTTTACGTGATGACTACAATCACATGATGACTACAATCATATCTCATGAGACACATTCAAATGTACACATGATATCCAATAAACATAATAGTGTCCCTTCCTGCTTTTATTCACAAGAATCGGAATATTCCTTTTTTTATTCTGTACTGATTATTAATACTTTTTAAGAGGCTTATTTTCCCTTTGATCTTCAACATGTATTGCTTTCTGGATGCCATTTTTTATTTTATTTTTATAATCTACAGTTTCATCATGTAAATGCATTGCATGAAAAACTATGTGCAGCATCAGAGGTACTACTGTAAAATTAATCTGGTTCCTTGACTAACTCCACTAAATCTCTAATGAGTCCTGGATCCAAATCAAACATGGATGAGCCAATTATCTGGATTTTACCACAACAATATTTCCGTAGTTTTTACTTTTAATCCACAAGTCCGTATTTTAAGTGTCATTTTCGTAAGACTTAAAAACAAAATCATACGTACTTTAACTCCACAAATGATTTAAGGTATTACCCAGTGTGATTAAGTGAAGTTGACTCATTATACAGTGCAGGATTTTAACAACAGATAGGACCCTTTGAACAAAATGTCTCCTTGATGGTAATACTTTAAAGATGGTGTGTATGTGTGTGTGATCTGGATTTTTAATGTAGTTTTAACAATTTTTCAGTCATATCACTACAATGTCTGCAGTGTGACAGCTTTAAAGATGGAATAGTTAAATGTAATAGGGATTCTGATAACCATGGCAGTACTATGGCGGTCTTACAAGGTTAAAAATCTGGTTTACAGTCGTTTAGTCTGAGTTTCCTCTGATCTTTCCTTGCCCATTTTAGATATTCCAACTTTTATATTAGGGTTGAGGTTCACTGCTCATCAAAATCTGCTGATTCCATGCAATGTTGTGAGTAAAATATATGTTGTGTTTGTAATTTGCTGTGTCAATGAAAACTGACTAAAACTGACCATTTGCATCACTAGTCGCAGTACACATATCCATGATACCGCTCCAGTGGCCTAGTGGTTAGAGCATCCGCCTCGGATGCAGGAGGTCTCGGGTGCAAACCCCGGCCGAGTCATACCAAAGACTCACAAAAATGGTACTAACAGCTGCCTCGTTAGGCGCCAGCATTAAAAGATTAGTGTTAGGACTGGTTGGCCTGGTGTCAGGATAATGTGACTGGGTGGGACATCATGCTACATATCTGCGACACGATGCCCCAGTGCTAGACATCACTATAAACTGTCACACTGCAGACATCGTAGCGATATGATTGAAAAATTGTTAAAGCTACATTAAAAATCTAAATCACAAACACACACACACACATATCCATGACATCGGAGGTCCAAAAGTCATGTGATACCAAAAAAAACCCATTTCCAACACTGTATAAAATACTCTAAAATGCTAAAAGTTGCTTAATGTTTTTAAAAGAAATGAAAAGACACATAATTTTCAATGTACGTATTCCGAGAACCACTGGAAACCGGCAGGAAAAGTCAGATTCATCAATGTGGTAACAAAACCAGCATTTACGTGTTCTTTTACTTAAAAAAAACCACCCGCAAATTAAAGATATAGCTAATATAATATTCAAACTTTCTGAGATGACAAATCATCTTCATGTCAATTTTAGGGCCCAAAGTATGGTCATGTAAGGTTACTCTGCCCTATGGTAAGTTGCTACCCTATGATGACTCTGTGTGGTTTCATTGATTTATAATTTTTCAACAGGCAATGTGCTCTGACCTCACACCCAAACATAAATGTGAAATGTATCTAACATGATGTAGGAAAGGTCATGAAAAACTAAACATTTACCATACAAAATCTAGCTATGAAGAACTTGGACATCAATTTAATCAATTAGATTTTAAAAAATTATGTATGACAGCATAAATAAATGGTAACTGGTGGCTGCTGAAACTGTACTATAAAATGGACTATTACAATTATGAAAACTATGACAAGTCAAACAGGAAACTGACCGTCCTTGGGAGAGCCAACTACCACTAATTTCAAGCACTGCATAGATGTCACTAACACAAATATAATTATAGAACTACACTTTAAACACAAATGTTCATCATCTTATATGTAAACACCCACATTTGTATTTGTGTCTCAGCTGCCAAAAAAGAGGTTGTGAGTTCGAAACCTGCAGCAGCATCCCAATAAAAAAATATACTTTTATTGTATTTTATGTTTAAACTTAATTTTGAACTCACTCATCCCATTTTTTATTTTTGCTTTCACTTTTTTGTTATTCCCCTCCTAGGATGGGTAACTAGTGTTGAATATTCTTCATATCATCCAAAGATGGCATACCTTACAGTCAAGCAAAGCAATAAGGAAGAATTATTTCTGATGATCCTTTTTTAAAGTCTTAGAATTAAGTCAACATTTTTTGGAAAGAAATTATCCAACTAATGTTACTGATACTGCTTTTGAAAAGGTATCTTCTCTTACACACCTTGAATCACTGGAATGTAATCAGGGACCAAGATGACATTTTCATTCCTTTCATTGTTGAGCACCCAATATAGGCAAGATTATCAGCAAATATTGTGAACCTTTTTTTTGCAATTGTTCTGCAAGTATTAAATCAATTCACAAAAGCAGGCTTACGCTTAACCTTGTAACCAGCATGGTTTAAATGTATTTTGGACTGAATGAAAGTAACAAGACTGTGATCTGAATTCTAGCAAGACATTTCGACTCTCTCACACATTAGGTACACAAGCATGCCATACAAGTTTCTTTAGGAGTTCCTCTATTCTCTTGTTTGGTATATCATTCTGTCTGGCTTGTTCAATTATCTTGGAAAGCTGTTTGTTTTTTGCTGGATCAGCACCGCCTCCCTCTGGAATAGATGTCACAAGACTAGGTTTTCATCATAAACATAAAAAACTGAAGTTAACATTTTGATTTTCAACTTCTTGTTATATTGTCTGTAGAGGAAATTTATGATTGTTGAGATTAAGTACTCTTGTTGGTTGAGATTATTATGTAATATATTGACTGAGATTATTATATACCGATTGAAAATACTGAATGAAATAATTAGTCTACTCACTGATATCAAGTACTCTCTTTGAGATTATGTAATTTACTGAGTGATAGGAGTATTCTTTTCACTGTGACTAAGTACTCTCTTTGAGATTATTAAGTAATCTATTCGTTGAAATAAGCACTTTTCATTGAGATTAGGTACTCTCTTTGAGATTATTAATCTATCTGTTGAAATAAGCACTTTTCATTGAGCTTAGGTACTCTCTGAGATTATTAAGTAATCTATTTGTTGAAATAAGCACTTTTCATTTAGATTAGGTACTCTTTGAGATTATTAAGTAATCTATTTGTTGAAATAAGCACTTTTCATTTAGATTAGGTACTCTCTTTGAGATTATTAAGTAATCTATTTGTTGAAATAAGCACTTTTCATTTAGATTAGGTACTCTCTTTGAGATTATTAAGTAATCTATTTGTTGAAATAAGCACTTTTCATTTAGATTAGGTACTCTCTTTGAGATTATTAAGTAATCTGTTTGTTGAAATAAGTACTCTTTTCACTGAGATTAGGTACTGTGTTTGAGATTATTAAGTAATCTATTTGTTGAAATAAGCACTTTTCATTTAGATTAGGTACTCTCTTTGAGATTATTAAGTAATCTGTTTGTTGAAATAAGTACTCTTTTCACTGAGATTAGGTACTGTCTTTGAGATTATTAAGTAATCTATTTGTTGAAATAAGCACTTTTCATTGAGATTAGGTACTACCTTTGAGATTATTAAGTAATCTGTTTGTTGAAATAAGTACTCTTTTCACTGAGATTAGGTACTGTCTTTGAGATTATTAAGTAATCTATTTGTTGAAATAAGCACTTTTCATTGAGATTAGGTACTCTCTTTGAGATTATTAAGTAATCTGTTTGTTGAAATAAGTACTCTTTTCATTGAGATTAACTACTCTGGCTCATTATAGTTAAATACCATGCTTTTCAGGTTACATTTGCAGGGGACACTCGAGTTCTCAGGATGGAGGCATTTGGACCCCCTTCATCTTATCCCTGAAATGCCATTTAGAGGACAAGCTGAAAGTTGTCATTACAGAGTCCATTCTAGTGCAATCAAAGGACTTCTATTAACTCCTAAAATATTTACCAACAAACCTTAATCAAAAACACATGAATAGAGCATAATGTTCGCATTCCATGTGTTTGTTTACTTTCCTATCTCCCTCCTTTGCCCTATATTTAGAAAATCTACTTTTTCCAAAAAGAGGAGAGATGTCCACTCCTACATGTGTGGTTCTAGAAGAGACCCTTCTGCATAATTTAACACAGATCTCCTTCCTTATAGGAACAATGATAGTAGCATGATCCCTGATACAGTGAAGATAAACCAATGGAACTCCATTAAAATATTTCAAATTAACATTTAAATGTCTTTTTAATATTAGTCAGCCTGAAAAGTTATGAAAAGATTAGTTTACGCTGAGATTGGGGAACGTATCTGAAGGAGATACATCACTTTGTGGGCTAATTAAATTATATTTACAGTAACCTACCTCAGCCTAACTGCCTGTAATCACTCAAGACAGCTGTCATACAGTCGGGTCAGCAAACTTCGTATCCTCTATGATACAAGGTTGCAATACATCAATGGAATTTTCCTTTTATATCAATGAATCTTTCAAAAGATGTAAATGTGATACTTCCTTATGTCCAATAGTTCAACACAGATTTCTGGGTTATGAAGTAAATGGCCCCTTGATAGTTTCTAAAGAGGCCAGGTCAAGGTTTTGGGAGCCAAACTTTTATGTGGTTTCCAAGCTTTTAATAAAGAAACAATTTCCTCATTTGAGACAATTTTTTTCAATTTGCATTCTTCCCTAATTCAATTAAAGGGACTATCCACCATTAGATTCACATAATTCTTTTACATGTTTATAATAACCACCTTGTGAAAAGATTGTCAAATTTTAATGCTGACACCAAGTTTCTCAAACTTTAAAACTTGAAGTTTTATTCTGGGAATTTTACTCTTTTACCAACATGTATGTCTTTCCTGAAGTGTTTTGTGTACTTTGACAAACTGTTCTGAACAGTAAAGTCGAATCACTTCATATGTATCTATCTACAGTGTGAAACTTCTAAGTCAGTTCTGCAGAGAATCTGGATTTAAGAAAATGACTTTTTCAATATTTTTATTTTCATTTGAAACATTTATCTGTTTAAGTGCAAAATTACCTAAATGAAGCAGCTTCATGTTTTATACAAAAACACAAATTATGTTCATTATGCGTCTTCTTTATCCACACCCAACCACCCCATCATCACAAATACATGTACATGCTCAAGAGTTTTTTCTTCTTCCATCTTTTGCCTTATATTGCACCTGGCAATTATGGACCTTATAGTGTCATAGTGAAGGAAATCTGTATATAATATAATATACTTGCATACCAATTTATGTATAAATGTGACTTATTGTACCTGTCTTCTTTCATGTGCTTGTTATTATAAAGGTGGTCACTAGAGCTGGGTTGAATGTATATTTTCTACTGCAATACAAGCTTGACTTTCCAGTCTATATACGCTTTGGTTTAAACAATCCTAGGTTTTTATGTTTACCTCTAACAGCATTCATCGCCCTGTGAGCAAGTTTTGTCATGAAGGAGGCCCGCTGATTATCTCTTGCCTCTTTGGTATGCTTAATATTTGCCCAGTGGCTATGGCCTGCCATGGTACGCACACTGCTCAATAACAACGAACTTCTTTTCGAGCTTGAGATATGATGTGTCATGCACCAAGGCCCTAATACCATAGTAATGGACTGTCCATTATTAATGTCCTTGCAAAACTGGGTGATGTGGATTCTTCTTGCTACATGTTGAAATTTACTGGCAGAACTCTGACACAGCTGAATAATTGTTGCTGGAAACATGGCTAACTGATTTTCTCTTTCCTCCGACCAGCGCTACTCATGGAAGTATATTACAATTTAAGAAGGTCTCTCTTCCTGAAAAGGTTAGAAGTATTTGTATTTGGCATTATTAAATAAATTAAATTGTGCAGATGAAAAAGAAAATACATGGACCATCCTGGGTTGTGGTGAAAAGTTGCTATGGGGTATTAAATTTTACTTTGAATAATATGAGAAGTTACATTTTGCCCTAAAATCTAAAAAATCTAAACTACTTAATGATTATGAATGCACCCGAAAGCTACTGATTTTAAGATGAAAGAGGGTTTTCTAAGCAGTAAGATTTTGTCACTATAGAAATGTTGGCTAATATGAACCATGGCTGATTCTAATCAAATTATAGACTGATGCAGACCAAATTATGGGAATATTGTGACCAAATGTCAGGCTGATATGAAAAAATATGAAATATTATAAGTGTGATGTGTGTGTGATATTGATTTTTAACATAGCTTTAACAATTTTTCAGTCATGTCACAGCTGCTAGTACCATTTTATGTCTTTGGTATCACTCAGCTCATTAATAACAAAATATATATTTTATATTACGATCTCTTTAATTAATATTTTCTTCTTCAATTTTTACAATAAAGAAAACATACAATTATTCTCTGAATTATCATCTCTGAAAAACATTTTGAAACTATTCATAAATCAGACCAGTATGGGCCACTTTTAACACAAGCAGTAATGCATATAAATTGACTGACGACTTTTATTGACTTCTCATGCAAATCGTGTTTTCTTCCCATTATTTTTACAGAATAAATATTGTGCAAAGAGTTATTGATGAGTAACACAATCTTAAAATATACTTTGCTGTTATAATTGAATTTTTATTGTGTAAGTAAAATAGTGAACCAGTAAATCAACTTATGTTAATTTCATTCTATCCTTTGAAAATTTAGCAAATATTAATGAATGTAAATATTTCATTTCAAGCACATACTAAATCATTTCAATGTTGATTTCTGAACAGATATTTTATTATATTAACACATATTATATAATATTTCCTTGTAAGGAAAGATTACACAGTTATTTAATTACACCATTAAATTTTGTGCTCTAAAATGGTAAATTCGATTGTAGCACTAGCAGCATTAATCAAACAG
The DNA here is from genome assembly GCA_028554795.2 of Sinohyriopsis cumingii. Taxonomy (NCBI): domain Eukaryota; kingdom Metazoa; phylum Mollusca; class Bivalvia; order Unionida; family Unionidae; genus Sinohyriopsis; species Sinohyriopsis cumingii. The sequence continues at coordinate 104,989,207 of CM068840.1, read as the reverse complement.
GCATTGTAAATTGATGTTCCAATGATCTTGCTATTATTGCATTAGTTATTATTATTAATTAAGGGTATAGTGACCAGAATATTAAACAGCTGGTGATAATGGTTTTAATTACATTAGCATCAATTAGTTCAATGTTAGCAATTTGTATAAATTTGAATTCTGTTGAAAAAATTGACACAAATTTTTTAAACAAATATTAGTAAAATATATTCTTATTTCAAAAGAGAAAACACCATTTTCATTATATTATCATTTTCTCTTTTGTCATAATTAATAAGAGGTCACAAGATTATCAGAATATTGATGTATTATAGAGAATTAAATCATAAATTTGACAGGAACTCTCACTTTTTAAGCATGTATTATTTAGTATATAGTACAATATACAGGATAAATATAACATGCTCAAAAATCTATTAAAAGTATTATCATACTCCGACCAACATTAATGGACAAAATAATTTTACTGTTTTCACGAATTATGTCAGCATTAGCAACTGTATTATTTCATGATAAAATTAAGTAAACTATTTAAATTTTGCACAAAGGTGAATGAGCTGCCTCGAAAATATCTCACTATTAAATAGGCAACACCTGATAAACATTCTCACATTGTTTCATCTGATCTGTATAGAAAACAACTATGTGTGTGTGAGTGTGTGATTTGGATTTTTTATGTAGCTTTAAAAAATATTCAGTCATATCACTACGATGTCTGCAGTGTGACAGTTTTATAGTGAAGTCTAGCACTGGGGCATCATGCAGCAGACATGTAGCATGATGTCTCACCTAGTCACATTATCCTGACATGTGGCTGACCAGTCCTAACACTAATCTCTTAATGCTGAGCGCCAAGCGAGGCAGCTGTTAGTACCATTTTTGTAAGTCTTAGGTATGACTCTGCAGGGGATCGAACCAACAACCTCCCACATCTGAGGCAGACACTCTAACCACTAGGCCACCAGAACGGTATCAAAACAACTATATTATCTCATGTAAAATCAGGATTTTGTTTCCTTCAAAGCAGTTCTGAACTGCTAAACATACATTGGAAATAATGAGAAATAACAAATTTTAAACAACTGCAAATGTTGCATTTCAATCTAAGACAAAACTGAATGTTACACATGGTCTGAACCAGCTAAGAATTTGGTTCAAATTAGCTCAGAAATTTTTCACAATACATTTAAGCTTGGTCCAGATCAGCCTGCACCCGATCATAAAGGTGTACTTATTACATTAAAAGTTATTATCAGATTCTGGGACTACTTGGACCATAGCACAATCAGTCCACCAACATTCTCTGCCGATAGCCCAAGATCACTCCATGATTTTTATAATAGTAATATCAAATTTTGTTTTCATTTTTTTTTAGGTTTCTTCATATTGAAAACATGTTCATGATTTTCAGTATCCAGTTAAAGTGCAAGTCATACAGAGGTCATGAATGCATTCAATACAATTTCATTAATTTCAGTAATGGGTATAATTTTCATGAATTTGATTCCACACACCTTTAAATGGTAATTATTCACTTTACTGTCATCCTCATATACCCCTACTCCTTGGAAGGTTGTTATATATATATATATATATATATATGTGCCTCAAGAAATACATATGGAATAAATGAATGTGGCTAAATGAATGCTAAAGTATGTGGACATTTGCAGTGAACTTAAGGTGTGAAACAGTATAACATCATGCGCTGTGATGTCACAATGTGAGCAAAAAATTTATATTACCGTTATTTGTTATAAAAGACCCAACCCAATGTCATCTTTACTTGACCCAGTTTAATACCTGGTTACCATTGTGAACGTTCACAGTGATAAATAATTTTCACCTGTATTGTTTGTTTACTTAATAAAGTGAATCAAATCCATAAAGTTGGCATAATAATTCATAATTAACTAATAAGTAAATAACAGGTTATAGTAAGAATTACAAAGCCAAACAAGATCACGCAAAAATCATACACACACACACACACACACACAAAAAACTTTGGACTGAACCCTCACTGTTTGATAGTATAGGATGACCATGACAGAAATGATTTCTTATTTAAATTATTGTTTTGGGTTTAATGCCATTTTTCAGCACAGGATAGGCTAAATATGGCAGCTAGTATATCTGATGGAGGAAGAACCTGCAAAAATCCTGGGAAGAACCACCAACCCAAAAGAAGTTACTGGCAAGCTTTTTCACATCTCTATGCTGGCCTAGTCTGAGGCATGAACCCACATGGACATATATGAAATGTCAGTGATCTGTAAAGGCAAGCGCCATAGCCCACTTGGCCACCCAGGGCCCCAAAATAAATCTGCATGGACCGAATCTGTAATGTCCATGTCCATGTTATGGACTGGATCTGGACTGTGTTGCAGTAACTGCTATAATGGACCAATAACAAATCTAGCACACCATATTGGCTGCCCCCCCCCCAAAAAAAACCATAACAAAAATCAAAAACAAAAAAAACCCATCAGAATTAAGGTACATGCATAATGTAAATCAAAGCAGAGGCCTGTAGCCAATGAACTGATGTCTGCTTAGCAATTATATTACATCCAAGATGATGTTGTTGTTGTTGTTGTTGTTGTTGTGGGGTTTAACGCCATTTTTCACCACGATAGGCTATACATGGCCGCCAGTATTAATGGTGGAGGAAGAACCTGGAAAACCCCGGAAAGAACCACCGACCCACGAGAATCCAAGATGATGGTAAAAATTAAACGATATAACGTAAAGCTCCTGTTGACAGTAGCCATGCAAGTTGTTGTTATGGGTTTAACATCATTTTTCAGCATGATAGACTAGCCACCAAATACTTAAGCTGTTGTTGTTCTTGTAGGGTTTAATGCCATTTTTCAGCATAAGATAGGCTATACATGGTGGCCAGTATAGCTGGTGGAGGAAGAACCCTGGAAAACCCCAGGAAGAACCACCGACCCACAAGAAGCTACTGGCAGGTATAACGGTACCAACTGTACAAGCCCAGGTGGGCAGAGCATAAGGTGTAGGGAACATTGAATTCAGTAATAAACATAAAAAATAGCTGTGATAGGTACATTAAGTAAGAGTTGTACTTTCTGTTAGGCTTAAAAAAAGTTTAGAGTCTGGCAACATATGAGATTATGTTAATTCATATCTAGATCATATTTTTATTTTTTATGATTTTTTTTTTAAATGTGGTACACAAGGCTGAAAATGTCTGTGACTAGATAACTCTTACCCTTGACTAGTTCCCGCAGAGTTATCTCTCTTAAATGCACTGGAGTACCTGATTTTGCCCTTGTCAAATTGACAATCAAACGTTGTTCTCTATGACAGTGTGTGACAATCATGCTGAGGAAGGATAGAAAGTATATTTATTTCACAAAACATTAGCACTGAGGTCTGTGGAAAAACAATTGGTACCGTGATACCGGCAGGCTTTCTCACGTCCCCACGTTAAAAGACTTCAGTCACAAGCTCTCACTTTCATCAATCTTACATAGCAATACATAATCAGTAATTTGCTTTTAAAGAAAAATGACAAAGCATGTCCATTTATAAATGTTTTCCTGCCTGAACCTTGTACAACGTTTACCTACCGCCAGTTCCTATCATCTAGTGCCGACCCATCTTCGAAGGGCGAAAGCTATCCCTCATCGTAGAGAAGGGTGTGACTAACAATGCAATGGATTTATTTTACGAAATGGAGCGAAATGAAATCGTCTTATATGAAATGAAATTAAAACATCTTTCAAATAATCCTTTAATTCTAAATTACCTAACATAATTTGCTTGAATTTATTATTATTATTATTATTGAAATAAATATTTAAAATATTGTCACCTTTATCACATTAAATACTGAGATTTTAATGACTTTTGTGCCAAATAAGAAAGAGACCCAAACTTCAATTGTTATTATAATTCCTCTCGTCATTAAATTTAAGAAAAGAAAAACTTTTAAATAAAAGAAATACATTACAAAACTATTTCAAAAGTAACAAAGAATAGCTATTGGGGGAGAACATTTTGTTTTCATTTAAGTTTTTGCATAAAATTGGAATCGTCATGCTAAAATGGAATTGGAAAATATGTATAGAGGGTTTTTATATTTAAAAAAATTAATACTATTTAATGCTATTTTATCTTACACTTAATGAAAACAATAGTTAATTGTTTGATGTATAAACAACCCGGATGTAATTAATTTTTTTGTATTAGTCACATAACAGACTTACTTTCAAATAATAAATGAAAACATTTGTTTTGTGATTTCAGTTTGCAAACAGATAATCTCTTTCACATACATGATTCCATTCTGTATGCAGAAATTGCATTTCTAATGGAGATTTTGCAGTTTTAAACAATAAGGAAAAACTTGACAGTAACTATTTAAGTGATTTTACTGAATGAGTAACTTAAGAGTCAGCAACTGTTCATCATCAGTGCTTCATTTCTCATGCCAATTTTCCAGTTCACTACTCATATTAATACGCAACAGCAATAAAAGTGATGACTGCTTTTTACCTTTAACAATGAAATGAAACTAATGTTTGTATGAAATTTTGCAGTAAAATATCATTATTACTGGAACCAATTATGAAAAAGTTGTTTTCGACTAACACATATCCTATTCGTAAAAGAATAATCCTTATTCTCATTTGAGGCAGTATGATCAAAACATGTAAATTATTACAACATCTTGATTATCATTATAGCAATTTTAGCAAACTATATATATATATATATATATATATATATATATATATATATATATATATATATATATATATATATATATATATATACATCAAAGCTACACATTCAAAAGAATATTTTGATGATTATACTTTGCATGCCCATAATCAATATCGCTCATCTTGTAAAAACAAATCTGAATGCATGCAAGATAGGTAACCTTGTAAATTATGTTTTGTCTTGATTAATGATACATTATTTCTTGCCATTATAAACTAAAATGCTAACCACTATGCAATTTCATTAACTTAATGAGTCTATCCTTCATGATTCATAAAATGCGTCTTTGTTCCCACTTGAGACATTATAATATATATAATAATAATATATATAATATATCCATTATAACTATAGCCAACTATATATATATATATATATATATATATATATATATATATATATATATATATATATATATAGTTTCAGATGTAAAAATACTATATTTATGACTTCATTTTGGAAGCCGATATTTCATTTCGCTCCATTTCAATAATTTCTTCTATTGAGTATTTTAATGCCTACCGTTAAACAAGGTCTCATCGGTTCTGCTCTAGTCAGAAAGCTACTTATTATTAAATCAAGGTATTTGTCTGCGTTCCAATAAGTCAGAACATTCATGACGTCACATAGGGACGTTTACATGTTGCCAGTGGTGGAGGGCAAGATTGTGATTCAAAAGTTTTGATCATTGTAAAAAGCCGAAAATATTTCGATTAATTAAACTTTTTCCAGCATGGGTGACAGACGGATCCACATGAAATTTGGTGGCAATGCAGCAGCTTCCGTCGACGCTTATTTGGAATATAAAAGGTTTTATTTTCATTCGTAGTTGGCTATACAATGATGTCGTTCTAGAGTCTATAGACAATGTATGAACTTACTTTGCTTAATTGTTTGTTTGAATTTCTTCACTAAACCATGCATCTCTCATCAATATTTGTGTCCTCTTTCATGCCTCCACTCAGTTCCCATTTTGTACGAAACCATATACATGTAATGTCTATCCTTCCATTTACTCAGTTGGAATTGTTTGTTGTATGCGGTATGAGTTAAATCAGTTGTTTCCTTTGAAAGTAGTCTCTATCAATTTTGGACTTGTAAACCTTATAATTCAATCATAACGTTACTTTTGAAATATGATCAAAACCAACTATATTAATGAGGGAGTAGAGACTGTATAGTGTAACAATCAATAGACGATCAAGATCAGTGGTTCCATACTTTATTGTAACCCCTTTTTGAGGACCCCTTCTTCATTTATCTAGATCTGTAATTCCCAATCTGTGGGTCGCGGACCCCATGGGGGGGGGGGGGGGCGCTGGGTTATTCCAAACAAGCCTAAAAGCAAAACTATTAACATTTGTGGGGCTGTGTGTAATCTTTTGAAGTTTAGAATATATATATAAAACCGACTTAATGCTATATATATTTACTTGTAATGAAGAGCACCCAAAAATCAAGTGAACTCAATCCATTTCTGTCATCATTGCTACTTGAGTGCTTAGATTCAATATTGCCTTCATTAACCAATGATATTGATACTTCTCTATCATCTGGGGAATTCCCATCATTTTTCAAAACTGCCATTGTAAAGCCTCTGTTGAAAAAACTGATGCTTGACTTGACCCTAATGATTTAAAGAACTACTGCCCTGATTCTAGCATCTCATTCAATTAAAAAAAAATCTAAGAAAAAGTTGTTCTATTCCAACCAGTATCTCATCTGAAATCAGAAGCCTTTTTTAGTGATGTACAGCATTAGTCCTGAAACTACCATTCTGAGACCTTCACAGCTTTGGATAGTGGAAAGATTTGTTCTCACCCTCCATGACTTGTCTGTGACATTTGACGGGATAGACCATCTATTCTGTATCCATGATGCAGCCTTACTATGGTTCAAATCCTTCTTAGTCGTTATGTTAGATTGTTTTGTTACTACTCATTGTTCACATCGTGTAAAGCATAAAAAATACATAAATGGTTTCCTTTCCGCATCAGAGATATTCTGATAGATTCAATAATAAATTTGCAGATAGACAGGTCTAGATTGGAAAACCATATATATATATATAATTTGACCAAATAAATAAGAAAAAGGTGTTATATGAGGCTGCACCATTGACTTTCTTCTATTTCTTATAGATTTGAGATAAAAATAATAAATGCCTAAAACATTTTTTAAAAAGAATTTAATAGGAAAACCATGGGTATCAGATAAGAGCAAGTCCAGCAGTGGTTGGAAAATAAATACTGTCAAAATCGTAATTGTAATAAAACTAATTACATTTGAATATTATTATATGCTAATTTCATTTGAAATTTGCTCTATCTTCTAATATTGTTTAGGATATTTTGATGTGTTTTGTTTATTCCCGTTCACTTGAGAACCTTTCTTACAACACATGCCTTATTTCAGTGAGCTTTTGAAAATTGTACATCTATAAGATTTGAAGTTTGACAAAATTGAGGGTTGTTTGTTGTTGAGGGTCCATAAGATTCACGGTCTTGGGGGTCCAAGACACACATTTAAACTTCCATACCATGCAGGAAACATTAAGAATGAACTCTGAATGATGATGTATTATGCAACAAGTTTTGGTAAAGTGACTGATTTTTAAAAATATTTTTATAGAATTGTTGGCGATGATGATGGAGGAGTTCTTTTTACCCCTGAGCAGTATGAGGAGTATAAGAAGAAAGTTCTGCCCATGGTAATTGAAAGTTGGAATGCTTATTGATTTTCAAATTTGTTTTCATCAAGTTCTTTTGCTGTTTTGACTTTTATTTAAAACTTTCTTAAGCATTTGATTTTTGTGGAGGTTGAAACTAAATCTTTCTATGGTTGCAAAAAGTACAGCCAAACATGCCATAGTGTCCACATCTTTATAAAGAACAGGTAATTAAAGACAACAATGTGTACAAGGCACTTTATTTTATAGTTTTTATATCATTTTACCTCTGTATAACTGATACCTGTTCACAAAGAACAAACATCTGTGGCATTTGTTCACAGGTGTTACTATATGTAATTGTAAATGATATTTTTGTTAAAAATTATTTTTCCAAACTAATCCATAATATCTGAGAATAAGAAACAATTTTTTTCAATTTCACATGTTGGGATTTTGCAGATTTCCTTTAAAATCACCAGATACAGTGTTTTGGGTGTTATATGTAATTGTTGAAAAGTCCTGACTCTAAATGTACAAAGTGTAAATTAATGGATATAAATAGAAACCCTCTCTCTGTCTCTCTGTCTTTTACATACACAAACACACACACAGTCAGACATGAAGAAAAATATTGTGTGCTAATTCTCAGCAACACAAATATTGTGTTACTTAAGACTTGAAAATGTTACGTAAAAATACAGACCTCAGTAACAGATACATTGTTTAGCAGCAGTATTCTACAAGCTGTTGAGTTCATCAGAAAAGTATGATTTTTCTCAAATGTGTATGCTTTGTCACACAGCTTTACTAAATATTTTTCTGGTGTTTTTGTGGTCTAAAACTATACTTTTGTAACTTTAAAAATTTGGTTTCTTTTAAACTTACATATTAGTTAATTAGCAGTCAAAACGAAGAAATTAATTAGATGAAAACTTTTTGAAATCATAATGTCTGGTAAATAATCCTTAATCCACGCAGTAGAGGATCTCCAAAACTTGTCAACCCTTGGACAGTCATGAGATAGGTGTTCAATATCTTCATCTTCTTGCTTACAAAATGTACATGTGTAATTTTGAATGAAAATTGTTTTTTCCTATTTTTTTTTTTTTGTTACAGTAATTATTTGTATGAATTTGAATTGAAAGGCAATTAAGTTTGTTCAAATACAAAATTTGGTCTTCAGTGGCTATCAACATCAACTTAAATGCCATATATACTTAAACTCATATAATGACTTTTGTAAAACATCTTATCCAAATTAATCAGTGGCTGTCAGTATTGAAATAATAAACAAAGAAATTGACCAAAAACTTGTAATACCTGTACTTGGTGCTATGTTGTACTTTCTCCTCAGCCCATATTGATTAAATACATTTTCAGCGTCTGAAGAACCGCCTATTTGTATCCTGGATGAACTCAACAGGAATGGACTGCAAACTTGTTGGGCCACAAACTCCTTGCTTCTGTACTCACAGGTAATGATTATTCAAAGCAAGAGGGAAATGGGTATTCAATAATAGTGTCATTTGAGATTTTTATAGCTTTTACAACAACATTAATAAACAAGATCTTCCTATAGACACTTCCTTAATAAGGTCACTGTCCATTTTACCTGGATGATGGGCAACCTGGCAGTTTCTTCTATATGTGACCACCAAAATTGACCATTTTGAACAAGGCAAACTGAAGTAAAATCAGCTTATAAATTACAAATGTAGATACTAGCAGAAACCCTGATTTGCATTGTGTTTTTGTATGCAAGTTTTGCTACATTATCTTGAAATTCAATGAACGTATTTCAACTTCCAAGCACCATATAAACTCAATGGTAAATGCCAGTATACAACGAATATGGTTACTGATGATGTCATTTGGGAACTATCGATACTGAATTCAGACTTGTGATTTTAGCATCATCGACAGTTGGTTTTATACTGAAATACCAAGAAGGACAGAAAAATACTACAAATGGGCCTTATTGAAATATATGCACTCCAATTTATTCTCTCACTGCATTTAATATTCACTTTGTGCTTTATGTTTAATGTATTTAAGCATGCAATACATTATTATTTTTGTTATTCTTGTATTTACAATTGTTTGTTCATCTTGAGGGGATGAATATTATACTATACTGAGTTACCCTCAACAAATGAAGTATTTAGTATTATTTATTATTAATAAATCTATCAATAAATCAATAAATAATTAAGCAAGTAAGTAAATACTTTATACAAATGTTTATTTGTATACAGTTATAAAGAGATGACAATACAAAATAGTACATACAGATAGAATACTCAAATGTGATCCATTGAGGTATTGGGATTGTAAAAATAATTGTGTTGACCAATTCTTGGCGATTTCAAGGTAGAAAAAGTGAGATAAATTGTTAGTATACATGCAGAATAAATTTTGAATGAAAATAAAAAACCTCCAGATCATTTTTCCAAATCTTTCTTCTTTCTATACTTTTGTTAATACACTGTAGAAAGGAAAAAAAGGAAGTTATGCTCTCCTGAAGTCTGTATATGGTCCCTTATGCTGACAGTGATAAGGGATTCTAGAATTTTTATGCAATTGAAATTACAATTTTAGGTTTATGATTTGATGAAATTTTATTATCTCCTCTCTATTCAAAATTTTTCATGCATATGCTATCCTCAGCTTACCTGGAACAATGCTGTGTTGAGGAAACTTGTTAAAAATAATCACTGTTGGATAGCTTTTATAATTTTCCACGTTTTGCTATATAATGTGCCAGTAGATCTGGGTATTTTCAGTTTGCTAAGAATAATCAGTTGAACAAACAATGTAGACCCTGATCTGTGGGTGCATTATGTGAGGGCAGACCAAGGTTTAATTTTTTTTCAATTGGACTGGACTTATAAACTAGTATATATGGTAACCATTTTCTTTTCAAACCATATCTGGAATAATCAGTAAGTGTGAAAAAGTGTCTTCACATTCTGTTTCAGGTAATTATGGTAAAATAGAAATATTTTGGTAAAAACACTAGAAATATCTGCTTGTTTTCAAGTTTTCTATTATATTCACTAGCTATAGTACCTCTTTCCATTGTACATAACTCCAGATTTTTGTTTTGCAATTGCTTTTTATGTGACAAGTTAAACCGTTTTTATATTTACATCTTAGCCTATATAGAGACACTGGTATAAGAAATCCTTGTGCCAGTCCATCCTTCTGTCAACCAAACTAGTATATAGGAATCCTTTTGCTTGCTCAACACACCAGTATATAGGAATTCTTGTGTCTGTTCATTCTTTTGTCCACCACACCAGTATATAGGAAGCCTTTTGTCTGTCCATCCTTTTGTCCGCCACACTAGTATATAGGAATCCTTGTGCCTGTCCATCCTTTTGTCTGCCACACTAGTATATAGGAATCCTTGTGTCTGTCTATCATTTTGTCCACCACGCTAGTATATTGGAATCCTTGTGTCCATCTTTTTGTCCACCACACTAGTACATGTATATAGGAATCCTTGTGCATGTCCATCATTTTGTCTGCCACACTAATATAGAGGAATCCTTGTACCTGTCCATCCATTTGTCCACCACACAAGTACAGTGTATATAGGAATCCTTGTGTCTGTCTATCCTTTTGTCTGCTACACTAGTATATAGGAATCCTTGTGTCTGTCTATCATTTTGTCCACCACACTAGTATATTGGAATCCTTGTGTCCATCTTTTTGTCCACCACACTAGTACATGTATATAGGAATCCTTGTGCATGTCCATCATTTTGTCCACCACACTAGTATATAGGAATCCTTGTACCTGTCCATCCATTTGTCCACCACACAAGTATATAGGAATCCTTGTGTCTGTCTATCCTTTTGTCCACCACACAAGTATATAGGAATCCTTGTGTCTGTCCATCCATTTGTCCACCACACAAGTATATAGGAATCCTTGTGCCAGTCCATCCTTCTGTCAACCAAACTAGTATATAGGAATCCTTTTGCTTGCTCAACACACCAGTATATAGGAATTCTTGTGTCTGTTCATTCTTTTGTCCACCACACCAGTATATAGGAAGCCTTTTGTCTGTCCATCCTTTTGTCCGCCACACTAGTATATAGGAATCCTTGTGCCTGTCCATCCTTTTGTCTGCCACACTAGTATATAGGAATCCTTGTGTCTGTCTATCATTTTGTCCACCACGCTAGTATATTGGAATCCTTGTGTCCATCTTTTTGTCCACCACACTAGTACATGTATATAGGAATCCTTGTGCATGTCCATCATTTTGTCTGCCACACTAATATAGAGGAATCCTTGTACCTGTCCATCCATTTGTCCACCACACAAGTACAGTGTATATAGGAATCCTTGTGTCTGTCTATCCTTTTGTCTGCTACACTAGTATATAGGAATCCTTGTGTCTGTCTATCATTTTGTCCACCACACTAGTATATTGGAATCCTTGTGTCCATCTTTTTGTCCACCACACTAGTACATGTATATAGGAATCCTTGTGCATGTCCATCATTTTGTCCACCACACTAGTATATAGGAATCCTTGTACCTGTCCATCCATTTGTCCACCACACAAGTATATAGGAATCCTTGTGTCTGTCTATCCTTTTGTCCACCACACAAGTATATAGGAATCCTTGTGTCTGTCCATCCATTTGTCCACCACACAAGTATATAGGAATCCTTGTGCCTGTCCATCCATTTGTCCACCACACAAGTATATAGGAATCCTTGTACCTGTCCATCCATTTGTCCACCACACAAGTATATAGGAATCCTTGTGCCTGTCCATCCATTTGTCCACCACACAAGTATAAAGGAATCCTTGTGTCTGTCTATCCTTTTGTCCACCACACAAGTATATAGTAATCTTTGTGTCTGTCCATCTTTTGTCTGCCACAGTAGTATAGATGAATCCCTGTGCTTGTCCATCCTTTTGTCCACCACACCGGTATATAAGAATCCTTGTGCCTGTCCATCCATTTGTACACCACACTGATATAGAGGAATCCTTGTTTCTGTTCATCCTTTTGTCCACCACACCAGTATATAGGAATCCTTGTGCCTGTCCATCCTTCTGTCCACCACACTAGTATATAGGAATCCTTGTGCCTGTCGATCCTTCTGTCCACCACACCAGTATATAGGAATCCTTGTGCCTGTCTATCCTTCTTTCCTCCACACTGGTATGTAGGAACTCTTGTGTGCCTGTCCATCCATTTGTCCACCACACCAGTATGTAGGAATTCTTGTGTCTGTCCACCACATAATCACAGGAATGCAGCTAGTCCCACAATTTTAAATGGATCACCAGTTAACTGTTATAGTCATCATCTGTTATGTAGATAACTCACTTTGCTCCTGCAATATTTATTAGAGTTAATGCCCTTTTTTGTTGTACAACCGAATGCAGTATATGACAAAACCTTGTGAACACAAGTAGTTTCCAAGTTCTTGATGAATAGATGTGAAATGTGGTATGTATTGACATTGTCTGAAGTTGTACATAGTGACAATTCTCTTTGCTTCTGCAATTTGTTGTATGTATGTATGTATGCATGTATGTATGTATGTATGTATGTATGAATTGACAACTTACATTGCTTCTGCACTTTGTTTTAGTACATGTGTGTATGTTGTTGTTCTTGTGGGGTTTAATGCCATTTTTCAGCACACGATAGACTATGCATGGCGGCCAGTATTAATGGTGGAGGAAGAACCCAGGAAAACCCCAGGAAGAACCACTGACCCACGAGAAGCTACTGGCAAGCTTTCACACATACACACATTAGCCGAATCCTAGACTCGAACCCACGCAGACAGAGGTGAGATGGCAGTGATCTGTAATGGAGAGTGCTTTAGATCACTTGGCCACTCGGGGCCCCACGTGTGTGTGTGTGTGTGTGTGTGTGTGTGTGTGTGTGTGTGTGTGTGTGTGTGTGTGTGTGTGTGTGTGTGTGTGTGTGTGTGTGTGTGTGTGTGTGCACGCGCACTTAGCAACATCTCAGCACAGTCAAGGCAATATGGTGCAAATAAAAAGTAGTTCTTAAATGAAAAATGACGAATTGCACAAAAAACATTAGAAGATAAACCCTTCCAAATAAATATAATCATAAAGATAAAGATACAAGTTAAAATGTAAAGATTTTAAAATGAAAAAATATGAATAAAATATAAAGATGAAATATATAAAATCCATGAAAATATAGGGTCACACTTTTTAAAATAAATGAGCCATTCCCTTAAAAAACTAAGAGTTTCTTGGATGTTTCATCATCATAAATTTCCTTAATTGATTTGCACAAATCTTCTGTTAGAGTTATTACCCTTTTGACCTGGAGCTGGATATAGTGTATGACAGAATTTTGTGAATGCAACGAGTATCAATGATTTCACTTGATCACCATGAAAATTGGGAATTGTTATGGTCATGATCTGAACTTGTACATATTAACAAATCTCTGTGCTCCTGGACTTATTTAGAGTTATTCCTCATGTTGCCTTGAAATCTTAAGTATCGTATGATAAAATCTTATAAATGCATCTACTCCTGAAGTTTTTGTTAAATTATTGTGAAACTTGATGCGTACTATGGCCATCATCTGAAGATGTTTATTTTGAAGAAACACTGTGTTCCTATGAGGTTTTTTGAGTTATTGTTCGTTTTTACTTGAAGCTGGATGTAGTGAATGGCAGATTATCTTGAATGCTATTCATTTTTGATGGATTGCAATGAAATTTTACACATGTTATGGTTATCATTTGAAGATGTGGATATAAATAAAACAGTTTGCTCTTGCAAATTGTATTAGATTTATTAGCCTTTCAGTCGCTGAAGCTAAGTTATGTAAGCCAGGTGAGTAATATCTGACCCTCTTGTGGCTCATGTTGTTAGAGTTATTGCCCTTCTTGTCTTCTTGACAACTTGTCTTGCCCTACTTGATATCCATATATCTATCATCATCTCAAGATGTGGATCTCCCTTGATTTGATAGGAGTTATTTGCAGTTCCCTTGATTTGATATTATTTTTTAGTTACAGCTGCATGCAATGTATGAAAATTTTTATAAATGCATGACTCACTGTTTTCATTGTTTCAGTGGATTACTATTCAGCTGAGTACCTATTATGGTCATCATAATCAGATATGCACAATGACCATTCATTGTAATCAAGCTATTTTCAGTTGAATTATGCACTTTTTTGATGAAAGACAGGTCTCCATCCTTGGGGGTATGCGTGGGCTGCAGGAAAGGCAATGGTATGCTTACATCAACAAGTGCTAACTATTTCTCTTGTTCTTTTGCAGTTCTAATTGTTCATGTAGCAGTATTTCTTTCAGTTATGCAGTTTTGGAAATTTGTTTTGATTACACAGTGTCCGTACTTTAGTCAGGCAATATGTTTATGTTTTTGGTTTGCTGTTGGAACAGTTCCATTCGTCCATAATGGTTTCCTTGTCATTGGTTTGTTTTACAAATAAATATCAACACATACAGTGATAGATAACCAATATCAGGCCTACTTTGGTCTCATGTTTATATTATTGTATGTATTTTGTATTGATCAGTTTGCAGATGTAATCTGTATTTTTCAGGTATCAACAGCACAACTCAGATTTTGAGAAAATTCCAGATAAAGGTCCAATCCTTCTGTCCTGCAAGATAAAAGGTTGTGGCTGTAAATCGTATCATTATGTGCCCCTAAACGGAAGCACACCCATACGATGTGGATGTAAACATTTCTCAGATGAACACTCTACCTCTGTCCCACATAAGTGCAAGAAAGGTATGACAAACAGATGGATTGTTAGAGAAGAAAGCTGCATAAAATCATCCAATCTCTGCACCTTTCTTAGTTATCTCCCGATGAGAATGTTGCCATTACTCTGTCACAAACTGCATTGATGAAACCTTTCAAACCATTTGACATTATCCACTAATAGCACGTGTCAGCAACATTCCAAAGACTAATGCATCACTTGTTTATACTGTAAATCACAAAGCTTAGTTAATTTGACAAGGGAATTACATGCATTAAATATATAATTTAATATTGATGAACAGTTATTCAGCTGAATTGCAACTATTGCAAATACTTAATATGCCAGAACATAATGATTTACATTCAAGAATGAAGTGTTGTATTCTGTTTGGCATGTGCCACCTTTTTGATAACCATTCAGCTTCCATTATCATCTTAACACTAACATGGCTGCCCTTCTTGCACTTAAAGACTGGATTAAAATTTAAAAATTATTATGCCAATTAAAGAGCTTTTTTCCATCTCATAATACATTAAAGTGGAAACAAATAAACAAAGAACTGTTTTACTGATGCTGATAAATGAATTACCAGATAAATAAAATTACCAGGTATTAAAAAGTTTTAAAAAAAAAAAAACTTTTGAAAACTTCTTTCTATAATACCTTGAAACTTTTCCACACAAAACATTCAAGGAACCACAAAAGTTTGTCCTTTACAAGTATGTTTTGTTTAGGAGTTGAGAACAGTAACAAAGTTGAGAAAGTGTCCTTATTGATAGGTTTTCTTTATAATGAAGTGTCTGCTAAGACAGGTTTCAATTTGCAGTGGAACTATTTTCATCCATTTTACATGTAAAGAAACTTTAATTTCTTTTTCCAGACAAGTGCAAATGTGACAGCTTCAAGAGTTCATACACATGTGGATGTGGGGAATCATACAGCACACACACAATGATTGTGGAAACCAAAGAGCAGCGGCAGGCTCGTGGGCATCCCGTAGGTCTGGATGTACCATATCAGGCAATGGGAGGTTTAACAGGGTTCTCATCCCTTATGGATGGCTACATGAGACTTGACCCAAGTGGGATAGGTGAGTGAAAGTTAATGCTAGGCTTACACAGTTATATGGTTACAAGTTGGAAAAGTTAAATATATAATATCAAAATATTCACAACCAGAATGTGAGGGTGCTGTAACCCCCTTCCCCCAATAATGGTATTGCCAGTATGCTTCCCCCACCCCCTCTATCCCCAAGAATGGCATTACCAGTGCATAGTATGTAGAGGTATTTGAACATGGTCTAGTTCTAATATGCGTACCTACATCCCTGTTTGGCAAACATGCATTTAGACTTGGGGAACTTATATTGAAGTCCAGTTATTGCTGTAAAGAATGCTAAAGTTGAAGGCCATGTTCCAAAACAAAATGATTGGGATAGAAAGTGTAGGCACTGTATGCTATGTGGGAGCTCCAATAGTCAAACATATGAAGCTATCTTAACTAAACAGACAAGGTGTGGAAGAATTAACTAGATGATCTCATAGTGCATACAATTGTAGGATAATGGCTTCCATAAACATCCAGACATAATTGACTGGTAATCAATCTGGTATCAAACTTCATCTAGTGACCACTTTGTTTAATGTAATCTTAGACCAAACAGACAATCACAATCTAGCAACGAGAAACTTTTCTGAATAACAGTCAATTTTGGACGAATCCATCATGAATGTTTGTCTTCATTTATCGTGTCTTCTTAGCCTGTAAAGCAATCACTTATTTAACATAGTAATACATTTAACTTTTAGTACAGTTGTACCCACTGCATTTGTATTTAAAGATCTATCCATAATTTTAATTTCATTCAGTGGAAGATGCCAGATTTCTATTCATTTTTTCTCACCAGTGTATCTCGGGGAGGCAGATGTGCAACACAGTACATATATGTATCAATACCATGGCTACCACAGTATACCTGTCAATATTGTGGTTAATACAGTACACCTACATATATCAATACCATGGTTAATATTATACACCTACATATATCAATACCATGGTTAATACAGTACACCTATATATATATATCTATATATTAATACCATGGCTACCACAGTATACCTACATATATCAATACTATGGTTAATTCAGTACACCTATATATATATATCTATATATTAATACCATGGTTAACACAGTACACCTACATATATCAATACTATGGTTAATTCAGTACACCTATATATATATATCTATATATTAATACCATGGTTAACACATTACACCTACATATATCAATACTATGGTTAATTCAGTACACCTATATATATATCTATATATCAATACCATGGTTAACACAGTACACCTACATATATCAATACTATGGTTAATTCAGTACACACACACACACACACACACACACATATATATATATATATATATATATATATATATATATATATATATATATATATATATATATATATCAATACCATGGTTAACACAATACACCTACATATATCAATACCATGATTAATATTATACATCTACATATATCAGTACCATGGTTAATACAGTACACCTACGTATATCAATACCATGGTTAATTCAGTACACCTATATATATATATATATATATATATATATATATATATATATATATATATATATATATATATATATATATAAATGCCATGGTTAATATTATACACCTACATATATCAATACCATGGTTAATACAGCACACCTACATATATCAATACAATTTTTAATACAGTAACCTACATATATCAATACCATGGTTAACACAGCACACCTACATATATCAATACAATTTTTAATACAGTAACCTACATATATCAATACCATGGTTAATATTATACACCTACATATATCAGTACCATGGTTAATACAGTACACCTACATATATGAATACCACAGCTAGCACAGTTGTTGTTGTTGTAGGGTTTAATGCCATTTTTCAGCACGCGATAGGCTATACATGGCGGCCAGTATCAATGGTGGAGGAAGAAACCGGGAAACCCCGGAAAGAACCACCGACCCTCGAGAAGCTACTGGCAAGCTTTCTCACATACCCACATAGGCTGAATCCGAGACTCGAACCCATGCAGACAGAGGTGAGATGGCAGTGATCCGTAACGGACAGCGCTTTAGACCACTCGGCCACTCGGGACCCCCCGGCTAGCACAGTACACCTACATATCAATACCATGGTTAACACAGCACACCTACATATATCAATATAATGGTTAATATTATACACCTACATATATCAATGCCATGGTTAATACAGTACTTATAGGTTACTGCATTTGTATGGGAAAATGTGAACGAGTTTTGGGATGGAATACTGCACGACATTGGGAGTGCAGTATATCCTTCCGATAAAACTCGTTCATATTTTCCCATACAAATGCAGTAACCTTTTATTATATGCTCATTTTTTTTTTCTACCTAAGGTTTAATTATATAAACACAATACACTACAAGAAACAATGTAAATGAATGTATGCCACATTCCAAACTAAATACACAAGCACATATTCCTCATTACACAAATCAACATTATTACTGCGCACATAACTCTGCCCAGATAAATTTGGACTTAGTCGCGCGCTCGACATAACTTTCGAAAGAAAATGGTGTGTCTAGTTAAAATTGAAATTTGGAGTCATATTGTGAATGAATTTGCATTGCAACAACTTTTCCATTTGATCTGGAATGAATAGATTTTGGTATTTTTCTTGATTCTAGGAAATTTCGTGATTATGCACTGGATTTGTATGTGACAATTCCACATGAAATACATGAGATTTAATAAGCTAGGGAGAAGCGTGTTGACATCTGCAAATGTGTTTGTGGTTCTGTCATTGAATGTTTGAAATCATAATTTGGGAAAAATATGAAGTCTTTCAATTGCAATTATCAAAAAGACGCTATGGAATTTAATGCTTATTTCATTTTAAGTGCAGTAAGGAGGATGCAATTGCACTTATTATCGAAATTACAGCACAATTTCGAAATGTGTAATCCAGATTGAAAACCTATGACATGGCTCATGTAATTTGGATTTGCAGAATTAAGAAAATACATTTTGAGGAAATTCAGGATGTAAAACTGTAAGTATATTTTATTTTGCCATTCTTATCAGCAGCTAAAGAAGAGAGTATATGACTTGTCACTTGTATGTTATTTGTAAGGACCTTATCTTGTGTCTGTTATATCCAGTAGCTAGCCTAAATCCGTAACATTGTATCAACGTGGAATGTGCCAAAGCAGCTGGTATGTGGCAATCCACAAAACATGTTTTAGTTCATTCAGAAACAAATTTAAACAACCACAACGTAAAGAGCCTCTTACGCAAGTGTACATGATTTGTGTACAAATCAAAAGTGCTGGCATCTGCGTCCATTGTTTGTTTATAATAGAAAGTAGTTCCTTTATGCATGTGAATGCTATATGTGTATTATCGCGCAAGTTCAGTATCGGGTAATACTGAACGATTCAGACAATGTAAAGTTAACGGGGAAAAAATGAGCATATAATAAATCATCATATATCAATGCCATGGTCAATACAGTACACCTACATATATCAATACTGTGGTTAACACAATACACTTCATAAATCAATACCATGGATAACACAATACACCTACATATATCAGTACCATGGTTAATGTTATCCTTGGCATCCGTCCGTCTACGAGAGACGATGGCATAGCTCCAAAGTACGCTTTTGCTTATCCTTCTTTTTAGCTCTCTTTTCAGCTTGCTTTATTCTTCTCTTTTCCTCTGCGTTTTGAACTCCCTGCCTGACAGCTAGACACCAGCTGGAACGGTTGTTTGCACAGCTCTCCCAGTCATTGACATTGATGTTTGCTGTCTTCATATCCTTCTTGCAAACATCTTTGTAGCGCAGATGTGGTCGTCCAGTTGGTCGTGCACCTTCTGCTAACTCCCCATATAACTGGTCCTTGGGAATGCGACCTGGGTCCATTCTCTTGACATGGCCGAGCCAGCGAAGGCGCCTCTCGCTGAGTATGGAGAACATGCTGTTCATGTTGGCGCGTTCTAGAACCTCTGTGTTGGGTACTTTGTCCTGCCACTGGATGTGCAGAATGCGCCGCAGACATCTCAGGTGGAAGCTGTTGAGTTTCCTCTCGTGTCTTGCATAGGTGGTCCATGTTTCGCTGCTGTAGAGAAGTGAGCTGAGCACGCATGCTTGGTAGACACGCAGTTTGGTCTTCTCTGTGAGGTTGGGGTTGTTCCAGACCCTCTAGTTAAGTCTGGCCATCACTGCTGCTGCCTTGGCAATCCTGCCGCCCACCACAGAATCAATGGAGAGTGAGCTGGAGATATTAGACCCGAGGTATATGAAGTTCTCGACAACTTCCAAATTGTACCCATCGATGGAGACAGAGGGACGGGAGTCTGTGTCCTGTGCCATGACATTCGTTTTCTTCAAACTGATGGTCAGTCCAAATTCCTTACATGCATGGGAGAGGCAGCATACCAGCTGCTGAAGTCCATCTTCCGTGTGTGATGTCAAGGCTGCATCGTCGGCAAAGAGCAATTCACGGATGAGTACCTCTGTGACTTTAGTCTTAGCACGGAGACGGGCGATGTTGAACAGCTTGCCATCAGCCCTGGTATGGATGTACACTCCCTCGCTGCAGTCCTTGAATGCGTACTGGAGAAGCATGGAGAAGAAGATGGCAAAGAGCGTCGGTGCAAGGACACAGCCTTGTTTGACTCCGCTAATGACTGGGAATGCTTCAGATGTTGCGCTATTGAAGCACACTGTGCTGTGCATGTTCTCGTGGAACGACATAATGACAGCAAGCAGATGTGGGGGGCAGCCGATCTTCTGCAGGAGTCTGAAGAGTCCACTCCGACTAACCATGTCAAATGCCTTCGTCAGGTCTATGAAGGCAATGTAGAGGGGCATCCGCTGCTCACGACACTTCTCCTGCAGCTGACGTAGTGAGAAGATCATGTCTACAGTTGACCTGCCGGCTTGAAATCCACACTGGGATTCTGGGTAGACGCGGGAGGCTAGGATCTGCAAGCGCGCCAAGGCAACACGGGCGAAGGCCTTTCCGACGATGCTGAGGAGGGAGATGCTCCGATAGTTGTTGCAGTCACTACGGTCTCCTTTGTTTTTGTGCAAAGTGATGATGTTGGCATCACGCATGTCCTGTGGGATGTATCCCTGTTCCCAGCAAAGGCAGAGGAGTGTGTGTAGGGGCTGGAGCAGTGCTGGTTTTCCACTCTTGAGGACTTCAGGCGGAATGCCGTCGCTTCCAGGAGCCTTCCCACAGGCAAGGCAATCGATGGCTTTTTCGAGCTCTTCCAGGGTGGGCTGTGTGTCTAGCTCCTCCATGACAGGCAGGTCTGGAATGGCATCCAGGGCAGTTCCAGTGACATTGTTTTGGGTTGCATATAGCTCGAGATAGTGCTCAACCCATCGCTGCAGTTGTTTCCCCTGGTCTGTGATGACTTCGCCCGTCTTGGACTTGAGGGGGGCGGTCTTATAGCTGGGGGGGCCTGTCACCTTTTTGATACCCTCATACATTCCTCTTGTATCCCCGGTGTCAGCAGCTGTCTGTATACTGTTGCAAAGGTTCAGCCAGTAGGTGTTGGCACAGCGGCGGGCTGTCTTCTGGGCGTTATTCCTTGCAATCCTGAGGGCTTGTAGTGTTCTGGGGCTAGATGCAGCCTTGTATGCCAGGAGGGCTTTCCTCTCTGCCTCAGTCACGGGCTCCATCTCCTCCCAGTTTGCCTCGCACCAGTCAACATTCTTTTGCTCCCTCTTCCCATAAGCTGTGATGGCTGAATTGTACACAGAGTCACAGATATGGGACCACTTGGAATCAATGGTGTCATCAGGCGTCACTTTGGTGGGGGCTTCCTTCAGTTTGCTGATGAACTGCTGTGTTTTCTCTGGGTTGCTTGCACAGCAGGTGTTGATACGTGGGTGACCCTTCTTCTTGGCGTGGTGCAGCTTCTTGGGTAATATTCGCACCTTGCTGGCCACGATGGAATGGTCCGTGTCACAATCGGCACTGTGGTAGCTGCGGGTAAGGAGGACACTGGCCAGTTCTGCACGTCTGGTGATGACGAGGTCTAGCTGGTGCCAGTGGCATGAACGTGGGTGTCTCCACGACACCTGGTGGATCTCCTTGCATTTGAAGAAAGTGTTGGTCACACATAGGCTGTGGGAGCAGCACATCTCCAGCAGTCGCTGACCATTCTCGTTGATCTTGCCCCTTCCGTAAAAGCCAAGACAGGTGGACCAGGCCTCATGGTCAGCTCCCACTCTAGCATTGAAGTCTCCTAGTAAGTAAAGGCTTTCATTGTTGGGGATACTGGATATTGCCTGATCCAGAGCCTCATAAAACTTGTCAATCCCTTATAGTAAATGAATTTGCTATTTGTATGTTAACATTAATTTTTGTAAATGTTGTAGTCTAAAACCTTCAACTAAAGTTAGATGATTAAGCTTACACTGTAGCTGACACTGTTTTGTAACACAAATAATAATAATTGTTTTAATTATTTTTTATTTTGTCATGAAACATGAAAAGATGCCATTATTATCATTAAATTCATAACAAGAATACTCACACATTCCTTACGGACCAAAACTGCTGAAGTACCATTGCATTGAATGAGTACAGTCGTATTTAACACAGAAATAAAATACAGTGGTATACTGGTAATACTGTGCACCGCTAATATATTATATATATATATATATATATATATATATATATATATATATATATATATATATATATATATATACTAGCACATATATAAATGTTGTGGAATAAATTTGAAAAATAATTATTCAGGAAACAGTATACAATTCAATATTAATAATTCGTGATAAATAATTTTCAAAAACCTGTTGTTGTGAATGCCATATATACTCGCTTATAGATTAAGTCCATCTGTAAACAATATGCACCATGATTTGTCATCGCATAATGCACCAGCAGATCAGGATCTATGTTGTTTGTTCCACTGAATATTCGTAAGAAATTGCAAAGACCCAGATCTGTGAGTACATTATGCCATGGCAGATGTAGGTATGTACAGTTTGCAGTTGGACTCGATTTATAAGTGAGTACATATGGGATGTTGTATTTAGTGTATTAATGAATGATGCTTTGGGTTTCTCTTGGTCCCTCCGCAACTTATACTACTGCAGATCTGATGGGATAAAATCACAGTATTGCTAAAAATTTAATGAATATTTTTTTTTAAATATTTAAAAATTTTAAAAAACTAACCTTCCTTTCCTCATTCCAAGATTACTGTATCCATTTCCCCTGAAAGTGATGACATTTTTGTGTTAATCCATTGTTATTCCATAGGAATCTGACATACCTGTCAGTGTACATAGTAGCTTTATCCAGATGCATGCTGGATGAGTATTTGAGATAGGGTGAATGCTACGGATAGGACCCAATTTGCTGAAAAGTTCACTTAGGGATGTATCCAGAGCTGTCTGAATAGTACAAAAGAACTCACTCCTGCATGCACAAACTGACTCACTCATCCAAATCAAAAAGTATGTGAAGGATTTATGCCATCAGAAAACATCAAAGTTACCATGATTTAGATGTCATGGGATTGACGTTGCAAAAAGCTGATCAATCCAGATGAAATCAATACGATAATCTTGGCATTAAGATATAGAAGGTTTGTTTGAAAATTTAAAACATTACAAAGAAAAGAAAATTTTTTCATCAGATCATTAGTATTCTTGTGCTTTTAGTTTGTTTGATCTGTACATGTGTACAATCAACATAGCATTCAGTAAAAACAATATTGTTGTAAAAAAAATTGTATTTGGACACATTGATAGATATTTGTGGAAAGATCCTAAAATCATCAGCTGGCAGAGAATTAAAATTCATATCAAAGTACACAAAGATTAAAAATTTCTGTACATATTGGCAAAAAATCTAGGCCTGTGACAAAAGTACTCAGCTCAGTTCGTTGTCCTCACTTGCAAAGATCAAGGATTTTTCTAACCATCTCTTCCTACATTGCATTACAATCTGCATCAGGATGGACCTAACATGAGTACTGCTTTTTTTCAGGCGCTCCACCTGAAGAATATCTCAGTCAGCCCATCACATCTTCTGATCATCCATTCCTCCGGGCCAATGTACAATCCATCAAGGCCCATAAGTTGAAACAGAGAGCACTGGAAGGTCAGGATTAGATCAAGCTAGTCTTAAGGATGAGAGAGAGCACTGGAAGGTCAGGATTAGATCAAGCTAGTCTTAAGGATGAGAGAGAGTACTGGAAGGTCAGGATTAGGTCAAGCTAGTCTTAAGGATGAGAGAGAGCACTGGAAGGTCGGGATTAGATCAAGCTAGTCTTAAGGATGAGAGAGAGCACTGGAAGGTCAGGATTAGATCAAGCTAGTCTTAAGAATGAGAGAGAGCACTGGAAGGTCAGGATTAGATCAAGCTAGTCTTAAGGATAAGAGAGAGCACTGGAAGGTCAGGATTAGATCAAGCTAGTCTTAAGGATGAGAGAGAGCACTGGAAGGTCAGGATTAGATCAAGCTAGTCTTAAGGATGAATGCTTTGTGAATATTGGAGTATTTCCTTTTTTAAAACAATAACAATCTACTGAAAATCCACTGATATTGCTACATATATAAGGGTCCAAGAAATCCAGAATCACAAAGAAATTAATTGTAAGTTGATGTGCATCCTCTTGTAAAGTTGTGTTGCTGAGTGGACTTTTTCAATGTGACATAATTATTGAGATCACATTTTAGTTTTCTCCAACAGAAAGTCTTCATGACACCAGACTGAATGGATTCTGGAATCCTATGAAAGAAATCAAGGTATATAGAATTAATTATAGAGAATTATAAATATACACCATTCTATCTGGTGTATATTTATAATTCTCTATAATTAATTATATATACCTTGATTTCTTTCATAGGAATCCAGAATGACTGTGTAAATACATGAGAATTGATTACTAGGCAATCATGCGAGTGTGTCTGCTACACACGAGTGCATATAACACCAATTGAGTAACATCATTTTTTGGTGATGTGTGCTTAGTCGTGAGGGAATTTGGGCTCATGTGTGCAGGCAAAGCAATGGGTGCTGTTTACCCTCAGACCTGGGTTCAGATCTCTGTATAGTATGAATTAAAAATTCTCTAACCTGTATGATAGTGTTATTTGTATTAAAATACTAATTCTGCCTACTATTATCAAGCATTCTTCTATAGAATCCAGGGATAGCACTTTCCGTTCTGTCTGGTGTATATTTATAATTCTATCTCTCTCTCTCTCTCTATATATATATATATTAATTACCCTATAATGGCTTCTTATATAACTTTGATTATTCTTGACTCATATGCCTTATATGTATGACCTGTGTATGATATTTTACAATAAGTACTTGTTCTATTCTGTTCTGTTTAGTAGGTCTACAATTGTTTCAAATAATTTTATCTGATTAGTGCTTAGGGACAAGTGAAATAAAGAAATATGATAAGACACCTGCAAAAATCCACTGAAATCCAATTTAACTTGTAGTGCTTTCTGTTTTCAGTCTTTAAAGGAACTTTTGATTATGACCAGGTAAATGTCACAACATTTGAGTTACATATACATGATACTGTCAGCATCATAGCTTTTTTGCATGCATTGCTTTGAATTTTGTTAACGCTTATTGTCATAACAAAGTGTGCTGACAGACAATTATTTAAAAGGGTCTTAGTATGAAAGGAAATTTCAGCAGACAAGATATTTGCACATCATTCAATCCATCTATTGTAAGCATATGGAAGAAAATAAATCTAAAACCAGTCATACCAATTCACATCTTATGGAGAAATCTACTGATATACAGAAATAAAACAGTAAATGTCTGAACCTCAGCATGTTGGGCTTGCTTTAATTTTGGTATCTCGGGGTTTTACAACTGTTTACTATAACAGTGTGCAGGGATGGTCCTGGCTTTTAAAAAGCTGTCGCCAAAAAATCACCAACCTCAATATTTTGTCAACAATTTTCAAAAAGTGTCGCCAGAACAAGTAGTGTACATTTTTCCAAGTGTTAATTGTAACAGGCAATGAAAATTACAAAAGATGGGTTAGTTAATACTTTAATTACAACAAGCATTAACAAAATGTTACAAAGTGTTACATAAAGATCTGTCGCGAGTTTAGGGCTGCCCACTTGTTGAATGCAGTTTCAAAGTCTAATTTTTCACATCTGTACATGCCGATTCTCATGAAATTCTCGAGAGATGAGATGCAGAGTTTATTTCTGATGTCAGTTTTTAAGAGGTTCATCTTACTGAATCCACGTTCACAGTCCACAGTGCTGACAGGTGACACCAGTAGTCTATCAGCAAGCCCCCCCTCCCCGGCTAGGTTTACAAAGCTTGTAGTGAATTGCTTCCTAAATCCCAAGAATGATCACTGAATGCTGTATAAATTTTCTCGACAAGCAAAATAGGATCTCCATTCCCATGAATGAAATTTACACGACTCAACACCTGGCAATATTGGACCGTATATATAAGCATAAATTCACACCCAGTTTAGAGATTCTTTCACTCCTGTATTTTGAGAAATAAATAATTATTATTAATTATGCAAAACTGGGTTTTTTTGTGCTATTTCTTGTTGCGGAGTTTAAATCTCAGCAGCCGTAACACGGATTGATGGCAAAAGGAAAAGATCAATGAGTAAAATGCTGCACTGGCAACAGACATAATTGTGATTGAGATTTTTTCCATTTGCTTTGTATTTATACACAGTAGTAGGTACCTCAAATGTTATCAGTCTTCTATGAAGGTTCAGCAAAACTATTGTATTGGTATATGTAAAAAAAAGGATTAGCCATTCAATTAATTGTATCTGTTCTATTGGCGTCTTCAAAAGTCGGCCAGTTGTAGGTATAGTTCAGTAGCATGATTGACTGTATCACAGCGTACAGTACTCAGCCAAGATGTCAGCATAAGCAGATTATGATGTAACAATGCACTGTAAAGATGGGGTTGTCAATACGAACAAAGGATCGTTTGTGATTCCAATGCATTGCTTAGTCAAGTTTGTGGCTTCCTTTCATTCTCCCTTTTAATTTATCCAGTCCAAATCCATGATTGTATGTACAAATTAAATAACCAAAAAGTCTGTCACCAAAAAAATTGCCAGATGGGATATTTTTGTTGCCAATAAGGAAAAAAAATCGCAATTTGCGACATTGGCGAAGCCCAGGACGATCCCTGAGTGTGACAGATTGCAGGTGTTTGGATAAATAGTCCTTGTAATTTTAGATGCCAAGCAAGTCATATGCACATAGTGAACAGAAGAGTTCCAATTCAAAGGGAGTAACCTAGATTCTGAAATGGCCTATAAGGCAATATACTCTGTGGCTTTTATGGACAATGTTGTAATGAAGGAGTACTGTTTTTGGTGAGCAGTCATAGAAAAAAAAAAAATTAAATGCAATTCTCTGGTGACTATATCATCTGCATTTACAACAAGATTTATTACTAGTTTTGATCTGTCACATTATTTTAATACTAATTCAAACACTAGATGGATTTTAATTATTTTGTGTTAATAAAAGGTGGTCCCCAGGGCAGTGCCACAGACCAGGATGATGCAGATCTGGCAGAGATGATGTCAGCCATGAAGAGGCCAGGGGAATCTGACATGGATTACTATGAGAGGAGATATCAGGAGAGGGTAATATATCTCCTAATTTATTCCACACCCATTTGATATTACACACTTGATCAGGCATTCGATACAGCTGTTCTACCCATGCTTCTGTAGAACACACCAGGGTTCAAACTATTTAGTTGCCTTCCTGTACCTCAATGCATAGATGTTCCTTTGATGCTTTGAATCAAACTTGTATAAATCCCACTTCAGTTTGAATTTCATTCATACAGTAAAGCTAAAACTATTTTGCATTAAAAAGTATGTACATAGATTAAGTGTTTACATAGATTAAGTATGTACATAGATTAAGTGTTATTAGCCCTTTTGTTACAGTACAAAAAAGGTAGGGGTCAGTATTGTTTATGTGTGTGGGGGGTTGGTTAGGTGGCGCTCACCAGATAATATGTACTTTTGAGAGAGTGACGTATGTAAGGTGAAGTAGTTCGCATTTAAAACATGCACAGTGGAGAGAATGTTTGCATACCTCTATGCTACATTAATGTAATGTGGATGATATTTCTTTTGGATATTGTACTTTTGGAAATTTTACATGATTTAAGCACACTGCTAACTAAAATGACTGCTCCCTTGTGTTAAAAAATCAGTCTGAATTAGTCTAAAGTACAGTATACATAGCAGCTATTAAAATAGGGAAAATGAATTTTGCCAGACTAGACAATACCAGCTTCTGAAAGTGCAATGAATGAATTACCAAATATATAAAATGTAAAAAAAGTTATCGTCTCTTTTTTATACAATTTACCTCTGAAGTTCAGGAAGTGAAAATGACCAAGTAGAGCTAGCACTTTTTTGAAAGGTGCACATTTGAAGTAAGGCCAAGCTGTATACTCTATAACCCATAGTACACCCATCAATCATACACCAAAATAAAGGGAATTAAAGGTTCTTTGCATTATACCTAAGATATACAAGGTCTTTTTTAAATAGCCAGTATAACCAGTGAGGAAAGCCGGGGACATTCTTTTTCTTTAAAATCCTAACCCTATGCAAAATGCAAAACTGTATAGCGCCACCTTATGTAATAATAAAAGTAATCATTGGGATTTGCCATGGTAGGCCATGGAAGTAGGTCTAGTTCTGTCTGTTTACACACACTTACATGTGAAATGACTGTGTATGTGTATTTGTAAGATCAAACTAAAGTAGTGTTGTGGTTCATAAAAGTAGTGTCACGAAACTGAAAATTAAAAGTATTTTTCCTGACGTTTGATTTAATACTCCAGTTATTATTATTATGTCTTATTCTGTGTATATATATCTTAGCTGAAGGCAGAGAAAACAAGAGCTAGAGCAGCCAAACCACTTCCTGCTCCAAACAAATTCCACGTGGCAAAAAGGACAACTCCAACTGGCAAGGGGAAGTAAATCTCAAGCTAAGGAGTTGGAGTTGCAAGATAAACTGCATCAAAGTACTGCTTTGAGGATTTTATGTGTTTTTTTATTTCCTATATTTGTAGGGCTGTTTGATGAAAATTGAACAAAGAGGTGGATGGTTTATGGTTAATTTTTTAAAAATCTTTTTGTTGACTCAAAGATGGGGCATCCCAGTTACACCTGTTCTGAAACCTATGTACATTCATGAAACTGATAACGGTGGGAAAGTCATTTTCAACCAAAACAGACTGCATCTCCTTCAAAATATTTTGTAAGTAATAATTGAAAAATATGATGCCATAGATTTTTTAATACACTTTGATAATGATATGACTTAATTCTTATATTTGTTGAAGTGTATGGGAGCTAATTATGTTATGTTACTGTAATTTATGTTCATTTTTATTGTTCATTGTTGTTCTTGAAAATCAATGTCAGTTTTATAAAAATGTTTATTTCTTGGTTGTGATGTTGTACAAAAATATAAAAAAATGCCTAACATTAACAAGGAATTCAACACATTTTTATGATTGTCAATATTAAATTCGTCAGTTTTTACATGTGCATAAAGCATTATACACTAGTATAACTACATAATCTTCAATATTAAATCCATGTGCATTGGATGTAACTGTCTAAAGCATTGTACATGACTTTAATGTGTTTTCAGAGTTTACTTATACATGTACATATTGCATTGGATAACACTAATGTGTAAAGAATACTAAATATGTTTATTGTAATTCATTGCTTTTGAAGTAACTGAGTTTGAAAATGGATATTTAGGTCATGGATACTGTAAATCCAATATCACACTTTTATTCTGACACTTTATAATTCTGATAATTCCAAAGGAGTGAATGAAGTTTGTTTGCTGTTGTATTAGAAAGAGATATTTCAGCCTGTTTTCATGCTATTGTGTGCAGCATACCTTACCTTTAAATATCCTGATTTAGTTAAAACTTTAAAAACATATACACCATATTCCTTCTGTTTCTGAGGTTGATATTTTAAATTTTAATATTTACATCATTTATATCCATGTATACTCCATTCAGTAAAAATCTTAAGGATCCTAACAGTACTCACCTTTGCATTTCAAGCTGTTGTTACTTTGTAAAGAAAATGCAGTATCTGAGTTGGTAGAGAGTCTGAGCCATCTAGGGGTCATGTATTCAATACCGATACATTTATCCTGGGTCACCAACCTCTGTGTGTCCTTTTGAAAAGCACTTGGCCACCATTTCCTCAGCATGTATTCAATACCCATCCATTTATCCTGGGTCACCAACCTTTGTGTGTCCTTGAGAAAAGCACTTGGCCCCCATTTCCTCAGCATGTCTCAATAGTACCATCAAAAACTACTTTGTATTCCAAGATTTCACACCTTTGGCAATTGCAAAGGTGTCACTGGTGTATTATGAAACTTGTGACAGTAGCACGTGTCATATGCAGGCCTATCATATATACTAACATAGCCAAACAGTATTGAAATAAAACAAAGAGGAATCCAAAAATACACCAAATAGCACATATCCAATGAGAAATTCAAAATAAATATGTTGATTGGTAAAACAAGGGTCATCATCGTAAGATTGAATCCAGGAAATAGGGTAGGGGCTCCCTATAGACAGATAATTTAAATTTTAGTGCACACTTGGTATTTAAAGTTGGAATCAAGAATCACATGTTAGCTGACATCACAGTAAATTCATGTAAACTTTACATATTTGCACTCAAAATCATCAAACAGAATATAGCAGAGAATTAATCAGACCTGATGATTAAGTCACAGTTATTTCTCCAATTATTTTTACTTTTAGACATCTTTGATTTCTATAACACCAAGCTTACTTGTACAGAATTATCATGTATAATTTCATATGTATTGACCATCAGGTGTCTATAACAATGCTATGAAAAGAGAAACAGCTAATAGAGACTATTTCATTAGGATTTGCTAAATAGAATACATGTGTCGCTGTAAATGTTGTCAACACTTCATCTAGGTTCAGCTTGGTATGAGAGGCACTTGAATGTTTTATTTTGATATCTAGTGAATTTTGTCAAGCCTCTCCTGGTGAAAATTCAGCATAGTGATCATTTTTGGCATCTGTATGCCTATCCATCTGTCCATGCATCTGTCTGTGTCTGTCAATGCCCTAGATTGAGGTGTCTGTTTAAGTGTTTCAGGTTGAGTTCAATGTTAAAGTTTTTTTTCTACCATTTTTAAATGGCATTCATGTTACATGGAATTTGGAAATTTTGCATATACAAAGGTCTTATTGGAAAAAGTTTATATTTATTTTTAAATGATGTTAAATCATAATTTGTTTTACAAAGAACTGATTCATGTACAATTAAATAATTCGATAGCCCAGTGTCCAAAAAGCAAAGTTAACTTCACCTTGCATTAAATCCATGTAATTTCCCCTTTTGTTTCAATTCATTGCATTAGTAATCAAATTAAACATTGACTTTTGTGTCAATTTTCCCTGGGAAAAGAAAGATGATAAGTTAGAGGTTAGGCTTTTGAGTCAATTTTCAGTTCAGAGAGAGAAAGGTGAAAAGTTAGAAGATAGACTTTTGTGTCAATTTTCACTTCAAAGAGAAAGGTGAAAAGTTAGAGTATAGACTTTTATGTCAATTTTCACTTCAAAGAGAAAGGTGAAAAGTTAGAGGATAGACTTTTGTGTCAATTTTCACTTCAAAGAGAAAGGTGAAAAGTTAGAGTATAGACTTTTGTGTCAATTTTCACTTCAAAGAGAAAGGTGAAAAGTTAGAGGATAGACTTTTGTGTCAATTTTCACTTCAAAGAGAAAGGTGAAAAGTTAGATGATAGACTTCTGTGTCAATTTTCACTTCAAAGAGAAGGTGAAAAGTTAGAAGATAGACTTTTGTGTCAATTTTCACTTCAAAGAGAAAGGTGAAATGTTAGAGGAATATGTTTTATGTTTTGTAGTTGTTAATGTAATGACTATAAATGCCATTAATGCTATTGCTCTCTACCAAATTCACACTAAAAATTCACCCATGATTCTTGAAAAAAGTGAGTGAAAAGAGGACTTCGACTTTAAAAACTGTTGCTGATTTTCAACTGCAATCTATTTTTGAGGTTGCCATTTTATGCAACTATTGTTATGAAAAATAAGAAATGATGTACTATATTTATAAAGTTTTACTAGTATTTCATTAGTATTTTAATCACTTGACATACAATTTCTAGAAACGTCAGTTTAAGTGACTATTTTAATTATTATACATTTTTCACTTTCTGCACTAATTTCTTCCTATTTTCATCAACTTTATCCTACTGCAACTCAAGACAGAATCTTAAGAGTCCAGCATGGACCCTGAAATTTTAGTCTAGGTTACTTTGATTCCTTAGATTCCATGCTGCACTCATGACTTTCCCAAAGTCAGTATACTATAGGACATGGAACTTTTAAAAGTTCTCATTGCAGATCTTTTATGCTTAGATTGGGCAAAATTGGCATTGGGAATGGGACTGAATGTTTGGTCCCAAAACAGACCTAGTAAAATCCCTCATAGCTCCATAGGTAGGCTCTTGTAATGTACAGAAAGACCAAGGTTCTTGTATTAGTTTCACTTAATATACAAATGTCAGACAATGCAAATGTGTCATAAAAAGAAATTTAGTTAACATTATCTATGTACAGCATTTGCACATAATTTTTGTTTCTCAAACATGCTATTAGACTTCAGTCTGGGCAAAAATTAAGTTTTAAGTACTAAAACAAATGTCTCTAAATTAGATTATTTGTGCACAAAATAATTAGATTATGACTTTGTCTAGATCACCTGCTTAAAAATAATTAAAGAGTACAAAAAAGAAAATTTATGAATTACAGCATTCGGTTTTGAATGTCACGTAGATTATAACAAGATTGTAGACTAGTGCAATACTATGTTCACATTTAGAATGAGAAATTAGTCAAGACACAATATTCATTAAATTGTGTGATGTGTGTTGTGTTACCATATTAAGTAAACATAAGATACTGGGATTCTCTTATTGTTTTGAGGTACACAGGTTTTCAGATTGAGCTTGATGTGTTCATTCCATAGATAATTTATATGGGTATTAGCTGGTAAAAGTAGACATGAGTAAATATTGATGTGAATTATTATTGGTTTTTTTTTGTTTTTGATAAATGCTATATAATTGAAGTCTTTCAAAATAATTTTTTTCAAATTCCAAACATGCATTATGATATTGTATCAATGGAATATATTAGCTGTATGTTCATCAGTATGTATTTTCATTTATGATTGCTTTAATTTTAACTCCCACAATTACAGTGGAGAATACATTGTATTTTAAGGTTAATATTTTCATCAAGTGTGATTCTCTGAAAATTTTTATGAAAGACATATGTTCTTTGTTATTGACTGATGGAAAGGACAATACTTTTATGGATTTACAAATTCACTTACCTGATACCCTGGACAAGATCAGATTTGCAAGGTTCTTGCCTGCAGGCAAGGTCAACATATTGAGAGAGAGAGAGAGTTCATAATGCATTATGTTACGAAGTTGTACACACTGGAATCTCACCACAGTAAATATATCACCACCTTTATTAACATTTATATGTAACATATATTTTTTTTGCATAACTGTCCAGTTTATTTTATCTGTTGACCTCTTATTTCAAATGACATCTTGTCCAAGTCTGTCATTTCTATTTTGTAGTCAGCATCAAAGACAGCCTCACCTTTTGTTGCACAGAAATCATAATGTGTATATTTACTATCGGAAGCAAGTTTTGGCAAATAGGAAATAACTATTTATCTTTGAACTTATCAGTTACATTTTTAATCAAAATGTCTGTATCTATTCAGGATTTCTAGGCTTTCAAGTTCTAACCTAGTCGCCAGCTTATTGCGAGCTTCAATATGTGCTGAGTTTGTAGACTCTCACAAATCAGTGTGTCTGACATTGTTTGGATGCAAGTTACATATTTCAAAGTGACTTGGTAAATAGGTGATAATTGTTAATAATTTAACTCATGCGATTTCTTTGACAGGTTGTTTGGAAATAAGAGGTTCTTGTAATTAATTAGTTATCTTGATTTTTTTAAAAAGCGCAATTGATTTACCAAACATTTAGCACTCACAAGCAGTTTCTATTTTCTGTTATTTATGTGATAATTACAGGAGATTGATAAATACTTTTGTTTTGGTAAATAATTTAATTGAAAAAAATAACTGTACTCAGATCTGTCTCAAAAGTCAGTTTGTCAAAGATTGTTTTAATGCATGGCTTAGACCTTAAGGTGACTATGTGATAATTGAGATGATTATTATTAAAACAAATTATCTTACAGTTATGAGTATAAATAAATTATCAAAATATCTGAACTTTCATTATTGTTGCTGTAATGGAAGTGATGAGTTTAGCATAGTAGCATATCCAGGCATAGAAAATGAAACTTGACAAAGTTTATACAAACAAATCTAATCAACCGGTTACAAAGAAACAGTTTTAATTTTTCAGTTCACAGTCTTTTACCTAAACAGCTCTCTCTCTTTTAAAAATTTAGTTATTTCCAAAACCCTTATCTAGCTATCCATTTATCTGTCTACGTACATATATATGTTTTTCTTTGTTTTTTTAAAACTATATATGGATTTGAACCCTTCCTTCTCATCTACATGTCTATCTATCTGCCTATGGTTTTCAAGTACAAATTAAGAAAAGAAGTTCTCTATTTGTAAAATTATATAACATGATTTCCTTTAAACATATTTTATTTTACCTGATGTTTTAATTTAAGCTGTGATACTGTGTTCTCATATTATTTGGCAAGCTGAAATCTTCCAAAGGCAAGATGAATTTTTCAATCAGCTTGCATTGGGTACCTGACTTGATAAAATTTTTAAAACCCTAATAACGCCGTGATATTAGGGCATTAGGACTGCAGTTATCACCCAGTGTGCATGGCTGGCAGTCTTTATGTATGTGTATAGCTGTGCTTTAATGTACTTGACAATTTTGCAGTTTGCAAGATTATAAGTGAGTATATATAGTAGTTGACTGAAAATATTCAGTGCCGCATTCCAGGAGGAGCTTTTCATTTACCGAATCAATCAAGGGCAGTAAAAATTGCAGTGTGTGCAATCCTTCTATATAAAAGTAAATTATAAAACATATACATGTATATTCAATCAAACTTGCCACTGTACTAACTTTTCTTCCATGGTTCTCAGTATGTATTTTAAATTCACATGTATTATCAGTCAGGCTTGCCAGTTTGCTAACTTTTATTCAAAGTTTGTCAGCATTTGTATCAAACCCACATGTATAATCAGTCAAGCTTGTCACTTTCCTAACTTTTATGTTGTTTTCAATATCTGTGCAACATGTGAAATTATGTATACTTTCAATGTTTTTTTATATGAGAGAGAGATCGAGATCAGATTAGATGTGTTAGTATGTCTGAATACTCTGGTTTTTATTACTACACATACACTGGTATCTGGAGTTCAAAAGAGAAAGTTGATGTAGATGTTTTTGTAAATACTTTCAAAAGTTTTAAAGTTTTTATTTTTCTGCTGCTCATGACATTTCAAAACTGTTTGCATTAATACACACTTTCAAAAAATTATGAAAAATCTTGTTTTTAAAAATATTTTATCCTTAAGGAAATTCTGCTTAAGATATTCTATTTGTGACTAGGAATCCACATAAAATGTAATATTTTTAGTTCCACATCATCTTTTTTTCCATTTGTAAGCATGTTAATTTTATTGTTGACATTTTAATTTTTATATTTTATTTTTTTACTTGTTTCTGCAGTGAATAAATGTTTACTGATAAAAATAGTTGTTCTAATTATTTACTTCAAGATTGCAAATACTATTAAGCACTTTTATATTCATTATTGTGATTATTTTGCTGTTTTTTTTTTATTATTGTTGTATTGCATGAGATTACAACTTGAAATAATAATCAGACCTTTTTAGGTTCTTGTTGTTTTGGATTTAATGCCATTTTTAGCAATTGATAACATATACATGGTAGTCAGTATATCTGGTGGAGGAAGAAACCAGAAAATCCATGGAAGAACCACTGAACCATGTGAAGCTACTGGCAAGCTTTCTCACATACCCAGAGCCTGAGACTTGAACACACACACACACAGAGGTGAGATGTCAGTGATCTGTAAAGGAGAACACATCAGACCAAATGGCCACCCAGACTTTTGTTTAGGTACCAATATGTTTATCATTCATCCAATTTATAAATTCTTCAATGTGTCTATACATCTATCTATTTATCAATTCATCTGTATATCTATCTACAGGGCCTTGTAAATTTATAATCTTTGGCTATGATTGAAATATAGTATAGCATTTGTCTTTTTTATCATTAGTCAGCTCTTTTTTTCCACATAATTATTGACTTGTAAAATCAAGAACTTTTCTAAGCAGAAATGAAGATCAGACAAAAATATATAGTACACGTTCTCCATCCCTCTCAAGAAACAAGAGTTCATTATGACATAAGATTAATTCTTACCATTTTCAAAGTCTTACCAGAACTATGCAAAGAAAGTGAGATTCACCATAAATATTTGGCATGAACCTGAAACTTGGATGAATAGCAGAATGGAATAGCTGAAGTAATGCATTCAGTAAATTCTTCATTACTAAATATAAAAACTGAATAATTTAGAAATGTGACATTGTTCATTGTATGTACATGCTTCTGTAGATAATTTGCTGAAATTGTATGGAAATTGAAAAGAAATTGTCCGTTAGAAAATATGAGAACATAGTTTTACAAGTACATCATTCAATTGATAATATATTTTTTAATCAAATTCATACAGTACATATACACATGCTTAATATTTAAAACTCTAGTTCACACATTTAGATTTGAAGTTTTACACCTTTAAGTTAATTTTAAGATATTAAATATCTTTGGTTATCAAATAGCTAGAATATTTTTTAATTAAAGTTATTCATTGATAAATTTTGTTATGAGATAGTGTTTACACACACACACACACACACACACAATTGTATTAAAGTACCCAGCTTCTATAATAAACAACTTACAAATAGTATTTGTTATGAAACACAGAATGGGATTTGGATTTAAATTTTTTTTTTCATGACTATGTAGCAAGTAGTAATTAAAGGGGGCCTCTATATTGTTGCTTTTGCAGTCAAAAAGCAATTTAATTTTAACAAATGTTTGATCACATTATCAATTATTTAGCTCACAGAATTAAATATGTACTGTCTGCCCCCAAATGAATTACTTAGGTACAATGCCAATTGTAGAATTGTTACTTACCATGTTTGTGTCATTCATTCTCTGTCAGATTAGACAATTCACTGGCAAACTGCATTTCTGCAGGGAAAAATAGTGATTTGTTTCTCAGTTTATAAAAAAAACATTACCTGTACTAGTTTGTATTTACATAATTAATTCTTTACTATGCATATATTTTTATTACAGGACTTTAGTAACATCAAAATCTGACTAAGACTCGATTATGTATACATAAGCTTGTAAATCTTACCTGCCAATGCTCAGTCTGATACACAGTCAGAGACTAGGACTTTTGTAAATCCTACCTACCGATACTCAATCAGAAACAGTCCGAGACTAGGACTTTTCTAAAACGTACCTATCGATACTCAATCTGATACAGTCAGAGACTAGGACTTTTGTAAATCCTATATACCGATACTCAATCAGATACAGTCAGAGACTAGGACTTTTCTAAAACGTACCTACCGATACTCAATCTGATACAGTCAGAGACTAGGACTTTTGTAAAACTTACAGGCAATACACAATCTGATGGACAGTCAGTGACATGAATTTTGTTTGGGAGCAATTAGTTGTTGTTGTTGTGGGGTTTAACGCCATTTTTCAGCACACGATAGGCTATGCATGGCGGCCAGTATTAATTGTGGAGGAAGAACGCGGGGAAAACCCCAGGAAGAACCACCGACCCACGAGAAGCTACTGGCAAGCTTTCTCACATACCCACATTGACCGAATCCTAGACTCGAACCCACGCAGACAGAGGTGAGATGGCAATGATCCGTAACGGAGAGCGCTTTAGACCACTCGGCCACTCGGGGCCCCCAGGAGCAATTAGAACCTCTAATTCAGAAAGCCTATATGCTGAGGCACTTTATCTCATATTTCAAAAAATTGGTTCTTCAACATATTGTCTGCTATCCTCTTATTCACCTAATCCCACATTAGATGTCTTTGGGACCAAATACCAACCATTATCCTCTCATAAACCACATTTCACTCTATTTTGTGGCAATGAATTCATCCTCACCTGGAAGCAGGAACCATTATCCTCTCATAAACCACATTTCACTCTATTTTGTGGCAAATGAATTCATCCTCACCTAGAAGTAGTAACCATTATCCTCTCATAAACCACATTTCGCTCTATTTTGTGGCAAATGAATTCATCCTCACCTAGAAGCAGCAAAGAAAATTTGCAGATACTGCAGAATGTTTTATTTCCAAATCACCATCTTGGTTTTCAAAACCTCGAAAATAATATTTAATCTTTGCCAGTTCAGAAATGTCCTCACAAGCTCCTCTCATTTTTCAGAGTAAATTTAATGAAAACAGTCATAAAAGATGGAGACACGCTTGCAGTTGTCATTACAACAGTTTCTGTCACTATTTCATATTTCAAACCAGCTATCAGATAAAACATCCAGTTTTAAAACAGAAATTACAGACATAGTAAAATGTCTGTATATAATGAAGCCTTTCTAAAAATAAAATATCATCTCCTTATTTGATTCATTTTATGCACTGAAAACCTCACCAAACATTCAATCTTGACAACTTGTTAATATCCCAGATCTAACAGAAACATGATTTTGCTCATATAACGTGAAAACGGTATTTTGTGCTTTTGATTTCCTTGTCACATTCATTCTGAGGAGTAAAAGAATGGCTCATGAAGCAGCTATAATTTCCATGCAGTCAACAGTTTTGACTGGAAGATTTCAAATGCATGTACTGCTTCAAATATGATACAAATCAGCATGTTAAAACAACAAAAAAAGGGTGGAATGAAAATTAAACAAACAAGCAGCAGAGAGGGTGAACAGACCACTTAGGGGAATGGTCACCCTTGTGTTTTACCAAAAAAAATAGTGACCACTCATAGAGGTCAATTACCACGTCTACAATTATTGTTTGTCCCAAACAGAATTGTAGACGCCCCTCTCTGCTGCTATCAATATTGGGAATCATCATCTGAATCATGGGAATCTTCATCTGAATCATCTTCATCTGAATCTTCGGAATTTGTTCTATGTTTCAAGTAATATTCAA
The DNA here is from genome assembly GCA_028554795.2 of Sinohyriopsis cumingii. NCBI lineage: Eukaryota > Metazoa > Mollusca > Bivalvia > Unionida > Unionidae > Sinohyriopsis > Sinohyriopsis cumingii. Next base: position 104,949,497 of record CM068840.1, on the reverse strand, counting down.
GTTCTGATGGTGGTTTTTCTATTTTTGGATTTATGTTTTTTCTTTTTCTGTAATAGTTCATCAAACTTCGATATTGATCTCCACTGCAATTTTTACAAATCTGATATAATCCTCTAACGCCGTTGTTACATCCAACACATCTTCGTGGACCAGCATGAGGGTTTTTCTTTATAAGATAATTATGTTTCTTGCAATATTCTCCACGGCACCTTTTGTTGCATTTATCTGTTGTTCCTTGACGCAGCCACGCACAGTTGTTCATTATATTAATGATATCTGTTTAATTAAATTTAATTTTATCATCACCCCTGTTACCCAAATATTTTATCAATACCCACACGATATCTTGTTCTTGGATCATGTAAATTTATTGTTATAAATCCATGCGGGGTAGCTAGCGCCCGTGAGAAGAAATTTTTGAATTTAATTATATCCATGTCACCACCACACCAAGTTTGATGAATATTTCGCAACGTGTGTGTGTCTACGCCATTAAACACAACTAAAATGTTGCAGTTGGCTCTGATCACCTTCAGAATTTGTGTATATCGTTGAGTAACATAGATCACGTCTGTATTTTTGTGTCTCCCTCGGGAAAATATTCTGGCTGGATTTGATTGTTTATCTAGCATCACATCGTCGTATACAACTAAATTATTAATAAATCCGTCTATGGAATCTACGGATGGTGCTTCATCAATATCGGTTATAAACTCTATAACATCATTATCCTCATCCAGTAATCGCGCGTTTTCATTGAAATCTTTAAGTACATCATAACATCGCTGATCATCAACGGATGGTGCTACTAAATATAATTTATCCCATTTCAACCATCTCATTATCAGATTAAGTAATAATTGCGTCTTACCCGATCCAGATGGTCCTATGATAATCATTCTGATGGAATTCGGTAGCGCAGGATGATGCTTAACTGGCTCTCGCTGCCGAGTTGCTGAGAAATCAATTATATCCATATATGTTATAACATGAATTTATATTGTTTTCGCTGTAGAGTTAAAACTCCAACTATTGATTTAGCTACAGTTACAACAAAAAACAAAAAAATAGCGTACGGTGGAAAATGTTCTATGTGCTGTAGAAAGAAATTTTCGTTTTTACCTAATAAGCGCGGTGGTGATATTGCTAATTTGATGTCAAAGTTTCCAGGTGCTCCATGGGCTAAATATAGTGGAGAAAAACATCTACCAGGATATAATTATTGCGGTCCTGGTACCAGACTTGATATCAGGCTCGATAATCAAGATCAACCAAAACCAGGCGAGGAACCAATAAACGCTATTGATCGAGCTTGTCATGCTCATGATGTAGCTTATAAAAGTCAAAATCTACAAGATAGGCATATTGCAGATGTAAAATTAATTCATTCATTAAATTCTATAAAAAATAAAAATATTAGAGAATCATTAGCTAATTGGTTAGTAAGATCCTCGATGAAAGGTAAATTAGCGATTGGGGCTGGTAATTAATAATGGAATCAATTTATTATTCACCGAGAGGATACTGGAGAGGCAAAGCAGCAATTGGTAAACTCGCTGATGCAGCATCGGTTAAACATTCTACTACTAGCGCGTGGTTGTCCAGGCAGGCAATATGGCAAATTTATCTACCACGTCCTAAACAAATTCAGTACTCGTATTTCGATGTCAGTGTTCCTAATGAAGTTCATCAAGCTGATATTCTGTTTTTACCGCATGATACTGTGCGTGGAAAAACGTACAAGTACGCGCTAACCGTAGTTGATGTTGCAAGTAGATATAAAGAAGCAGAGCCGCTATCAGCGAAAACATCATCTGAAGTAGCCGATGCGTTTGAACGAATTTATCAACGAGGTGGTGGACCACGAGGTGGTCTGCGATGGCCACAGCTACTACAGGTTGATCCTGGCAAGGAATTTCTTGGTCCAGTATCATCGCTGATGAAACAACATAATACCAAAATACGACGAGGTCATACTGCAATTCACCGTGATCAAGCAATTGTTGAGCGATTTAATCGAACACTTGCTGAGCGGTTATTTGGATATCAATACGCGAGGGAATTTATTCAGGATAAAAGATCTCGCGAATGGGTTGCAAGATTACCAGGCGTGATAGCTGCATTAAATAATGAGATTACACGAACAACCAACATGAAACCCATTAGCGCGGTCACAAAAAAAAATATACCAACACAACGGAAAGATGCTGGAAAACAAAAAATATTAGGTGATGTCACAGTCAGTTATTTATATGAGCCTGGTGAACTTGAAGGTGGTAAAGCGAGAGCAACTGATCCTATTTGGAGTGTTACCACACACAAAATATCTACCGTGACAAGATCCACTGGAAGAAATGTAGGCGTTTCCAGACCTGCAATCTACAGATTAGATTCCGCCGCTCCTCAACGTGGATTTACACGTGAACAACTACAAATAATTCCCGCGGATACACAACTACCACCGCGATCACTCCGGTGATTTCGATCACTTAATTAGCACTAGTGCCAGCACCCAAGGCGCTAGCGCCTCTACGTCGATTACACTCAAGACAGGTTAACATGGTATTTTCTCGTGTATGACCGCGACTATTATCTTTTCTATCTACGGTAAATTGTCTTGAATCATTACTCGAATATCGCCATAACATTATACAATTACAACTGGTGCAATGATTGTTCTGCTGCTGTTTTAACTCAATAATAAATTCAACATCAAGATCAAAGTCGCGTTTATTTTTTTTGTCAGATTGTTTGTATCCGATTAATTTTTTTCTTATTATATCATCATCGATGATGTTAAATTTATCAACGATTTCAGGAATTATAATTCTACGTAATTGAGATATATTTCTGACCCTCGATACCGCTAAATAAACTAAATTTGACCACTCGATGCGATCGTCTACAATCCAGACTCGTGTATCAGAAATAGTTAATCCCTGAGACGAGTGGATTGTCATGGCGTATCCCAACACCCATGGAGATTTGTCAGCGTGTATTGCATCTTCGACCACACTGATATCAACGGCGACAATATCATTTAATACGAGATTCTGTTTCCTTGACTCTGTCAAGGGTCCTGGAATATCAACATTAATATTCTGTTTTCGTGTATCTGATGGTCTATAACACAACGGTACGGGTAGTTCTGAATATTGTTCTTTATGTAGTTGAAATAACTGTTGTTGTAAAGCGTCTCTGATTATTTTTCTACTTGCTACGATCAAATCGGTGGGTCTCCATGAGTTCAAAAAATCGTTCATTGATGTCTCTGAGATCACTCCACGTATTATTTCACACTGAATTTTGTTTGATTGTAATCTGATTAATTTTTTAAACTCCTTCAAATTTGCATCAATAGCTCTATGATCATCATCTATTTCTTCGTAATAATCAACGAAATTTTTTAACCAATCATGTGGAGATGGTCCAACAAAGGGCGGCGGTTGACCATGATCGCCACACATTATTATGGCGGTATTTTTCGTCAACAACCAATCAAGAAACATTTTTAATGTATCCAATGACACCGTGCATATCTCATCCCAAATAATTATTTTAGGTATATATTTTTCTCCCATCCGTTCAGGAGTCCATGTATCTCCGCGCCACCGAAAGAAACTATGATACGTACACGATTGTACTTGCCGCTGTTTCATCTCACGTGCAAGTCTATGTGTGGGTGTCAGCACGATTATATCTGAATTTCTAAAAACATTAATCGTTCGAGTTGTTTTGCCGCATCCACCAGGTCCATTGAGATATACTGTCTTATATCTAGTTATTGGATCACTCAACGATGGTGCCTTTGACATTTCTGATATTTTATTACCCTCACGATAAAAATCTCTCACTGGAACATCTGCTGATTCTGTATAATTGTGTAATAGTTCCTTTTTTATTCTCCACGAACCCCATCGTTCATCATTACTTGTAAATTTCATAACAGGTTCTAAATATTTACTTGAAATATAAAACGAGTCCGTTGCGACTCTGACTGCGGTCTCAGGAAATCTATTAATCATCGATAATAAATTTATAGAAACATAAGCCAACATGGAAGATCTTAGATGAGTATATTGCGGGGATACGTCATTTATGTAACTAACGATCGTACCTAATTTTGTTCCGTCGGATAAATAAACACTCTCTCGATTTACAAATGTATTTTTCGCCGTTGTATCAGCGATTATAAAATCGTACTCGGCATCATCTAAAATTAATCGTGCGTGATGTCTTTTATAATCATATGCACCACCTTGAGTAAATTTACCTATAATTTTTCTACCGAGATCTTTTGCGGTTTTGAGTCTATTAGGAATATCATCTTCGGAAATATCCTTAAACTCGCTGATAACTTCAGAATCTGACATGGGCAACCAAACTTTGGTCTGTGCATGATATGATATAATTGCCTCACTGACCACCAACGATGTCAGTATCATACAATCTAGCATATATCGTAACAAAACTATAGGTGCCCAACGTTTTTCACAAAAATGTCTACCAAACCAAACATAACAAATCTTGTGAAGATTTTCGTTAAGCTCGAATGATTCAATACAGGCGAATCCAGTCAGATCAAAATCAGGTAATGGTCCATTAATTGCCACTCGCGTCATCTCGTTTGTAGGGTGACCAAATCTTTCAAAGTACGTAGAACAATCTCCGTATCCCAGAAAACTTCCTGGATAATATGCAACCATATCAACCGAAATAACATCATTGTAATTGTATTTGGTATTCCATAATCCGCCATGTCCATATTCGACGCAACTTGCGCGTACGTCCTCGAGTAAATCAAATCGTGTTGGTTTCCATGAATTTCGTTCTCTGGCGAAATGAGCCGCAACAGATGGAACGGTAAAACAATTAGTTAGTAATTTGTCAGTATTTTCCGCGTGCTTGCACTGTAAAAACGTCGCAAGATTTGTCATCTCGTCATGGAGGGATTCTGTGCGATATATTTCACCGTTCGGTTTGACAAACTGATCAAATTCACCCTCCTCATTACTTTTAAATAACCATACCGATACAGGATCGGTTTTACTTATTTCGTTGATAAAATCAAACATACTATCTGCCACAGAATTATCTGCCCCCATATCTGGGGAGTAAAATCTAACAGTTCGATCACGTGGAAATATTGTTACCGCGTTAGTCCATGCGTGCGCGTTATGATCGATAATATTTATTGGAGCTCCCTTCGATTTATATTTCGACTGGTACAGTACTTCTCCCGTTATTGTCGCTACGGCTATTGGAAATTTTAATATTTTTCCTAACTCAGCAACATCTTTTATTGTAGCACCGGTATCCTTAACTGAATCAGCCCACGAGTTTATTTTTTCACGCCTTAAATCAGTTAATCCATTTCCACGCATCGCGTTTGTAAAGTGTTCTATTACTCGTTCAGCTACACAATTTAACCTTGAAAATTTCATCGGCGCTAGTTTATCAACGTTAGGTTTTTTATTTATCTCATAGATTCCATAAATAACCGCCGTTACAGGATATGCTCGTTCATAATACGGTTTATCAATACCTGTCAGTAGACCCGGTCTGGAATTTTTACTTAATATGATAGTTTTATTATTACCAAGGACAGGATCATATTTGTCACGGATAATCCAACTACCTGTTTCTGTTAATACAATAAATTTTACTCTGAAGAAATATTTTTGATTGCCCTCGTATTCAGCGATGTAGTTAATGATAGTTGCCGCTCGCTTGTCGTTCATTGTGGCGTCCGTGACAGCTTCCGTGACAAAGTCAGTGTTGCGCATAATCTTGAACGTTGACCATGTATGAGATGCACCATCCGTGTAAAATTCTTTCTTGGCGTCGTGAATTTTCGAGATCAAACTTTTATTTTTCGGATCAACCAGATCTCGTACTGGCAAGTCAGAAGATAATCTGTCAAGGTTGAATTTATACTTAACAGGCCTAGTTTGGGATAATCTCTCAAACTCGTTCATATAATTAAAACAAATATTTAAATAAAGAAAATTATATATATATATATATATATATATATATATATATATATATATATATATATATATATATATATATATATATATATATATATATATATATACAATGTCCCAATGTAGATGGTTGATGATCGGCTCAGTAAATCGATGCAACAAATCCTGTAGAAAGGAATTTTGTTGGATGCACTCACAAAACATACGACGAGGAAGTCTAGGACCAATACCATGTCTACGGTGTGGTATTGGAGTGCGAGGAAAGACAGAATTATGTGGGAAGTGCGGCGGGAAACGGTTCAGAGAACTTAAAAGATATTATGACAAAAAAAATAATAGTGGTGAAAACGCTATAAAATCCGTGGAGGATTATATATCAAGATTTCAGACAAACAATGATTTAAACATATAATATTATTATAATGGAGCAAAATATATTTGTCCCACATCCTGTCATAACAAACTATGAATCAAATATTAATGGTATCATCAGACACTGCAAGTTGAAGAGACCAGTTGGCGTTGTTTCTAATACTGGCTATCTAAGGTTCGCATGCGAGGGGGGGGAAGAAACATTATTTGTGTCATAGATTTACATACGAGTGTCACAAGGGTTTGATCAATGACGGTCTTGTTATTGATCATATTGACGGGGATACTCAAAACAATAATTTATCCAACCTTCGTGTTGTCACATACAGCGAGAATAATACATGTGGAAATACAGGAAGATATAAGACAATCGGAAAGAGGGCGGTAATTTCCACAAACATAGAAACCGGCAAAGAAATTATGTTTCAGTCTATGAACGCGGCTGCGACATATTTTGATATTAACTCGCGTGTGGTAAAATACGTCGCAGATAATATAACCAGATCTACTTTCTCGAAAAAATATAAACAGAAAATTATCTTTAAGTATCAATAACTATCATCACCACATTATTAACTATCATCACCACATTATTAACTATCATCACCACATTGAATTAATTTTTTAATTTATGTCACAGTAGGTCCTCCATACACTACTGAATTTTTGATTACATAAGGGGAGATTACTTTGTAATATATAGTTTTCTTCGTAGATGGTTGGTTTTTTATGATCGTAATTAGTCAGTTTAACTAATTACATCGTAACTAATTACATCGTAACTAATTACTCGTAGAAGTATTATTTATGTTTTTTAAATATTTCCCCATCATACAACACATGATAATGTTATTGATCCGTAGGAAGCTGTGTGTGAAACAGAAACCGTTGCTCATTGTAATCGACCTGCAGTTGTGTGTTCACTGAACTTACATTCTGGAAAGTTCTTTGACTGGTGCATTAATGCCACTTTTATTATTGATTCTCAGTCTACTTAGGAAAACCGCTACAAATACAGAAACTGTTGTTTATTGATTCTCAGTCTACTTAGGAAAACCGCCACAAATACAGAAACTATTATTCAGAAACTGTTATAAATACAGAAACTGTTATTATTCAGAAACCGCTACAAATACAGAAACTGTTATAAATACAGAAACTGTTATTATTCAGAAACCGCTACAAATACAGAAACTGTTATTATTCAGAAACTGTTATTATTCAGAAACCGCTACAAATACAGAAACTGTTATAAATACAGAAACTGTTATTATTCAGAAACCGCTGTTTACTGTAAATATTGGTTCCTTAGCTATATATTAACTTCCGAAACATATGTTCGTAACAATGTTTGATAGCTCGATCAGTATGGTATTGGACTGTGACGCTCGCGGTCCAGGATCGAATCCCCATGGCTGACAATTTGTCGGTGGTGCGCATAATTGCGATTTTTATAATAGTGGGGGGAACCGCAAGAAACCCCCCCCCCCGCTCAGCAAATTCCCAACCACAATATTGACTTGTGGTTGATACATATTTTCGTATCACCCACTGGATTAATTATTGTGGGTGGGATTTTGCTGAGCGTACATGTTTGTACTGTCCTTAGTTAGTGCCGTTTCATTCATAATCTGAGCTCGCTATTACACTCGATAGGGGCTCTTCATTCATTGTATATATCCATTTCATTGTATATATGTATATCCTCTAAACTTGGTAGATTGCGGTGGCAAGCTACGAGTTTAATGAGGACTGTGCTGTCCTTGTGCTGTCCTTAGTTAGTGCCGTTTCATTCATAATCTGAGCTCGCTAATACACTCGATAGGGGCTCTTCATTCATTGTATATAACCATTTCATTGTATATATGTTATATGTATATCCTGTAAACTTGGTAGATTGCGGTGGCAAGCTACGAGTTTAACGAGGACTGTGCTGTCCTTGTGCTGTCCTTAGTTAGTTATATGTATATCCTCTAAACTTGGTAGATTGCGGTGGCAAGCTACGAGTTTAATGAGGACTGTGCTGTCCTTAGTTAGTTATATGTTATGTGTATATCCTCTAAACTTGGTAGATTGCGGTGGCAAGCTACGAGTTTAATGAGGACTGTGCTGTCCTTGTGCTGTCCTTAGTTAGTTATATGTTATATGTATATCCTATAAACTTGGTAGATTGCGGTGGCAAGCTACGAGTTTAATGAGGACTGTGCTGTCCTCCCTCTTGGGCCTCTAGACCGTTGTTTGGCGGGTTAGGGGCTCTCGTAGAGGGAATATTTGCCTAATGAACTTGGTAGATTGCGGTGGCAAGCTACGAGTTCTTGGTTGTGCTGTCCCTGAAACATCCCGACGAACTCGCTAATACACTCGATAGGTGTTCTAGGGATATTTTTTTATTTTAAAGATTTATATATTATATAATGAACCATGAAAATATCAATGATGTAATTGTCGCTATTAAAAAATTAAAAAAAGATGGAATTAATATATCTGATGAACTTAATCCTGAAAAAATAGTTTCTGACTTTGAGATTTTACAAGAACGTAAAACCATGGGGACACACACACTATCATCTGAATACAGGCTCATGAAACGGATTCAATCGGCAATGTTTCAGTCGCTAGCTACCGTAGAAGATGATCATGTGAAGGAGTTCGTTCCTCTTTCTACCGCCGTAGAAAGAATTAAGTCGTTATTATCCCACGAGTATGAGGCAAAGAAAACGATTAGTACCCGTATAAGACTATTAAGAAAAATTATGTTAGATCGTGAAACGATCCAAGGTAACTTCGTTACTGGTGAAACGATCCAGAGTAACCTCGTTACTGGTGAAACGATCCAGAGTAACCTCATTACTGGTGATAATGAAAATGAAAGTTTTGGTAACTGGGGTCCATGTCAACGCTGACCACGTGTATTGGTAGTCAAAATCAAGAAAGTTCTAACCTTGTCAAATTTGTTCCTAATAAATTTTATTTATTATAAATTTTATTTATTATAAATTTTATTTATTAATAATATTATTTTTACTGAGGATTTATTTTTTTTTACTAAAATCAAGAAAAATGCACAAATTACTTGATTCTGACGGGGTAGTTGGTAGTCAAAATCAAAGAAAAATGCACGAACTACTTGATTTCTGACGGGGTAGTTGGTAGTCAAAATCAGGAAAATTGAGCAATTTCGTTGTATTTTAGTAAAAAAAAAATAAAAATCTCAGTAAAAATAATATTATTAATAAATAAAATTAATTTATAATAAATAAAATTTGTTAGGAACAATTTGACAAGGTTAGAACTTTCTTGATTTTGACGGGGTAGTTGGTAGTCAAAATCAAGTAGTTCGTGCATTTTTATGTTTCTGAGGGGGTAGTTGGTAGTCAAAATTAAGTAGTTCGTGCATTTTTATGTTTCTGAGGGGGTAGTTGGTAGTCAAAATCAAGTAATTTGTACAATTTCAGTAAAAATCAGGAAAATTAATAAATGTTATTTTTTTTGTGATAGAAATTTTAATTTTACTTTCATCGACTAGCTTTTTTAGTTGCCTAGGCCGATTAATTTGTACCAAACACAAATTTGTGCCAGTAATAATAAAATATTTTTTTAAGTTGATCGAATTTGATTCTGAAGATCTACGACAAAAGTCCTTAGACAGAAATCCTTACGAGGGAAGTCCTTAGACAGAAATCCTTACGACGGAAGTCCTTACGACGGAAGTCTTACGACTTTACATACAGATTTATTACAAGCTCTTCTTCACGTATGTCAATCAAGCGATTAAGGTGGTCTGTGAGCTTAAAATTGATTCGCGTTAACATATTATTGTGACACCGCAAATACACGGGATTAGTTGGTTCTTGCACGATTAAACTTCCAGGGGGAACTTGTGGTGTGAACGTGTACAGGATGTATCCTTGTTGAGCTTGATTTGATCTTCCGAGATCTATTTGATAGCTGCCATCGATTACGTCACAAACCAGATTGACCGCGACCGTCGGTGTTATATTAACGATCCCCGGGGATACGTGTCTTCCGCCGCCATGTGGATCATTATCATATCTGAGAACAACTGCTAATGGTGCTAGTTTTTTCCACGCATCGAGTATTTTAGGGAAGTTTTCGTTGATAATTCTGTCTATTTCATCCTTTTTATATTTTGATAATATAAATACGAGATTAACCCCCCCTGTGTACTCTTTTTCTGATATTGTATAATGATCAAGAAATGGTCTTCTAGGACGGGGGGAGGGGAGAGCATGTTTATATGCTGCTTCAGAAAAAACATCATTAATATAATTAAGATCTGATCCTACTTGATTTAGATGTTGTATTGACTCAATAATTTGTTGTTTTATATCCTCAGAATAATTTTGCGATAACGATGAAAACAGATTTTGTATTTTGCCGATTGATTGCTGGATCTCAAAATCAATGGGATTAGTATACAGTCTAAAAACATTCATGTAGATTATATCATCACTGAAATTATAAACCCGGTACGCATCACCGGCTCTATTCCATGGAAATTTTTCTCTATATTCTGGAGTTGTTATAAATTTTGCTTCGTTTGTGAGAAAATCATTTAATTTTGGTTCTGGTGGTCCTTCATGCACCGGGGGAATTTCAGGCCAACCTAGCACGGATCTGATTGAAGATTGATAAATATCAACGGGTTAATCAGGCGAGTTTATTTCAATCGTCGAGGACAACGTCGGCTCATGAACATTAATTGATATTTTTGATTCTTTTCCTGTTATTGATTTTATTCTACGCGCAAATTCCTCACTGATTTGTTCGATCTCATAACTGCCAGTTGGTATTCCAACAACAACCCAGTCAGGTGTTCCATCGGGTTTGTTCTTGTTAGTAAATACGAGCGAATTATTTGCTGGTGTACCGTTAAATGATTTTGATCTGATATTTGGCCAGCTGTAATATACTCGTAATTGTGCTAGTGCTATTTCTTTTACTGGAATTGCAGTAGGAAAATTAACACTAAATTCAGGATTAATTGAACTTACCGAGATCATCGTTATCTTTGGCGGAGTTGTGTTGGTCACGATCTGCTGGAGCAATTCTGTCATTATTAATACTTGTATCTTTAATACCGATACCTTCGTCGTATATTTTGGTCATCATTGAAAATTCGAAATCAGATATAATTCCATCACTGAGACTCGCTGATAACAACGAGGATAATTTCGAGTATGCTACCGTCGCTGTATGTAATTTTATTTTGTAATCGGATAATTTTTCGTTCGTACAAGTACATATTTTTTTTGTGATGATACCAAGCACACCTGCAATAGTTGTTGCTGCTGAAATACAGATAGTTACAGCTACTGGTGCCATCGTTGTCAACGCTGATAATATTACACCGGTTCCAGCAACAACAGCGGATACTGAATAAACAATCACATCAACGATAACCAATCGTCGTCGATATTTTTTTACTTTTACTGTATATTGATCGACTTGATCTTTTAGCGCCGCCTGCCATTCACGCGCTTGATTGTATCTGTATTGTGCACCGTCCATATATATTTTTATACAGTAACCAATTGATGTGCTTCAGCTACAAATTCCAAACACCACCAGTAAGATGTTGCGGTTAATGTCCTATCAGCTGCTTCCAGAATAAATATTTCCTCGGCTCCGATATTTAATATAACAGATACAACCCCGGAAAACCTGTCGGTGGAATGACGCCATGGAAACGTTGTAAATATTTCAAATTTTGCAGCACTAAACACAGATAGCCTGTACACGCCAGTGCTTGTTGCGGTATATTTGATGGTATTATTTTGTTTTGACCATGTTGCAAATCCCGATGATACCGTGCATACGATGTTTGTGATATGCCCGGGAGTTATTTCAGCTGGAATTTTAATCAGATTGGTTTTATTGATAATCTCAGGAATTCCCGCTACGATGTCTAGCTGTGTTCGTTTGATCGTGTCTAGGTTACTTTTGATATCAACGAGTTTTATATCGATGACGGAAGGAGTTCCAAAGAACTTATTTATGGCATCATCGGTTTTTTGAAAATTTCTTCGAAGCCTTGTAAAACCGGTTACGTGAACGTCATACTCGGCCCGCAGCGTGGATAGTTTTCCATCCACGTCGTCGACGTATAGTTTGTTTGCGACGTCGTTGTCAGATTTTGGAGCTGTTACAGCTACTATTTTGTTCCCGTTCATGCTAAGTTCACCTGTCATCGTGTCACCGGTGTTTCTCACGCGATTAGCAACACTTTTTGCAATTTCATCTCTGATGGTTTTAAGTGACATACTTGAATCTCTGATTCTACCACCGTCAGTAAACACAGGAATATTATCCGTAACTGCACCAAGTACTCGCCGGACTATATCATTCCATTTGATATTGCTGGTTTTTAGTTTACCATATCGATCTTGAAAAATAACAACCTCATCTGGGTCAACTCCAGCCAGGTTCATAATATCAGCGAGGTCATCTTTAGTCGCATACTTTGACAGATCAACGTCGGATTTTATTTTCTTACTAGTAGAAGATCTTCCGTAAATGTCAACCATTATAATAAGATCCGTTGTTTAAAATGCTTTACGCGCAACAAATCGGTTGCTTGTATAATCGTGCACGACTTTATGTGGCGGCCTGGATGATTTTGATATAGCGTCGAGTACATTAATTACTTCACGGCCGCATATTGGCGGATCTGTCATTGTTTGTGTGGGTAGCGTTGAATACCAAACTTTGTAACCAGAGGTTGTTGCGTGGAGTGGTGCGACATACTTGATAAATTCAACAGGTGGAGCTAACCCGTACGAATCAAAATAAACAATTCCAACCGCGTATGATACCCAATGAGTACCAGGTCCGGAACGTTTGTCAAGATTAATAATACCTGTTTCTAGTTTGTTTGGTTGTTTCGGTAATTGATCTCGCATAAAAACACCTCTAAAGGCAGATATTTTTAATTTTTTAGCAGCATCAAGTAAATCAAAATTTGATGCTGGAACGTCTAACGAAATGACCCTGGAAGCCTTAGGCCTCTCCCCCAACGAGATCCCGGCAATCTTAGACCGCGTCCCTTTTTTTTGTTATATCGTCCACCAGTAACTTTTTCGAAAATTTTTTTACCCGCCGCTCCAGCAACACCTCCAGCAGCACCTAACGCAACTGCTTTTGCTACGGCTGGAGCAGCCGCAGCTAGTAATGCCGGAATGGCCGCAAGAAATGGGAATATACCACCCGTTTTAACCATGTCTTTGATGGCGCTCGGGGAGAGATGGAATTGAACTCCAGTTTTTGATTCTAGGGCTTTATTGAAATGTTTAATCTGATTATTTGTCAACGATAATTTGTTTGGACCACCACCAATCTGATCTCGTTTTAGTGATATTTTAGTTCCGCATTTGTTGGCGGTTTTTGATTGAAGCTTTTTTACCTGACCAGGAGTCAGAGTAACATTAACATGACCATACGACATTTTTATATAAAATATATTTTTCTAAATAACACGATTAAAGATTTTCCACCGGTGCATCAACGACCCTCATTCGACCACTACCACCTTCAAGTAACATGGCCTTGTCGCTAAGTATGACCGCGATCGCTCTGTAATCAACACCACCGGTATTTAATGTTGCTTTGAGATGTATATCAACGACAGATTGTTTTGATAGATCAAGATGTTCTAATGAAAAATAATAAATCGGGTACAATTTTTTAAAATCTAGTTGTGATATTTGCAACCCGATATCAACATTTTGATCACGTCCCATAAATGACATCAAACGATGATATGCACGTCCTATGTGATTTAATGCATAATTTAGTTGTACATTTTCTGTTGGTTCCTGTTGTCCGTTTATCCGTAAGGAAATATCTGTGAGACCTAGTTGGTCAAATATCATATGAGAGTGAACTTGTGAGTTTAAACGATTAGTTCCTTGAAAAGCAATAAAAATATGTCGTGGTGCAGAAACACCCTGTTGTGATGCTATATGCCATGTAAACTGACCGTTAACGTTAGTTTGCATACTGTCTGTGCTTGTTGTTAACCATGACAACAAGGATTTACCACCTGCATCCATGAAAGAAATTAATCGCTGTTCTTCTGCGATCGTTGGAGTCATTACCGGCATCCACAATGAAAGTTTCGATAATATTACTTTACCAGCATCACCAGCGGGTCTCCACAGAGCATCATTATCATCGTTCTTTCTTACAAGAACAACCGTGTGTCTAGCTCCAAAAATAACCTTTTTAACATTCCTGCAAAATCCAAAAATATGCGATAGTGGAATTGTACATGAAAAACCTCTATTGCCTCCTAGCAACATATTTCTACGTGATGCAAATCCCAAGTTGAAATTGTCATTAGAACCATGAACTACTGGCCACACGTCAGCATCATTGTTATCGGCAAAATTTCTTGGTCGTCTTATATTATACGGATCACTTTCAGGGTTATTGGAGTTATCTTTCACAAACATCATTGTGGGACCTGCTGATCTTGTATAATCATCAGAATATCTCGCCAGACCAATTATTGTTGTAGCAACGTCGACATCATTCTGAATTGATTCAATATTTTTTCCATCAATCATATATGTGGCGCCACTAAATAATGCTATGATCCCGTTGTTGACAAAACCAATTTTTACTGGATCTAAGTAATTAGTATCATCCGTTTTTATAATTGTACCTTCTACCTCAAGAAAGGCATCAGCGGGTAAAAAGTATCTACTTGTGTCATGAACTTGTAGTTCAATTCTTCCACGTTGATCTGGTTGTTTTGCGTCATAGGAATAAAATTGATAATCACGTACAGATTCATCCTTAAGGACGGGTGCTTCCATGTCAAATGCTGTGTCGGATACGCGCTTGAACATTTTATTATAATTATTTTTCGTCTAACACGTTGATCACCGCCGCCGGAAAGTTCCACCTCGGAAAGTTCCACTTCCTGATATCAAACTTGAGATATTATTTCCAGATTCACCGAGTCCTTGATCTGCTAACGCCGCTAGTTTTTGATTTGCAGCCTGATTTATTATTTTACTTACGTCTGCGGGCATCACCTCAGTACTTGCCAGTTTCACCGGTGGTTGTTGTTTTCGTCGCAATAATCGTGCTAGTCTTTCCTTGATCGCCGAGAACGCCTTACCAGCAACATTGACAATTGCACCAGGAGCTTTATCACGAACAATATCAATAGCCTTCATCGATAATTGTTTTGCAACAGGTGCTACTTTTGGAGCTATCCTCGTGAATAATCCCCGAATGACATCACCAAGTCCATCTCCGTAAATAACACTATAGATTGGTAATCGTGAGTTTACCGCTCTAACCTGTGTGGGTTTACGATGATTATCATGCACAATCATCTTATTTTATTTACCATTTATCTAACAACTAGTCATCAACGAGCTCATCAATAAGTTCTCGGTAAACGCCGATATCCATGATGCCACCTTGAAATAGTCGCCGACAAATATCAGCTGCTTCATTGGTTATTTCTGGTGAATTATTTCCAGCTCGTTTTCCTCCTATGAGAACTTCTAACCGTGATACGTCATTGATGATATTATCAGGACATAAACCAGATCCTGTTTTAGGTTCATCTTGAGGTGTTTTAAATACTGGTGGTTGCATTACCGGAGTAAGTACTTCAGTGGTGGCCGGGGGTGAGTCACCTTCTCGAAATCCATGTGGTGAATCTGTCGGTGTAAATGTTACAACCGGTGCAGAAATTTTCTTCGAGGGGAGTAATTTAATTAGCTCTTTGGTCCTTTTAATTTCCGACTTCAACCTTTGCTGCGGCGAAGAAGATTGTTGTTGTTCTATTTGTTGCAGAGGTGGAGGAAGCTGATACTGGGAGGACTCTCCTTGTTCTAGTTGTTCCCATCTCTCTCTATAAAGTCTTTTTACTTCTTCTTTAAGTCTTTCGTATTCTAGACCTCTAGCTTGTTTTTTGTTGTAATATACGCGATATATCCATTTAATGAAATTATCATCATTTGTTTTTTCATGACGGGGTTTTAAAATACTAGATTTATTAGATATATTATCTAATATCATCTCAGGTAATCTCTCTCTTTCAGTTTTTCTAATTTCCTCAACAACTCCTTCGTTACATTTTGCAATTAATTCTACGTTTTCTCCTGCTGGTTTGGATTTAGATGCAAGTTTTTTTCTCACATCGGCGACTTCAGTACGAAGTTCTCCAATACCTTCAAGTATTTCCTCACCAACAGGTGGAGGTTGAGCCGCAGCTATGCCAGTTGGAAGATCTCGTAAAATCTTTTTTGTTTGTTTGGTTCTTCTTGCTATTTTTTCAGCCTGCGCGGCAGTTTGTTCTAATACCGGAAAAATACCCTTTTTCCTCTTCTCATCTTCCTCTTTAATATCTCCCCATATAGTTTTTTCAACAGCCGCTGCAGCTTTCTTAGTAGCTGCAGTGACGGGTTTAAATAGTTTTTTAGTGTCTTCTTCGTACTCAACTTTTGATTCTTGCTGCGCTTGCAGATTTTTTCTAAATGAGTCTCTGACAGGAAGAAATTTTTTAATTGTTTCTAATCGTTCTCGTGCTGTTCTTGCAGTATGAGATTCTGGATGTATCATTTTATTATAACATAATAATTTAATTAATATCAGCAGAAGAGGAATACAGAAGTTTGATGATATATTATAAACACAGAAAGAACATAAATCCAAAAATAGAAAAACCACCATCAGAACTTGAATATTACTTGAAACATAGAACAAATTCCGAAGATTCAGATGAAGATGATTCAGATGAAGATTCCCATGATTCAGATGATGATTCCCAATATTGATAGCAGCAGAGAGGGGCGTCTACAATTCTGTTTGGGACAAACAATAATCGTAGACGTGGTAATTGACCTCTATGAGTGGTCACTATTTTTTTTGGTAAAACACAAGGGTGACCATTCCCCTAAGTGGTCTGTTCACCCTCTCTGCTGCTAAACAAGCTTTATAACATCAAACCAAACATTGGAAAGCCATTGTTCATATAGAGCAAATAATAAAATGCAGTCTGCCAATAATATCTTAAAGATTGGAACCAAGTGGAAGTAAAAAACAGCAGGGAGGCTGAGCAGACCAAATATTCTGTCAAAATAATGCTTACAACAAAGTCACCGCTAATGACCATTTTTGTGATTCGTTTTCGTTGACGTTAGGTATCTGTTTACGTTTCATTAAATTGTCCTCCAGGGAAATCTCTCAATATGTTCCATAACTGAGACAGATGTAGGCAGTATCATAGGGTCTGGCGTATTTCCTATCAGTGTTACAAGTTTCTTTTGCTGTAGATGTGTCTAAAACCTTTATTTCTTTTAATTATTATTTTACCCTAACTCTGATATAGCATGAATTAAAATTCATTGTGATGTACTTGAAGTGCTTGGCGACTAATTCCCTACTTTCAGTTGTTCAAATATTGCTCTATATTGTCTGTTTTTCGGCTTATCGTTTTGTATAATCGATAGCTCTCCTTGCACTGCACAGCTTTTGATTTTTTTTGTTGTTGAGTTTTTTACTGAGTTAGAAAAAAAACAACTGGAAAAAATAACCCCAGAATCATTGATACATTAACATAAGAGAATCCATCTGAGCAAGAGGGGAAAATGAGACGAGTGATGTTTTTAATATTATCTTCAACTTAAAATAACAGAGAAGTAACTTTATTTAAGCAGAAGTCTCGAACCGGTAACACATTTGAAGCTTTGTCAAAGGTTATTTATGGACATTAAAATGCTAATTTTGTTATTATGTTTTGAAAATGGGTCTGTCTAAACAAACAAGAGAAAACAACATCTTGAAACAGAATTTTCACATGAACGGAATAATGTTTAATCTGGAATTGACACGAGACATGTAACATAACTTGCCCGACTTTGACAATGAGTGGGAAGTTTGTACGTGGATACAATTAAATTTATAGCTGATAAGAAACATCAGCTAGTTGATTTTATTTACGTCTTTTGTTTGGAAATAAAATGATACGAACAGTATCAAAGCGAACCAACCCCCAACCCCCGTGTCTTTAAAAGTTGAGGTGGTTGAATATGGCTAAAAAAAAGAAGTACCAAGGCAAAAATAATTGGTGAATTCTCCATGAGGAAAATACTAGAGGGGATTGGTGGCTCCTACGCTAAAAGTGACAATTGCAAAAGCAGGAGCAAAGAAAACTGAATTGCATTCTGGAGAAAAAGAACTGACAACTCTGGTTCTTTACCAGATGTTCTTAGAATGAAGGAAAGCCACATGCCGCATGAAACATGTACAAGGATGGCGAAAGATAGTGAGAGGAGATTGAGCCAAACCATATCCAGTCGCAAAACACGAACTGGAAAGACATACTAAACTCCAGTCGTCATGCGAAACACAGAGGGTTTGAAGAGCTCACGCTATATACACTTTAAAGTCTGCATTTCTGACGGTCTGTTCAACATCGGATGAGTCAGCAGAGGAAGGTGATGGAAAGGCCGGGTCTTATGAAAATTGCATAAAGGCCAGTCCTTATGAAAATTGCATAAGTTCCACTGCATTATAGCGTTTATTGTGGTCCGACCATGCCTTGTCAGCTGCAGTGTCGCTTCCTGCACCAGTCGTTAACTGCGCGCTATGAAGGTTGCATATATTTCGGAAAGATATAACAACGCCCGCGCGGTTCAGAAAATTCGTTGTCCTGTTGAAGTATGTAAATCTGGCGCTGTATTTCAATAGTTGAAGTATGAAAACAGATTTCTACAAAATATAATGATAAAACATTCAGTTGCCACATTCTTTTTAATAATATAATTCGGAGAAATACACTTTCGAAATGATATAGCGTACAGTCCCAAATATTTGAAAATCTTAAAGACTGGTCGAACACCTACTTCATTTACTGTTGCTCTTTCGTTGTTGTCGTCATTCTTTTTATGCAACATATATTGTTACTCAAAGTTGTTGATTAATATGTTTGTTATTTAATATTTGCAAGCTTTGCAGTGGTATTTCACCAACCTTGAGTATATAAGGAATTAACTCCACAAGCTGTCCAAATTTTTCTATTCATACATGCTGTGAAAAATCGTTTTGTTTATGGCGACTAACAGTGACAAAAACATGGAGAGAACCGTTCATTCAATTATTCTTGTGGTATTCATGATTTAGCTTGCATATTGTCTTGTATGAATAAACCGAATACATCTACGAACTAGTTTCTTGTTGTAGTAATGATGTGTCTTGCATATTGTATTGTATGAATACACCGAATACATCTACGAACTAGTTTCTTGTGGTATGAATTATGAAGCTTGCATATTGTCTTGTATGAATACACCGAATACATCTACGAACTAGTTTCTTGTTGTAGTCATGATGTAGCTTGCATATTGCTACTTGCATATTGCATCTTCTGACAATCGTGTACTCATTATTCCCACTCTGAAAACAAAGTCATATGGACAGCGTTCTTTTGCATACCAGGGCCCAGCAACGTGGAATGAATTGCCCACTGAACTTAGACACAAAGACACAGTGATCCCATTCAAGAGTGCTCTCAAAACTCACTTATTTCGACTGCAAGAACTTACTTAAAGACCTAATAATGTTTCCACTTTAAATATTCTCAGCATGCTTTTTATGTTTTCTAATTTCATGGTTTATGTTTTTGTAATCATATCATTATATGCTTTTTTATCTTATATGTGTTGTCTAATGTAAAGCGCTTAGAGCTTCTAAAGATTAGGCGCTATACAAAGTCCTCATTATTATTATTATTATTATTATTATTGTCTTGTATGAATACACCGAATACATCTACGAACTAGTTTCTTGTTGTAGTAATGATGTAGCTTGCATATAATATTGTATGAATACACCGAATACATCTACGAACTAGTTTCATACGGTATTAATGATGTACTGTGCATCCCCGCTATAACGCGCCCCGGTATAACGCGAATTCGGATATAACGCTGTCGTGGCGAGGCTCCCGAAATTTCGTATATTCATTCGCACATGAAAAAATATTTTCTTTTCTTCAAACTACATGAAATAGTGTATAAAAAATTAATATCATAATGGGGAAGAGATCGCGTATGAATTCGAATTTAATATGATCGTGGCGTGGTTCCTGAAATTTTAAATACATGTATGTGTATTTTTCTCGTACAGGGAAAAATATTTTTTAAATACGAGAAATAGTGTGTAAAACGTTTATTATCATTTTGGGGAAGAGTTCGCGTATGAATTTTAATATAATACGATGGTGGCGTAGCTTCTGAAATTTAACAATATTACCAGGTTCTTGAAGTGTTATGCCAAAATAAACATTATCGGAAATGTTACTTATTTGGTCCACGAGTAAAGCCAGTAAATCGTCCTTGTGATTGTCATCAATAAATTCTGTATACAATAGTTGCTCAAGCAATAGCCAACATGTGTATCTTCTTTAACTGCATACACAACCAAGCATCAGACAATGCGGTGATTGATAAAAGATTCTCACAATTTAATAAACATCAAAAAACAAAAGCCGCCAACATGTTTGCTGGGCTTGGCGGTGTTATTAGACGCCTGGTCAACCAGTAAATAATGTCCGCTTTATTAGCTGGAAATTGAAACGGTATGAAATTGTACATGCGTTCAGCTTTAAATTTTTTAAATTTTTATAAAAGTGACAAGTGACCATTGCAGGCCTACTGCACTTAGTTATCGTGTTTTACATGTGTATGGGGTTTACTTATGAACTCGTTATTATTTTCCTATTTTTAAAAAAAATATTTTATCGTTATGGAAACACAAGTTCACAAACGCAATTCGTTCTCTGCACTTTGCGCAACAAAAAAATGTTATTATCATTTTGGGAAAGAGATCGTGTATTAATTCGAGTATAAGACGATATAGAATACGATCGTGGCGTGGTTCCTAACTTTTTTAAATACATGTACGTGTATTTTTCTCGTTCCCGGGAAAATAATTTTTTTTAAAGTAGGAGAAATAGTGTGTAAAACGTTTATTATCATTTTGGGAAGAGTTCGAGTATGAATTCGAATATAATATAATACGATGGTGGCATGGCTTCTGAAATTTAACAATATCACCAGGTTTTTAAAGTGTTATGCTAAAATAAACATTATCGGAAACGTAACTTGTAAATGATCCATGAGTAAAGCCAGTAATTCGTCTTTGTGATTGTCTTCAATTAATTCTGTACACCGAATACATCTACGAACTAGTTTCTTGTGGTATTCATGATGTAACTTGCACATTGCATTGTATGAATACACCGAATACATCTACGAATTAGTTTCTTGTGGTATTCGTGATGTAGCTTGCATATTGTCTTGTATGAATACACCGAATACATCTAACAACTAATTTCTTGTTGTAGTAATGATGTGTCTTGCATATTGTATTGTATGAATACACCGAGTACATCTACGAATTGGTTTCTTGTGGTAGTAATGATGTAGCTTGCATATTGTATTGTATGAATACACCGAATACATCTAACAACTAATTTCTTGTTGTAGTAATGATGTGTCTTGCATATTGTATTGTATGAATACACCGAGTACATCTACGAATTGGTTTCTTGTGGTACTAATGATGTAGCTTGCATATTGTATTGTATGAATACATTGAATACATCTACGAACTAGTTTCTTGTGGTATTATTGATGTAGATTGCGTATTGTCTTGTATCAATACATCCTATACATATATGAATTAGTATTACTATTATTCATTGTCGTCCTTAATAATAATAATAATAATAATGAACCGAGCAACTATTGACATTGTCGTTGCTATCGTTATAGCTATATAAACGATCTATACACCATTGTCTTTGAATAATCTATTCAGTCGTTTATCAAATGGCATTTTCATTTATCTTCTGGGAAAACTCTCCAGCTGTATTGCGGCATTCTACTTGCAGCGCTTTCCACCCGTTCTTGTATAACAGTTGTTTTTTTTTTTTTAAAAAAAAAATCTTATTCTATATCTTCTTTATTTAATAAAAAAAACACAACTCCTTTCTCATACATTTTCATCAATTCTATTTTTGATTTGACAACTTAAACATTGAATTCCTTTTCCTACTGTATGGTGAATAATCTCTTCACTTTGTATTTTCCGTACTAATCACTTGATAAAGTCCCTGCTTGCCTTATCTGTTGATCAAACCTCCCTTTTATTTTAAAATAGTCTAATCCAGCCTAACGTGATGAAAAATCATTTTGCTCGGTATTTATCTGTTATAGGGATTGGTGCTTGCTTTGTTTTAATGTATCCTTTCCCATAAATTAGAACTAAATTACTTGTTGCTTTTATTAACTAATCTAAGTTCTTTCAAGAGAGTGGGTTGTCTGTGATTTTAAAGTTATTTGTTATTAGCTGGTATTATGTTTGATTGATGTAAAACGCGTTTCTTTTTCTGCTCTTTTGTATCGTCTATGTAGTTTAATGAAGTGGCGTGTCTTTGATTTTGAAGTAGTTTTGAATCAACTGGTATTGTGTTTGATTGATGTAAAATGCATTTCTTTATGTATTCTTTGAACTCTTCTATAAAGTTTAATGAAAAGTTCCTCCAGCTAACACCTTCTCCACCTTTGGATTCAGCAAACTTCGATGTGGTTTTACTAATTCTATTTGCGAGATTTACGGTGTCAATGATCACAGGTTTAGAATGAATCTTGTGATTAATGTAAACGCTTTTCATTATTTTCCTATCAAAACCCACATCATCAACCATATTTTTCGCAATAATATGTAATGTTTTGGTTAAAATGACACAGCACGACGACAGAGCTTCCCCACAGCCAACGCACAGAGCACGGCCGGCACAAAGCAGAGCTGGATAAAAGCCATTTGTAATGATCGAATAGCAATTGAAGAAAACAAACCAGAATTAAATATCTCTGTTGTAGCTGGCCTATGCACAGAGATAACAGGTACAAGCTTGACAATAAAACAGTTGGAACATATGGACGAACTAAAATAAACAAGACACATGAACTCGTTATGCATGCTACAGCTGCCAAATCATTGTTCGCTGTTGTAATTTAAATGGTACATAATTCATTGTATCTATACTGAATGACATCATAGTTTACAAAAGGAACTGAAATATTGATAATTTGACATGAAGTGGTACTTACTGAGTTTTAAAGTTCATTTTTCGATTATCTACACTGAATACTAGTATGATCACACTCAAGAATATCCTTGTTTCGATGAAACACCTTTCTGAGGGAACCAATTGAAAAAAGACGGCGTTCTTGTGTAAGGATATACGCTATATATATGTAGACAGTTCCTATACCACTTCCACTTCAGTAGTAGATCCATCAAGCACACCACTATCGTTCATAATTTTGTTGTCTGAAAAGAACCAGGGTTGTAAATTTTCCCCGGAAAATACTCCATAAATATTGATGACATAGAAACAAAACATACCCACCACCACTAACACCACTAATAACTATAACTGTTGTTGTTGTTCAAGCAAACAATGAACAGTGAAACATTTCTTAAAAAGTGGTTGTAATTCGAAGAGACATACAATGTCTTGACATAAGACAACGTATAGGTTGCATCATCATTCATAAGTAGTAAATGGGGATACCCTAGCCTCAATGGGAATTAGCATTACAGGACCCCCCTGGGACAATCTAGCCTCAATGGAAATTTAACATGGAGAAAAATCGTGGGACAATCTAGCCTCAAGGGGAATTGAACATGGGAAAAAAGTCTTGGGTCACTCTAGCCTCAAGGGGAATTGAACATGGGAAAAAGTCTTGGGTCACTCTAGCCTCAAGGGGAATTGAACATGGGATTTTTTTTTAAATTTTTTTTTAAATTTAAATTTAAATTTAAATTTAAAAAAGGGGTAGGCAATTGAAAAGTCATTCTCTTTTCGAGAAATATGGCTGGCCCTGAAAAGGGCCTTTGGGTTTTTCTTCTTCTTCTAACTTCTTAACTTCTTCCACCATCCTCTTATTTTGTTCATCATTCCTTTCTTCTTTATTTCTGATTCAGGCATCCAGTCCGGGTGACCCATAGCTCGGAATTTCTCCTGTATTCGTATCCAGTTATTGTTGAGTTTCTCAAAGCTTTCTTTTCTCTTTCTATTTTCTTCTTCTTTTCTTTCCTTAGTCCACTTTTCTTTGATGTTCTTTACCTCTTCCGTCATCACTTTCCTCATTACTTCTTCCGTTTTTGTCAGCTGGTCCAACCCCCATTTTACATATCGCCACTCCGTCCAATTCAATATCTTTTCTAAGAAGCACCTGACTTCGATGACATTTTCAAGTGCTTTCTTTAAACTTCCCACTCTTACATAAGGCGGGTCAATCAATCCTCTAAGTCTCTTTTCCTCTTCTTCCATCATTCCTGTTACTATCTCCTTTGCTTCCTTCAAATTATTGAAACAGTCGAGACACTTTTCTAATTTGAATTCTTTCTCTATCTTTTCCATGACAAACGTAACATCTACTATCCAATAATAAATGCCTATCAAATGATTTAGTAACGCTGTTGCTACCACCATTTTCTTTGTCTTTATTCCGTGGAATGGGTTCTAATGGCTAAACTGTTAGCTTTATAGTTAAAGTGCGGACGTGATTGAAAACATCCCCCCTAAGACATAAAATTGATCTTACCTAGATCATGACCAAAAAGAACGCGCGGACGTGAAGGAAAACATCCCCTACTTCTCATTTCTTATAATAAAACCCAAACTATACTCTCCACATACGCTAAGAAACAATAAAGTAACCCATAATCTACTATTCACACAAACGTACGCGAGCCGTTACAAACACAAACACATACACTCACACTATCAATAAAGAGTTAGTGTTTATATTCACACTACTCTACCTACACACATTGGCAAATTGATGGTTATTTCTTTTCTAGAGTATTGGGTAGCCCTTAAAAGGGCTGTTTTTTTGAACTCCAGATGCACCTATCTAATGGTTGCACCTTCCTGGCCTGGCGCCACACACGCATCTTCTTCCCCAGTCTCCTTTCACCTTTCTTCTGGGGAGCGCAGAGGGAGGATGATTCGCTTCAGCACCCCAATCCTCTGTCTCGGGAATATTGTACGACATCCTCTTTCCTAGTTTCTTTTCCTCCTCTTCCCTCTGTCTTCTCTCCAACTCTTCGTTCTTCATTCTTTCCTCTTCTACTATAGCCTCCGCGGCCAGTTCATTTAACAGGCGCCTGACATATTCCAGATGTATCTGGAGTTCAAGAAGTTTGCTTATTCTGCTATTCATTCTTGTGTTGATCAATCAACAAGGGTAGCTAGACTGCCCAGCGAGTTTCAATTTATAGTGAAAGCGCGGACGTGATGGAAAACATAAAATTGATCTTACCTAGATCATGACCCAAAACAACAACGCGCGGACCTAAAAGAAACACTCACTCACTTTTTTATGCTGCCCATCAATATTTTAAAATTTTTTATTAACCACTTCAATAGACTATCCACATACGCAAAGCAATCCAATCTAACCCCAAATATACACCTCAAACACCAAAAAAACATTATTTTAATCTACTATCCACACCAACTTACATAAGCACTTACAAACACAAACACACAAACACACAAACACATACCCTCACATTTTTTTAAAAAGAGTTAGTGTTTATATTCACACTACTCTACCTACACACATTGGCAAATTGATGGTTATTTCTTTTCTTGAGTATTGGGGTAGCCCTGAAAAGGGCTGTTTTTTGTTTGCTATGGCATTCTTTTTTTAGTTTCTAAGAATGCGATGTCCTCTGAGGATAGACTTTCTGGCGATAGGTCTGCTTCTTCGGAAAGAGAAGAAGAACTCTTTGGTGTCGATACGACAATCGACAAAGCCTCTGTCAGGTTCAGGTTGCTGCTGCTGTTGTTGTTGTTGTTGCTGCTGTTGCTGCTGTTGCTGCTGTCTCTGAAGTCTGTACTTCTCGGTCCATTCTTCTTTTTCCCTGTTCATTTCTTCTCTGAAGAGCTCTTCTATCAGGTCTTCAGTGACTTTTAACATTCTCACATTCTCTATTTCTTCTGGCTTCGGTATCAGACTGTGTCTGACCCTATGCAAATTCACGTAGGCTTCGTTGAGCTTAGCTAGTTTGGAGCACATCTTCGTAGGAGGATGAGTCGACAATGGATGGTTAGAATGGAAACAACCCCCGGTTCTTAAAGTCAAAGCGCGGACGTGAAGGAAAACATCCCCACACGGTTTTCGAGACGCAACGTTCAATGAGTGCCATGAGAGGGATAGTAAGAAATGAAAGAGCATCAATCAAACATTCTTATAACAAAACAAAAGACAAAGGCATTTTTTTCAAAACACAACATTTTTTATTCAAAAATCACTTAACACTAACCAACAACAACTCTAACATTTTTTAACAATAATCCAACAATATAACATCAAACAATTTTTTCAAATCACAAACATTTTTTTCTCAATTAACAATCTACTTTAAACAGGGCTGACAA
Organism: Sinohyriopsis cumingii; assembly: GCA_028554795.2. Classification (NCBI taxonomy): domain Eukaryota; kingdom Metazoa; phylum Mollusca; class Bivalvia; order Unionida; family Unionidae; genus Sinohyriopsis; species Sinohyriopsis cumingii. Next base: position 104,922,626 of record CM068840.1, on the reverse strand, counting down.
CGTTGTGATTTCCACTGTTGGAAATCATTAGGCCATTGATGGACACTACGTTTCCTAGCTTGAGACAAAAGATAAGCATAATGGTCACAAAACCATCGATCTACTTTCACATCGTTTCTAGTAGAAGAACGAGAATCAAAATGAGTCACTAAATGTTCTAAGGAATAGCCCAGGCTGCGATGATGCAGAAAATACACACAGTACTGTCCACACACCAAGGAATCTGTGCCTTGTAATTTCACGTTATTGAATCGGGTGGTTTGAGCATTTCTTCTCATAAAGTCGATGATATCGTCTTCCAAAGGGGGCAATCCGTACGAATCGAAATATTCCACACATCCTTCTTGAGGAAAGTAGACGGCTACCCAGTGGGTTCCTGGGAGATGACTGTCATCCGTGTTGATCACGTAAGCTTGATGGTCTTTAGGTTTGCGATGAGGGAGTTCATCTTTAGCACAGACGACAGGATTCCAAGAAGCCGTATATGAACTGTGGTTCAAAAGGTAATAAAGTTCCCAGGTATCCATTGATTTGTGTGTGCTTTTTTTCTTCTTCTTCACAGGTAATAATAAGTCGTCAATTCGATCCTGACTTTTTGCTTGAAAATGTCTGACGAATAAACGGTTATTCGTTCTGTTTCCTCACTCTGATTCAGGAGAGCTTCGATACGATGGATCTCTTGAGTGGTTAATGGTGGACAAGAATGTTCACGCAAGTCTTTATACCACTGGTGCAACACGTCTTTGTTCAAGATGAGACTCCAAGCTTCGTCCAGATACTAATCCAATTTTTCTTCTTGACTTAACATTAGGCATTTATCGTGTTGAATTTGACTGGGATGATCGTTTTGACATCCATAACAATTTTTCTTGATCAATTCCGTCATTTTTTCCACCAAGTGTTTGGCAAAACAGGAGACTAAATGGGCTTCTTGTTCTGGCCATCTCGATTTCATCATGATCACTTCTTCTTCTTTTTCCACGGTCTCCTCACATTTCATGTCCAAAGTTTCTCCACTAGGTAAAGAGGGATAACAGTCTTCCATGGTTTCTAGTAATCTAGGATGACTTCTCTCAAACTGTTGATTTCTATGGTATTATCGAATTCTGCATACAGGAGGACGTTCACTGTTGCTGGTAGTTCTTTTGCAAACTGAAGTTCCACACGAATCTGGCCAGATTTTATAGGGTGGAAATGTCCTTCGTCGCTGCCTTGGTCTGGAGTGAAATCGAAAGCCCACAAAGCATAGCCTCCTGCATAATCGTCGTACGTAATGCCGTGACTGGTGTTGGTTCTTAACTGGCCGGTGGCTTCGTACAGGGACAAGTACGATCTCAAGTAATTCATCTTCTTGTCACTAAAGTCAGGTTCGAAAGGTCGGGTACACAAGGTCTTGCCATCGCGACTGACTTCGATTTTCTTCACGTTGAAGTGTTGAAAGTTGAAAGGATTTTCACCGAAGGCTCCGTTGAAGGCTGAATTCGAGACCATACCAAGGATTAAACGCTTGGGTAACTGTCCTTGAAACAGATGATCTTCGATCATAGAATGCTGTCCCTTGGGAATGGTGAACGTTTTCACTTCCACGCGTCGTATGGGATACTTGGCGGTCGTTCTGCTCAACGTTTGACTGATGTCGTTACCTACTTTGGGTAATACTTCCACGCGTCGTACGTAGAGTTTGGCCTCTTCGATTTTGCTTTTATGGAGCCTTAGCAGGATCAACTGGCAAATGGAAAGCGGTACTGCTGCGATTCAGTCTCAAGCGGACATTGACTCCGTTCAGCAAATATTTCTCTTGCAACCACATGTCCAAATGCAAACGATCCATCAGTTCTAAACTCTTCTCATTTAAGATTTTGATTTCTCTTTGCTCAAAGCCGGAATTGCTTCCATCCAATGCGTCGAACTTGTTCGCTTCGTCAGGTTCCCACAGCACACAGGCATTGAGATGAGTATCCTTGGCATCTATTCCGTACGTCAAGAGATTTTCCAGGTAGACACGGTAAGGGTAAGTATCCATGCTGCTGCTGACTAGTTTGTTATTCAAGTACAAATCCACTGAGCTGAACAAGGAATGCATGAAATTGTTGACGGGAGCTATATTCTCAGTGTCATCTACTCCAGTATTATCCTTATCTAGAACTTGGACTTTCAAGTACAAGTAACTGCTATTCACATCGATGTAATCTTCGGGTTGTCCTTTGATTTCAAACTCGATGGGAGCGGAATCGGTCAATGAGGAGACGGGGTGAAATTCCACCCACTGGGATTCTTGCATCGTGATCATCGTGGGGGGCATGGCAAACAGATCCAGTTCCGTCTTGGAACAAGCGCAAGACTCTCGGTGCATCATTTTTTTCTGTGTTTCAATAATCGAAAACGTCTAAGTCTCGAACGGTTCTTCTTTTCTTGGCCTTTCTCGCTTGAAGTCTGGTGAAAGGGTGTTTTCTTCGTCGTCGTCTCTTTCTGCCTTGTCCTTGCTGAATGCCTGACTCGGTAGCGTGCAGGGCATTTATAGGTGTGTCTCGTCGGCCTAAAATGTCTTTGCCCGTTTGCAGCAAGACATTTTTGCCAGCCCTCATGAAGGCTTCTTTAGGGTTTTGTTTGTCGATGATGACATTTTGGAGAAATTCTTTGCCTTGCGTCAGTGCCGCATCTTTCAAGGCGTGCAATCCGCGTGTCACCATCGGTTTCAATACCGGGGCCACCGAACGAAAGACCGATTTTAACATATCTCCTAAGCCGTGTCCTCGCTGTCGAGCAACCCCTCGGTACACTGGATACATGACTTACTTACGAGTCGTGAGAGAACCGTTTTCGAAAATGGAGTTTCACCGTGACTTTTCCTTTGGTGAATGGAATATTTTGTCCCAGATCTCCTTTTATAGCAATGTTGACCGTGTCCAAATACGACTTGCTGACAGGCAAATAGTGAGGATGTACAAATTCGCGGTGGACGTGGTAAGTGTTTCCACCTTCCTCGTCAGCGTTCGTGGCAGAATCCGCTTTGAAAGGAATGACACGCAGTAACGGCACGGAGGTGTGTCCCACCACGTTATACTCCACCACATCGGAGTACACAAACATCAAATTCAGTCCTTGGTTCAGTTCTACCGGGGTACGAAAAAACTTGGCAAAAGTCTCGTTGTCGAAAATGCCTGATGATTCGGGTTTTTGTTCTACTTTCTTCCTCAGCTCCATGTCACCGCCCAACATGTCAAACAATTCAGGACAAAATAAAATGGACACGATTTTACTCCGCTCAAATTTCATCAAGAAGCGACGAGCTACTTTGTGGTACTCCATGGTGACACTTTTGTTGTTGACATTCTCAAAAGCTTTCCCAAACACGCCATTAAACCTGGAGGCTATGGCGCTGACCAAATGATGACCACTAAAATAATAGCCTGTGAGAATGGACAAGTGGTAGGTCCACGTTTTAGTTTTCTCATTATAGGTTTTTTTAATGTCAGATATGGCGGCTCTCTTATCCAACTCCTGTTGCAATGGCTGGTCAAGAACTTCCACATCAAATTTATTTTGATTGGGAAGGACATTGAGGACTTGGGTCGGGTGAATGATTTTACTAAAGCCACTTCCCAATGGGCTTCGTGATCTAACTGGATGGCCTGAGGTAATTTGGCCGTGTAACAGCACAACGTTTTTTTGGTGAAACACCTCCATGGAACTGTCACTGGGTAAGGTTAAGTAAAATTGGTTTTGGTGACTCATAATTCCAGAGTTCTGTGGCTGTCCGAGGGGATATTACTGGACGTCAGAGGCGTGTCTCCGCCCAAAATGGGGTTCTGATTGTGGTTGTTGTTGGAGTGGTGACTGACACTGGCACTGGACACAAGGTTCCCGTTGTTCCCGTTCGAGGAGAATTTCAGGGAGGGATTAGGAAGCAGGTAACCGATGCAACTGCTCAATAAAATGGTCCACAATTGTTTGTCTCCTTGTTGCAAACTCAAATTGGCGATGGCTGCCCCGATGACACAATACACCACGAAGATTTGGCAGAAAAAGACGATTTGCGTTTTAGGCACACGTTCTCCACACCACACCCACAAGGGTTGTTTTTGTAAATCTTGCACAGAAGAACTAGGTGAAGGAGGAGTGGTCGACGTAGCTGCGTCTGCTGTGTGAAAGGGCATGATGGTCACTTCTTTTTATAGTCGATGACTTGCGAAGCGTCGATCCAAGAATCAAAACTGGGTGGATATCCTTTCCAACGTACTTTGACTTCTTTGACACGTCGTTTGCCCACTTTACGGGTTCTGCGTTCGAGAATGCTTTCGATGTCGTACACGTCGTCTTCTTTTTTGGTGACACGTTGTAACTCGGGCAAATAAAACGTTCCTTTGAGCACTTCTCCGTTCATGTCTTCCAATTTATAGACGGCAGGATGACGGCCATGCACTCGTCCAGTGACACGAAACAATTCGGTCGTCCAGTTAGGTAAGTAACCTTTGTCGAAAGTGCGTTTGATTTTGCCAATGCGCACCCAATCTCCTACGGTCAACTCTCCACTTTTCTTGGGGACAGCCCTCGTCGGGGACGTACCGAACAGGCGCTCAAACACCAACACTTCGTTCTCGGGAGTCACGTCTTGCGGGGCACGTCCGATGCTTCGATGGTAAGATTGGTTGTACGCTTGCACCAGGTGCGGTAAGATGTCGATGTACTTCAGAGTGTGGTGATGCGTAAAATATTTCCACATGCGTTCTTTCAAAGTGCGTTGATAACGTTCCACGATGCTGGCTTTGGTTTCGGGATTCTCGGTGGTAAAAAAATGAATGTCACGTTTCTTTAATTCTTTTTAGAAAGCTTGGTTCAGAAATTCGGTACCTTTGTCCGTTTGCCATCGAAGAGGGTGACGACCACTTTGTTTCAACACTCGTTGCAGGGCTCGCACTAACTCGCCGCTCGATTTGGAAGTCAAGGGCACGACCCAGGCAAATTTGGAAAAGACGTCGATGACACAAAACAAATATTTGTAGCCACGATTGTAGCTGGCCAAGTGAGAGACATCGGCTAAATCGGCTTGCCATTGATGATCGATGCCTTCCACTCGGGTGCGACTTCTGGTAAACTTGCGTCGAATGGGTTTGTGTAAAGTGTAGGTAGCTTGTTCTTGTAACCATCGTTGCACTTGAGGTAAACGGAGACTTTTCAGTCGAGTTTTGGCAGCACGATACAATTTTTGAACTCCTGCGTAACCTGCAGGATGCGAGGGATCGTAGTAAATGCTAGCTAAGACTTTTTCCATTTTTTTGTGTTGGTTGGTGTGTTAATAAGGCACCCACTCTTGGAGGATGCTACTCTTTTTCTCTTGGGGTATTTTCTTGGATTGGAATACTTTGCGTGTGCGACCGGCAATAGGTGTTGAAGAGGAGGAGGATGTCTGAGCGGGGGATATCGGTTCTTGTTTCACTTCTGTCTTCACTTCTGTCTTCACTTTCTTTTTCTGTTGTGATGAAGAAGGGGTGGCCATCATCTTTTTAATCCATCCAATTCTGGAGGTAGGTGGTGTTGTTAACTTGCGTACTTTTTCTGGTGGAGTTTGAAACCCTTCTTCTTCTTCTTCTTTTTCTGTCTTGGTAACTGGTAGTGGTGGTACTGGTATTGTACTGGTGATGGTGCTGGACTTTTCATCAAGGTCTTAAAATCTTTCAGAGTGGGTAGAGCTGTTTCGTCTAAAGCTTTCTGGTGAAAGAGTTGCAGTCGTTGCAAAAGTTGACCGTACTTTTGCGATTTTTCTGTTTCGGACAAATCTTGGCGATCCATCAAGGACTGCAATTCGTGTTGTAACGGGGACATCTCGCTCAAATTGGGATTGGGAGGTAAATGCGGGGTGCGTTGTTCTTGCCACCGATGGTATTCCATCCATCGTTTGTAAGGCACTAAAGCTAGTTTTCGTCCTTCCATGGGGTTGTCAGGGGTCGATTATGAGATCTTGGGACTTCTGACGGCCTTTTTATATTGCTCCCACCAGTCCTCCCAACATGGTTCCCAAGACTCCTTTCAGTATGGGACCTAACATTCACCAAACAGACACTAACGTCGATGACTTAACACACACCCTTTTATCTTTTTTGGGACTATCGCTTTGTCATAAAGGTGACAATGTTTTTCCCAAAATCGCCAAGGAATCCTCCCCTTTGTTGACGCCTCTTTTTCTTGGAACGACTGTGTCTTTTCTTAGGGTAATGTCGATGCTTGGCTAAGCGCTTTGTCGGATGACGCGTCTGCCTTTGTCTCTTTCTTTTTTGGCTTCTTGGAGGTGACATCTTTTACAAGTTCACTGATACCCCTACTTGGTCACAGGCCTTTTTTATACTGGAACGCGTCGCCACTGATTGTCTTTACGTCGTATCAGTTTGAGGACAGGCATGACACGTCGTGCAGGGGTACGTAACGGACTAAATCGAGCCAGTTCTTGCTTGGACAAATCCAGTAAACTTTGTAACATGCCCGATCTTTCATGGACTTTGATTTTGGGAGAAGGTACTTTGTGAGCAGCAGCCACTGCCGCTAAATTGGAGGGTCCTGCCACTGGGGAAGTTCTTTTGGGGGTCATCAACGGAGAAGTTCTTGGTGTGATCAACGTCTCCAAGCACTCTTCAGTTCTGGGTGTCATTAACGGAGAAGTGGATAAACGTGAGGCTGCCGGAGACACAGTCACCGCTGTGGCAGGTCGTGGTTTGTGAGTGTAAGGTTGAGTCCTGGCCGAAGTGCCTCTCTTGCGACTAGTTCTCTTCTGTGGACTTTTCTTTTTCTGGGGACTTTTTTTTCTGTTTCTTTTTCTGAGGGCTTCTTTTCTTTTTCCGGGGTGGTGTATGGTAAGAGGAGGGTCCTGCCACTGGAGAAGTTCTCCTTGGGGACCTGGTCTTTTTCTTCTTCTTGGGGCTTCGTTGGACTTTTGTCTTGGGGATAACTTTGGGGGCATTAGGATCCCATCTTAAGAGAGAGCGAATGATGACCCCTCCTAGAGTACCGCTCCCTCCAGGTTTCAAAATGATTTTTTTTGGGTTTGAGTGTCGATGCGGGGATCGGCCAGTTGGACCAAAGCGACTTTGTTTCGATCGAAAAAGCGTTTGGTTTGATGAGGAATCTGAATGATTCCTTGGAGTATTTGACGTGCCGTCACCGTGAACCATCGTAAGACTTCTTTGAGACTAGCTTCTAAGGCACGAGCTCGTGTTTGTGGATTTTTTTCTCGACTGATGCCATACAAGGCACGAATCAATTTGACGGGAAGATGCGACTGAAGGGACGTCATGTTCACACTGTGTGAGACAGACGAAAAAGGGTCTGAGGTTTTTATAGATTTTTTTATGGGGAGTGAAATGAAGTCGAGGACGGAGACGTGTACAGGACAGGCCCTCCGTCTTGGCACCAGTGGTGAAACAAGTGGGTACGAAATCGCAAATCCTCGGGAGTCGTAGGTTTCAAATCGACGTGTAAATAGGCGTGTGGCGTTTGAGTGGCATCGTCGTACGCCTGAGTCAGCCAAGGCGTTCCTAACTGTTTGGCTAAGACTTGCACTTGCGATTTATCTCGAGGGCTTTTGAACAAGACCACGTAATGTGCATTGAGACTGATGGTGCGATGGGCTTTACTTTGTTGAAACAAATTTTGGGTGATGTAAACGACACTGGCATTACGGTGATGCCCTTTGCGCGTGAACCACAATTTAATTTCTTCTTCGTCTTCTCCTAACATGTCGTCGAAAATGACTAAATGGGTTTGACGGGAGTCAGAGACGATGCCGTCGTCTTTTTTAGGAATGCCTTCCACAAACACGATGGAATCGCCTTGACTTTCTCGCAAGAGGTTGTAGGCCGATTGCCACTCTTTGTAACACCACACGATCCGTTGAGGTGGCCGATCGATCAAATGATGTTTATGTTCGATCAAACGTTTGACGAATTCGGTTTTGCCTGAACCGCTAGGTCCAGCAATGAGCATGTTAAAGGGATGGCGAAGATACACAGCCTCCCAACTGGCACGATCTAAGTGTTCGTCGATGACTTTGACAGTAGAGGAAGAGGAAGCAGAGACAGCAGAGGTAGCCATAGTGTGCGAAATGTCACTTGTGACACGAAAACAAACAAGACAAGAGTTTATATACTTTTTCAGAACACGTTTATTGAATGTTTTTTTTTCAAACATGAATACGAAAGACAAAAATACATAAAAGCCAAAGGCTTAAGTACAAGAATAAAAGGCACATGATAACCATGAACGTGGAATAAAAACAAGTGTCTGTACAACAACATGTTTTGGGTAATGTTCTAACCAGTTCTATAGTAGTGGGTAAGGTCACACAAGTGTCCTCCCGAAAGGGTCTTTCAGGTCTGTCCACGACATTCCTGTTCTGGGTGACGGGTTCTTCTGGCACCGTCACTAACACGGGTTGAAAAGTAACTTTTTTCCTTGAACAACTCTCGTGCATACTGGGTCACTTCTTGGGTCCAAGCCTCAAAACCCCATTCTTTCCAGGCACGGACATCTGTCCAATGGGGATGTAAGTCACAAGCTACACACACATCGTCATACACGTCTTGGGTAGCTAAAAGTTGACGAATCTTTTTTTCCTGTTGAGTCGAGAAGTATCCAAATGAAAACGCAAGGCTTTGAGCAAAAGGAGTTTTTCGTGACCATTTAAGGCCATTGAGGTGGTAAGTACTGATCGTAAAGAGTCCACAAAGAATCGGCTGGTAAACGAAATCCCAGAAAACAAGTCACTAAGACACACACCACTTGTCGTCCCAAATTGAATGGATACAGTTCTTGTAATAATCGATGGTAATGATCCACGGTTTGAATATGGTCATTGAGTTCCTTCCACGGAATCTGTTCAATGATATGTGACATAATCCGTGGCATGGCAACTTGATTTTATAGTGTCTTTGTTTCGGAAGCAATAAAGGTAATTTCTAACCAAACATGTTCGTTCTCCAGTAGGGAATTTAAATGTTACATACTGTAACTGAAACGTCAGAGTTTGTCTAGATGTTTCGTCTTTTTCTAAGCAGATTCCATGTAACAAATGTTGGTAATCCTTTAACTCGTCTTCCTCAATACGTTGCAGTAAGTGAATCTCGAAGTAACCAAAATTACGAACGTCTGGTCCATCATCATTCACAAACTGAAAGTGTTCAACAAGGTCTGACCACTGAAAAAATTTCTGACGAATCAGTCCTCTTATACCATTCAGGTACCAGTGGTTAAAGATCTGGTGACGTAACGGATGCAATTGTTCTTTACGTTTCACTTGTATTTTCACCAGCTCTCGGTAAATCCTTTCTCTCAACTCCTCAGGCAAGCCCAAAATGTTCTCTTGTAAAGTATCCATAAGTATATACACTGTTTTTGGAATCGTTGGGTGGTGGCCAATAGCCTCGTTTAACTTTGTGCCTAATGTAATATCCACTCATAATCAGTCTTCTTGTACTTTGGAACATAGCATAATTTAAAAACGGATGAATCACTTTGAGTTTGCGTTTCACTTGTATTTTGATCAGTTCTCGGTAAATGCGTTCTCTCAACTCCACAGGCAAAGCACGAATGTTCTCTAGCAAAGTATCCATGAATAGGTCATACTAAATCCTCTTTGGTCTGACACAAGAAATGTACTGTTTGCACAAACATGGTTTTTACTTCAGTGTCGAATTTAAATTGTTCAGTCACTAATCTACACATTACAATTCGTTCAGAAGTTTCCTCTTTCACCAAGTTGACATTGTGTTCAAGATGTTGGTAATTCGTTAACTCTTCCTCTGGAATTCGATGCAGTACGTTTACAATGATGTAGGTAGAATCGTCCATACCAAACCAATCCTTTTTAAAACTAGAGGATCGTTGATCAATGTCTGTCCGATGGAACACTTTCAATTGAATCAGTCCTTGTATAGCCTTCAGGTACCAGTGGTTCAAACACCGGTGACGTAAGGGATGCAATTGTTCTTTACGTTTCACTGCGTCCTCTCAACTCCACAGGCAAAGCACGAATGTTCTCTTGTAAAGTATCCATGAACAGATTATGGTAAGAAGTTACTTCAATGTCTCGGTCCCACTAAGGGTAAGTAATGACAATTCGGTGACCATCGAGCATGTTCTACGTAGGCCGAATCTTGCGGTTCCCAGTGGTGAAGTGACACACCGCAACTGAAGCACTTGACTTTATCTCCTTCGCCCAAGTAGAAAAATCCGGCTCTGGCTAATTCTTCGGTGGTCGGTCCTCCCAGATACTTAGGCCATTTTCCTTTGAACGATTGAAGACGATTTTCAAAGTCGCAGTATTCCGACAAACGCACAGGGAACGAATATTCGTCTTTCACAGGTTCGTTTCGATGAGGGTTGGGTGACATGAACAGAAGTTTGCTCAGGGCTGGATGACATCCGTAGGAGGGTAGACGTGAAGGTGAACATTCCCCTTTAAACCCAGTAAAGTGTCCAAGAGGACGAGCGGCATCACTTTCCCATCCCACAGGTTTGACACGCACAGCATCCCTTTCCATGATAGGGGTAGTGACACTAAAGTTCCCATGATGCTTTACGGCATCGCTCAGGTCACAACGTATACAGACCAATACCGACGTGACCGTACGGCAACGTAAAGTGATTGGGAAGTCGCACTCGCTTCTGGTATGCAATTTGATAGACTTTTTCCAAGGGTCGACTGACGATGTGGTGAGTGGGTAAACGTACAATCTTGTTCGGTTGGTGAGTGGTCACTTTAAAGTTTCTATCCTGTCCCGATTGTAAGGCTTCTTTCAATACCCCAAAGTTCACCACTCGACTGGTACGATGATTCAGAGTCAGTCCTTTCACTTTGCACGTCGTGTGCACTTCTCTTTGTTTGTCCCGGTATTCGTAGCCGTAATTTTTGGGACCGCCACTGACGAAACTTAGAATCTTGTCGTCGGGATGCTCGTCTGTCCAGGCTCCTAAACGGTCTCCTTCGATGTTAGGGTGATGTTGAATCGGGTGATGGATGTAAATGCAACTGTCCGTGTCAAAGTACAGGACGCGTTCTTCTAACAGTTCTAAAGCTTCGTACAATTTTAAGCGAACATGGGCTGTCACGTAAGCCGCAATGATGACATTTCCAAAAGGGTCGTCTTGTACAAAGTCCAGATCTTCTTCGTAATTGACCAAGATCAAAACCTCTCGAACGACGTCCACGTGTTTCATGTATTTGGTTTTGTCGTGAATCATCTGAAAGTAGCGGGAAGGTTCTGTCAAATATTCCGTCTTGGGTAAACACGGTCGTTGTGCCATTTTACCCCACAAGCAATTTAACATCACTGTGGCAAACGATCGCCTGCCTTCGTTTTTCTCGATGTGGTCTAAAGTGATGCCTTCTTGTTCGTAGTATTTCTCTTTGAATTTTATTTGGTCTTCGGGAGTGTGACACCAGGAAGGATAGCCGCTGGCTTCTTGTTTCAGTTTCAAAAAGGCATCCACGTAGTCTGCGAAAATGCCTTTCTGCGTGGGGTCACCCTTGTGATATTGTTGTGTCTTGGGAAAGTGATAAATTTCGTACACTTCTAACAGTTGGTATCCCATGTCCAGAGCTTTGAACAATTCTACGCTGACCCAGGTTCCCGTCAAGGTCCGTTCTTCCTGACTGTGCTGACAAGGATGATCTTGGTTGCACGTTTCGGCACAAGTACGGCACAAGGGAAACATCAGTTTGCCTTGACAATGGTGAGGTAAGACGGGATGGTATAGGTTCGTGGGAGGCAAAACTTTACACTTGATCAAGCCTTCGTATTGTCGAATGTTGACCAGGTCGATGTGTTCCGTCAGCAATTGCGTGTGCCCTACAGGAAAGCGACAATATTTGCACACGTAGGGATACAGCGAACACACGTCCAAGTATTTGATTTCTTCTCCTTTCTCTTCGTCGGCTTGGTACAGCAAACAGGTGGCATTGGTCCTTCCTCCGTACAAACTATCTCTCGGGTTCAGCGGGTCCATGAACTGGTAACTTTCTACGAGGCGTTTAAACTCGGGATCGGTTTTCATACGGTGATCGTACTCGTGTTCCCACATTTCCACCACTTGGTATCCTTGCTGTTCTAACTTTAGGCGCCGCTGACAAGTGTCCTGGTACAAGTCTTCCATGGTTCGTTGTAAAAACTGATTTTTAGTGCTACGGTCAGGGTAACAGACGGGACATCCGTGAAATAAGCAGCCGTTAAACTCGTACACGATCTTGGGGTTTTCTAAGTCCCAGCCATCAACCGAATACGTTCCGATGGTCTTTTCACCCCCTCCGTTGCGGGCATGCTGAATCCATTTGTCTTCCTTGTCGCACAAGTAATGTAACTAGCGTAGGGCTTTGACCGAGTATTGACGCTTGACATAGTGGGTCGTTTGAGGGCTGATGACAGCTACGGTGTTTTCAGGCATGAATCGTTGTCGGTACACTAAGGAACACGCTTTGGCAATGGTGCAAGCTTCTTTCAAAGGATCGACCCCTCCGTGTTCCATGAACAGTTCTCGAAATTTTCCACAGCAACGTTGTAAAATGTCCACGTCGGAACGACAATACTTTAGCATTTCTTCCTGAAAGTCGAAAGGGTCCGAGGCGTGAGCCTGGTACCAAGCGTAGAAAGCTTCTCGTTGTTCGGTACGCATGTTGTCGGGGTCGTAATAGTGAGCCTCAGGCAAATGGGGTAGAACGGCATGTTGATTGGCTTCCGTATTGAAAAAGTGTGGAAAGTACCCTTTAGCCATTTCTGTCATTCCAAACGTTTTAGGCATTCGACTCAAAGGCATGACCAAATAGCTCATCGAATCTTTAAACTGCACTTGTCCCACTTGCATGAAAATGATTTTGGCTCCGTTCAAAGTCACTTTAGGACGCTCGGTGCCTTGTTCCGTATAGTATCTGAGAAGAAACTGTCCATCGTATCCGGAGAAATTGTGAGCCATCACCGTGGCATGACGATGACAATCTCCGTAAAGTTCGATGTCCTCTTGGCTCCACGTCTTGTCGATGGGGTCTAAGACCCATTGGGCAAAATCGGCTAACGTGTTCGGTCCCCGAAAGATTTTTTCACGCCCTCCAGGAATCTTGCTGCAGTGAGGGCAATGACTGAAGATAGGTTCTTGAATGCACTTCTCACACGCTCGATGAGCCACGCAAAAATTAGGAATGTGAATGCCGGTCTCTTGCATGCATTCGAAATCGAAAAAGATGAAATTGCCTTTCTTCTTGTGACCGTCCTCTTCCTCTGGTGGGGGTTGGTATTTTTGCACGTAACATTCGTGTTCCAAGTCCACGATGTGGTGACAAATGTGACATTTTTTTTTTCCTCGACATACGTGTGCCTTGGTACTATTGGTACGTATGCCTTGTCCACACGTAGGGCACAATCTCAGGAGTTGACAAGCACATTTCTTCTGTGAACCTTGTGTTTTCAAATGTTGCTGGTAACAGGTAGGGCTGACAAACGTGCGCAGACAAGTTGAACAAGGCACTGGTTCTTCGCTCAGACAGGGTGGAGAGGCCAAACATCCTGGGCATTTCCATCCACAAGACTTGTGTTGCTCTCGATTGTTATAACCATAATCACATTTCTCACAATAATAACCGTATCACAGGAATCCAGTGATACTGGTAATGGTATCGAAATGTTCTTCGTGATGATAAAGGTGAATGTATTTTCCGTCCTTAAAATCTTGGCCTCGAAACAACAGAGACCCACGCATTTCTTGAGGGTGCACTTTCAAGGTGTAGCGTGGAGCTAGGGCATCTTGTAATTTCTGCATCTCAGGAATGCCACAGGGTGTGTCTTTGGACAAACCAGCTTGTTGCAACAGGAGTTCTGCTTCGTTTCGTTGTTTGGCTCGGTCCGATTGTCGAATAGTTTTCCAGGCTCTTTTCCATTCTGTCGTGTCGTTCTTGTTGGCATAGGTTCGTCCCACCACGATGGCTCGAGCTAAACACATCTGGTCTTGAGGGTTGTTAATTCGGACGAGACTTGTTTTGGTGTTGCGAAGGTCGTCCACCAATAACATTTTTTTGCGTCCAGTCCCTTGAGGAGGAGAGACGTGGGCCATTTTCAGTGTGGCTTTACCATCGGTGATGTCAAACTGGTCATTAGATTGTTGTACGTGTTGAATCTTGTCCATGACTTTGGAAGGGGTTAATTCTGCGGGTCTGCTAAACTCGATCCAAACAGGGGATTTCAAACCGTCGTGATCTATGGATAGTCTCAAGCGATCGTCTTCTTTGGGTTGACATTGTCGCTTGAGTGAGGTGAGCAAAGAATCCCACATCTCGGTGATAAACCCTTCTGCTTTCTCCAATGGTACGTCGGACTTGAAATCTTTAAACTTCACCGTGTAGGTGTAAGCCGTGGTTCTAAATTTTCTAGAGGAGCGCTTTTCCGTCTCTCGAATGGAATAGTATTTTTCAGGGTTGACTAAGGGTGGTGAACTTGGTTTAGAGGTTTCAAATTCTGGTTCACTCATGTCCTCTTCAAAATCACTGGCATGAATTTGTGCCAAGATTTCAGCCCTGGTTCGAGGCGATAGATCACGTTTCTGCCTCTTACTTTCTTCTTCTTCTTCTTTCTTCTCGAATGAATAGGATCGTTTCATCTTGAGTGAAAACGTCAAATGACTCAAGTTTAAACAGCATAGACTAATTTATAGTCATGGCAGACCAGCGTATATAAAAGAGTGCGTGTCTTGTGCTTTCACTATTCATTTCACTCTCAAGCCGAGCACAACGATGGAAGAGACTAACCAAATCGAACGTTTCGTCAGAGCTTTGCGAGGGGTCATTAGAAAATTCTCTTCAGACCAGCCTACGGACTACTCTCCTTCCTTTAGAGATAAAAGTCAGGATACTTGCTATATCTGTCAGAAGAAAGGGCATTGGTCTTCAGAGTGTCCAGACCGTCAAAAAAGAAAAAAAACAGGGGCTAAAAAAGACAAAAGTCAAGATACCTGTTATTATTGTAAAGAAAAAGGACATTGGTCTCCAGATTGCCCAAAAAAGAAACAAGAGGAGTCAGAAGAAAAGAAGGATTTTTCAGAAGAAGAGAGGGATTCTTCAGAGGAAGAAGAGAGGGATTCTTCAGAGGAAGAAGAGGAAGAAAGAAGACAATTCTATTTACAAGAGGCAAAGAAACAGGAGAAGAAAAGAAGAAGAGATGAAAATGAGGAAAAGACGGTGAAGAAATTTAAAAAACAGAGAGACTAAACAAGGAGAAAGAAGAAGTCAATGAACTTTTTATTAAAGTGTTCTGTTGTGAATTGTGAATTGCATTGTAACAATGGAGAAAAGAATAAATTAATGATATAAGGTAAGTGTCTTTGAGTTTTGATTTTAAAATAAGAACGTAGACTCACGCATTCATACAAAGACACGTACTATAAGGGTAAAATGGGTGGGTTATTTTTTTGAGTTATTGGCAAAATTGAAGGGCTATCTCTTTTCGAGAAATGTGGTTGGCCCTGAAAAGGGCCTTTTAATTTGGGTCTAGGGGTGAGTTTAAGCAATCAACTTTAACTGCCTTAAGCCTTTGCCACGGCCAAGGCCTACTTCTGGACTGCGTAACGTTGATGATGATGATTGGGTTGAAATCACTAAGGGCGGTACGGTAGGCTTAGTCACAGGGTTGACGTGTTTAGCTCGGGAAGGTCGTATTCTCTTCGGTCGTAATAAAGAAGTCTGATACATTTGTTTCAGACTTCTTAACTCCGCTAAAATGTCCAACAGTACCGTGACCGTTTGATTTTCACCCTCTTGTTTCTTTGCTGCTACTTCTTCTTGCTGTTAGTTTTTTCTTACCTCTTCTTCTTGCTGCTGTTGCTGTAGGAGAAAAGCTTGTTCCACTTCCTTTTGTCGTTGTATAAATTTCTCCAATTCTTCTTTCTGTCTCTGTCTAAAATTCTCCACTTGCGGTAATGAAGAAGGTAACGAAGGTTCCGGAACAAATTCTTGCCAGGAGAGAAAATCCACAAAATCCCAATTCACCTCTTCTGAAATTAAGTCCGGGTTCCCTTGGGCAGTCTCCCCTGTTGGTGCACCCCAATGGATCGTTTTCTGAATTTCCGTCATGTTGAATTACTGTCGCATAGATTGACTGCACACAAGCGCTAGCGAATCTATATAGACTACGTGACGTCACAGACTGCTCTCTTCGAATTGGATGCGGGCTGACTGAATTTTGTAACGCGTGTTCGGATTGGTGAATGAACTCAATCCGTTTCAATCCTACCTCTACCTATAAATAAGCGCAGTTCACTGCATTGATTCACCTGTTCTCGTCGCTTCAAGATGTGGACCGATGTGCAATCTTCTACGCTTGTGTCTTCCATGATGTTTAGGACGGACATGCTCATGTATATCCGATCCAAGTGGACCGTTGTCCACAGGACAAACACCAGTCTGTGGATACGTAGGATCTACGTTGAAAGACAAGGATGCCTGAAAAGAGTGCTGATTTACGGACCAACAGTGAGACGCAGCCTAAGGACAATAAGAAGTCCAATGCGGTGCCCTTTATGTTAATGGATACATTAACATAAACCCAAAGGCCCTTTTCAGGGCCAGCCATATTTCTCGAAAAGAGAATGACTTTTCAATTGCCTACCCCTTTTTTAAATTTAAATTTAAATTTAAATTTAAAAAAAAATTTAAAAAAAAAAATCCCATGTTCAATTCCCCTTGAGGCTAGAGTGACCCAAGACTTTTTCCCATGTTCAATTCCCCTTGAGGCTAGAGTGACCCAAGACTTTTTTCCCATGTTCAATTCCCCTTGAGGCTAGATTGTCCCACGATTTTTCTCCATGTTAAATTTCCATTGAGGCTAGATTGTCCCAGGGGGGTCCTGTAATGCTAAATTCCATTGAGGCTAGGGTATCCCCATTTACTACTTTCATACGATACGAACAACATAATTAACTGTTATTTACCAGTTTTTATCGCATTCAAGTTATCATAACAACATCATGAATGGTTCTGTACCATCTTTTATCGCCTTCAAGTTATCATAACAACACAATGAGTGATCCTTTACCAGCTTTTATCGCTTCCAAATTGATTTGTCATAAGAACATAATGAACGGTCCTTTACCAGTCTTTTATCTCCTTCAAGTTGTTATAACAACATAATGAACAGTTCTTTATCATATTTTATGGCCTTCGAGTTATCATGACAGCACAATGAGCGGTCCATTACCATCTTTTATGGCCTTCAAGTTATCATTACAATACAATGAAAGGTCCGTTACTAGTCTCTTATCTAATTCAAGTTGTCATAACAACATAATTAACGTTTTTTTTTTTTTTTATCGCCTTCAAGTCTTTGGGTAAGCTGAAGAATGAGTGTATACTGCTCGTGGGATTAATTTCTTTCTTTTTTTTAAAAAAAATGTCTAGATCAATGAGATACCAGATTAAAGTATGTAAATATTATATGAAAAACACATCCATTTAATAAACAACTTAGGATAACAGTATAAATTCCAGAAGGAAGAATAACAACATTAAACGAAATTAGCGCTTGCCTAGTCTGTCGGATTTTCTTAAAATCTGAGACTGTACGTTTTATAATTAAGGGAATTTCTTGCAATCTTGTTTTATCCTTCGCAAATTGTGCTGATAGTGCGTTTTATCATAAAAGGTTACACCTCATGTGTAAATCGGCACGCTATGCCTTAAAATTATTGAAATACAGTTAAAGGCTTGCATATTTTACTACGACAACAAGTATGCTGCCTGGCGGTGGAATTAAAAACAAATAATGTTTGAAAAACATATTTAGTCGTTTTTTATGCATCTCTTCTTCTCTAGATTATCTGGATAAAGGTTTATCGTTGCTGTCCGCCATCGATTACGACTATAGTAATTCCAAATACGCTTCCGGTACAGAGAATGGTACTACAATTTGTTATCTGAATACATCTTTCCAGCTCGAAGCGAACTGGGAAAGTTAAAGGAAAGTAGAGGTCTCACCAACTTCTTTTAAAAGTAACAAAATGGCGGCTCTTTGCTACGTTTTATCATGTTCACCGTTAGAAATTTTGAAATCATCGGATTGCATAGTGTAAATGGCGTCACTCTCTGTCAAACACAAAATTAAAACATGCAATGTACATGTGATATAATATTTATTTTAAAATACACAACGATGATACATAAACATTTAGTGAAAAACATTTGGCACTTTTGAAACGTTAACTAAAATATTCATGTGAAAATAAATAGGTTTATAAGTAAAAACTCAACGGAATACACTTCTGCAGCTAAAATACTGCCATGTAACGTACAAGTGTAAATCAGGCTATCTCGTGCGCGTTTTATAATATTTGAAGTTGACATTGAGATGGAACTTGATGGGCGTCAAATCCTCTTTGTATGTTCCACAGACTAACTGGTTGAGAAAATCCTTTGAATTGACATAACCATACATCTTGCACTTCATGTTCATGAGTAGACATCTCTAAAAAAGGGAACTCTATTGTCAACAAGCCATCATTCAAGTTACAATTATAATTTGTTTTGAACATTCCAGGAACGCGACTTAACGCGGTCCTTATGTCGCCGATTAACGACATGATTTACCTTGCTCTAATTCGCTGTGTTGTAAAGAAGAGTACAACCCTTCTTTTATCGCTGATCTTACAAACTTATTTAGTTTCACAGTAAAGAACAGTACAACCCTTCTTTTTTGTATTATAAGATATGTGCAAATGAAATCCAGAGAAGACATAAAACAACATTTAAAAATTAAAATCTTGCAAACATATAAATTTATTCAGTCCATAAACCGGTCAACTTGAGCATAGTAGGGCAAAGTGAAAATAACTCAGAGTTCTTCCATGTAACGTTGTAAATTTTCGTCCCTTGGTAAAACAAAATTGCCCTATGAGCCAGTCATTGCAGTCGTAACTTGGCGTCCATACAAAATAAATAAACTTCTCTATGTATGTATGTATGTATGTATGTATGTATGTATGTATGTATGTATGTATGTATGCAAGCATGCATGCATGCATGCATGCGTGTATGTATCAGGTCGGTATCTGTTTTGGTAAATCTGGATGACAATGCCTTGTTTTGAAACTAAAAAAGATGAAAAAGTGACATATTGTTGACAAAAGTTTTAAAAAAAGAAGAAATATCGTGCATCAAGCTATGGCGACAAGGGGGACATTGATGTCAATAATTGTTTCCGATAGTACTATTAATCATTAACAGAAGTGTGGGGTGGGGGTAGGGAGTCCAAAAGTTAAAAAAAGAGAGTTGAATTGGTTGAACTTTAGTTTCGATTCAACATTTTATTATTTGAAAGCAAAGTATCAGCGGTGCCTCACCAGCTATTGCGAGTAGAACACATTCTACAAAATAATAGGTATTACCAACCACTATTGCACTAATCCACGAGCTCTTAGAGACTCTGACCTTGAACCGATTATTCATCTCTCTCTCTCTCTCTCTCTCTCTCTCAGGGGCCCCGAGTGGTCTAAAGAGCTCACCGTTACGGATCACTGCCATCTCACCTCTGTCTGCATGGGTTCGAGTCTCAGGTTCAGCCAATGTGGGTATGTGGGAAAGCTTGCCAGTAGCTTCTCGTGGGTCGGTGGTTCTTACTGGGATTTTCCTGGGTTCTTCCTCCACCATTTATACCGGCCTCCATGTATAGCCTATCTTGTGCTGAAAAATGGCATTAAACCCTATAACAACAACAACTCTCTCTCTCTCTCTCTCTCTCTGCTTACGCTTGATTCAATCTGATTTCAGCTCGATTTTACATTCTTTATTATCTGGGCGTCCTTTAAATCAAATAATACTGGTTTTTAATAAAAGGTTTAAATTAATAACAAATGGTGAATAATTCAATAGTAGTGGAAGATAAAATCTGTTTCTAGAATATACAGTGTTCCTCTTATATAACAAAAAAAGATAACAGTGAAAACATGTTAAGTATTAGGACAGAACTTCTAAGTAAAAGTATTAAGATTTAAATTTATTCTAAATTGTATTAAAAGTACTTTTTCAGTAATTTATATTGAAAATAATTTTCCACTAAAATATATTGAGATAAAATATATATATTTTTGTAATATAACTGTATGCTATTTTATAAAGATCGAACTTTACAAGCAGGTGCAGAAAACCTATACAATACATTTTGCTCGTAACTAAATATCAACAATTGTCAGCACAAAATACATTTCGCTCGTATCTAAATGTCATCAATTTAGATTTGGGGGAAGCTGCTGAACAGACAAATTATTATATCAATACTGGATGCGTTGCGCAGATGGTTCACACGATCGCCCTGGGAAAAGTTCAAGGGTCATGTTCTCACTGGACTGAGCGAACGAAAAAACTGTATAAATAGCGAAGCAGGCTTGCGAAAAATTAGTTCGTTCCTCGAGTCAGAACAGCTCTGTCTTTTCCTTACAGGTAAGAATCGTCTGTGTTCGCAAACTTCTTTAAAGAATGTGTACTTTTTAATATTTGAGACTTTAACGGTAAAGTTCATATTTTCCAACATTAAAATGAGCTCTTTATATTTTATATCATAATATAATGGAATGTTTAGTTGTATTTGTGGTATGTATTATCTTAAAAGATAAATTCGCTACCAACTTCATGTTTAAATTTAATGTGGAAAAGAAGATTCTTTAAGTAACATTGAGTAATGTTTGGTAACCTATTCCAAATTAGTATCCTATTTTAAATTTAGCACGATACATTTCTTCAAAATGATTGCTGCATTAATCACAACTAATGAATTTTATACTCATTGGATATCATGAAGTTAATCGAGATTTAACTATCTGTATTACATTCTAAAAGGCAGAAGTTATACAATGAAGATGGTAAGCACGATGGGAAAGTGTAAGTTTATATGTATTTCGTGTATTTTTAATATAAAGGCTTTATAAATGTATCTTTAGAATTTAGGTTTATATATATATATATAAATAAAAGTTCGTTCCTCGAGTCAGAACAGCTCTGTCTTTTCCTTACAGCGATTCTGTACCTCATTCCCCAAGATGTAGCCGTATCTCCACTGTTATTGGTGACACCCTTGTTAGAGAGCCTGAATTCCTTCTTCTTCTTCTTCTTCTTCTCTCTCTCTCTCTCTCTCTCTCTAACCATGGGCAAAGACATTTCTTAACTTATGAGTAATCCCTTCTCATAGCAAGAGATGAGAAGAAGGCTATGATACAAACCATATCATAACATATGCACAGAAAGCATTATACAGATTGTCTTTTTATTTGCAGAAAAATTAGATATTAATATATGATGTTACTATTGTTAATGAAAAGAAACAATTATGCACTAACTTTGTCTGCCCGTTTAGACCCTCCCACTATTCACTTACTTTTTCTGCCCTCTTTTAGAGCCTCAAACTTAATTTGTTTGTTAAATTATGCAAAAGGAGTCGGGCTACAGGTTCTCACAATATTAGATGAGCCTTCCTCTATAAAACTTCAAAAGATACAAATTAATCAAACATGACTAGTGGCAGAAGTTCAAGGGGAATAAAAATCCAACAAACTAGGTGTGCTGATAATTAGCGGATACTGCTCGAAGAAAAGGAAAAAAGGGGGAGAAAGACAAGTAAATGATGACGGTACAAAACATCTGATGGAATTGCATTTGGTATATAATGCACCGAAATCACCATTATACAGTCTGATGAAGAGTTATATTAATACTAGCTTTCATATTTAGAATCAAATGAAGAAATATTAGTTAAAACGCCCAAAGTTTGCTCAGCATCAAGTTCAGGTGTGCTAAACGAAAGGTGTGCAATAGAAGAGGAACAAGCATTTCGTTAAGACTAAGTATTAGCTTTTGCCTTTGAAATAAGAACTGATTGCTTATTAAATATAATAGGCACTTTCTGCCTCTACGCCACATTTGCATAAGGGATTGTCTATCGAGTGATAGTCGTACTCATCTTTTCTGAGGTCGCTACATTGGTTTCTGATTCTAATATGAATAACAGAGTATGTTTTTGCGATAATCCGATATGTAATGAGAAGAAACGGTATCGTTTAGCGGGGTATTATACTTTTTAAATATTGAAACAATCCCTTTCTGATTTGACATTTTCAAATAGGGTACTCCATATAAGAATTGAAGAGATGTGGACTTTAGTATAAAAGGAGTTTTTCGATTGTATCTTGTCGTTTCTCCCACCAAAGTGGGTATCAGTTCGTTTAAAAAATTTCGTGAATCATTATGACTTGTATGAGACTATTAATTATTCGTATTTAAAAAAATCAGTTCATGTTATCAAGCATTCTCATGTAGAATATAGAGATTGGTGTACAAATGTACCTCTCTCTCTCTCTCTCTCTCTCTCTCTCTGCACATTAAACAACGTTTATCATTACAGTCGTGTAAGATTTTGTTGTTCGACCATAAGCGACTATAGATCGTTCTTTGGACGCATCCGTTTTTCGTCTCGGGACATTGTGCCTTTCGTTATGGCATCTTCGTCGTATGTTCGTACGAAACATACACGGTTGTTGACAGTCTTGACATTATATTTGAGAAGACTGTTTCTGTTTATAGTATTAGCCTTTTCTAAAATTTAATATATAATTTTAGTTCTTGTACCTTCTTTATTTTATTGAGTTCCTGGATTTTTATGATGAGCGTCTCCTCGTTGGAGCAGATATAATTTAAACAAACGCATAAACCGAACGGAAGTTTTTGATTACGTGTTTAAGATGGCAGCTGTTAGGTAAGATATATTGAAAGGAGTCGATCGATTTGCAAAATAAACAAGTTTTAATGTTTCCATCTTGTAATATGGATCGGGAATTCATGAATATGTCTGAGTTGTCTGATGAATCCAACGTGAATTTTATAGTGGAATGGAAAAATGTTAGCAAGTAATAAAAGACAACTAAAATAATATACAAAACCTGTTGGATCTGCTTCTTTATTCCTATCCGTTTGTTCTCCACGTCATACATTCATCTGCATCAGCTTAAGGGTTTATGTCGTGCTTGCTTTAATAGTAATTGCCGTAACCATTCATAAAAAGGTTGGCATGCAAGGTCTAATTTAGGGACCCATTGCTGTCCCAATGACTTGGATATAAGTTTGGTAGTTAAACAAAAAGTTGTTCATCGTTAAGACATGGTACAGACATATATGAAACATGATTACAGTTTCGAAGGGTTTATTAATCCTTTGATTTTGATTTCATATTATTTGGACCAAGTAACGTAAGTATTCCATGTTTTATAACCAATGAACATCACAAAATATGGCACGTAAAAAAAATTATGCATCAACAACGATCATTTATTTGTTGTTTTTTTTATATATAAAAATAATAAAACGTACAATTGAATATTTTTGAGCGCCTTTTAAGCTCCCCCAAATCCTCGTTTTACATTAAAAAAATGTCGTACGTAAATAAGGATTACGTATGTATCATTACCTTAGCGACCTACATTCTGAAGTCTCGTCAATGAATGTTCAGGGTATAATTATTAAAAATTTACTTTTAGATTTCTCAAGAATATACACGATTGATTCAGAGACTTTTTGATTCAATCTTCAGGTTTATTTTTCATCTTTGTCTGACAGAATTGGCTCCTAATTACACTAGCGACAGTAACGTAATTATTGATATACACCATTTAGGTTGCGATATTTTCGGATCTAAGTTTTATTTATTGTTTACATTGATTGTTTTGGAATGATAGACGTATATTGATATAGCAAAAAGGTATGCATTAAGGAAAGAAACGTACATAAGGAGTTAACCTGTCAGGGACATTGATTATTGCCTCATTACTTAATTTGGGTCTGTAAACCAATATCAATATGTTTAAACTGTCATTTGTATTGATCCTTCTTATTGACAGGAACCAAATGTATATTAGCTATTACATTTATTTAAAAATGTCTTTTATATATTAAAAATGAAAGTTAACCTGTAAAATAAACTAGGTAAATATGTGTATGATACATTCCAACTTCTATTATCCCCTCATTATTTATGTGTGCAACAATGTATTGTATATACATTATCTAATGCATTGACTACGATATTTTGCATACGTCATATCAGTAAAGTGATGTGATGTGATTTTGGATTTTTAACAATTTTTCAGTCATTTCACTACAATGCCTGCAATGTGGCAGTTTATAGTGATGTCTAGCACTGGGGCATCATGCCGCAGACATGTAGCATGATGTCCCACCCAGTCACATTATCCTGACACCAGGCCGACCAGTTATAACACTAACCTCTTAATGCTGAGAACCAAGTGAGGCAGCTCTTAGTACCATTTTTGTAAGTCTTTGGTATGACTCGGCCGAGGATCGAACCAACGACCTCCCGCATCCGAGGCGGACGCTCTAACCACTAGGCTACCGGCGTGGTATGTCAATAAAGTTGTTTTACGTTTGTAATTAACTGGCACACTGATAAGCTTGTGATGGTAATGGATTACTACTACCTTGTGATGATAATATATTATTATTACCTTTTCATAGTAATAGATTAGTAATCTCGTCAGCTATACATAAATATAGTTCCTCTTCCTTATCAAAACTTGACATGGTTGTGGATTTTTTGACATACCTCAGTGCAAAATTATAATTTACAAAGCTTATCCAAATGTCAAAGTCTAACAAGGTGTATAAAGAGTATTAAAGTGAATAAGCAAAAAGCTGAAGTGTATAACGTCTCTCTAAGTAAAAATGACGATTTAACGATCAAAATTTCGTCATTTTAATTAATTTGCTATTATATTTTCCATGTAAATACCACATCTTTACGTATGACTCGTCTTTGATTATTATGTCGTAAAACTGATATCAAATTGCAATATGAAGTGTTGAATGACATGAGTGTTTTTAATGTCACTGAGCCAGATCTGCAATCTCATAATGGCAAGGCAGAATTGGGTCTGTTCTGTTTGTTAGAAGCAATCAGCAGAATAAAATAGACCCTGATATTCCGGCATATGAGGCGACTGCAGATCAGGGTCTATGTTGGTTGCAGTTGGACTCGTCTTGTACGGAAGATATATAAAGCAAGTTGTAACTAAATGAACATAGAACAAATTTTGCCAGAATATTTACAGCTGACAAAAGGTTCAATATCGACCAGCGATAAAAAGACCAAAGAAATAAAAGCACAACGATGAGACGGTGAGGGAAATATATGCAGTTTCACGATCAACGGGTAATGTAAATGGTGTGACAATAAGTAATTAAATGAATAAAAGTATTTAAGAAGAACGACAGTATATATATATATATATATATATATATATATATATATATATATATATATATATATATATATATATATATATACCAAAAACAAATAGTCAAAAGACATAGCACCAAAGTTGTATTTTAAAATAAATGCATACTTTCTTCAAGAAATTTAAAAAGTAAGACACGTTCGCTGTATTTAAAGGCTCCTTCATGTGCTGAACATCGTTGTAGCAATTGAATGTAGATTGGAGATCAATACAGTCTAAGAGAAAGTGATTTTTACAGTGAATGGTTTGTTGCAAGTAACGTACTCGGGCGGATCTTCACCCTTTTATATGTAGGAGAGAGTGGTTCATGTAAGTATGGCCGATTCTAATTCGTGAATGACCACCTCGTCATTACGGATGATTTTGTAGAAGTGGGGTCATTCGCCTAAGGAGGTTTTCACGACAAGGGGCTTGTTCTGGACAAGCTTATTCCATGATGCCTGTAATTTACTAAGTAAGAATGCTTTGATTCCAGCTTTAAAGTCAGATGCTTGCAGAGAGAAGGGTAATTTGGCAGCGTGGTCAGCTCTTTCATTACTATTGATACCGATATGACCGGACAGCCTTAAGTATATGGTATGTGAGAGGTATACAGATCGGTATGCTTAATGTGGGCATTGTTCAGTAAGGGGGTTTCCATCTTTCTATTGTGGAATGACTGAAGTACTGATAGTGAATCAGAGAAGATGATAGAATTTTGTTTATATTTTGTTGCAATTGTCTTTCAATTGCCTGCGTATATTTGGATCAATAGCATATTAATAATAAGTCTTTGACATATACTGAGCAGTCCACAAAAGGAGCCAAATAATCTGTGATGGTATTTTTTATTTTAGAAAGCGCAAGGGATTAAATACTGCCCAGCGGCACACACATCTCTTGATCTTGTTTATGAGAGAGGAGGGCGGGGCCCACTCGTACTTTTAATTCCCTGAAAAAAAGTTAGATATAAAAAAGTGGGTACACGGCCTTTTATGTGCAGGTTCATGATTCCGTACTTCAGTGTTGTATCATAGGCTTTTCCAAGTCAAAGAAAACTGCTAATAATGTTCTGTCTTGATAAAATAATCGCGGATGTATGTTTCCAGTCTTACCAGATGATCGTTGGCACTACGGCCATATAGGAAGCCACTTTGGATAGGCGGTATGAAATTGTCACTCTTAAACGACCACACAAGTCTTGTCTTAATTATTGGTGCCATCAATTTACAAACACAGCTATGAGCTATGGGACGGTAATTCATTGGATCTGTGCTATCCTTGCCTGGTTTTAGAACTGTTATTGTAATAGCCTCTTTCCAGGCGTTGGTACATTACCAGTCATCCGTGAATTATTGAAGATTTTCAAAGAACTGTTAGCTAGATTTCTGGTAGGTGTTTAAAAAATTGGTTATATATCTCATCAAGCCCGGTGGATGTATCATGGGCCTTGTTTAGAGTTTCAGTAAGTTCCAAAAGTGAAAATGGTTCATTAACTTTCTGAATTATTTTATGTGAATTTTAAATGTATCTTCCCTTTTTAATTCTTTATTTTTCGAGATTCTGCTGAATAATGAGATGATAATGAAATTTTAAAGAAACTCTGTGAATACATTTGCTATGTCTTTTCTTGGAGCTGAAGTTTAAATTGTTTAGTTTTCTGAGGTCTTAGAGAGTTGTTGTTTTCCTTACGATTTTTTTCTTCTTCGGATTTCCAATATTTTCTTTGTAGAGGAACGAGAGTTTAAAGTAGAAACAAAGGTTTTCAAGATGTTCTCTCACATTCTTTAATTGCGAGGCGTACTTTAGTCAGGGATACGTTACAGCTTCTTACATTTTCGAGCATTGGAAGATTGTTAAATTTCGTTATTGCTTCTAGGCGTTGACTAATGGCTTCTTCACAATTATCAGTGAACCATGTTTTTGGTTCCTTTAAGGGCTGGACGAGGAGTTACCGATTGGTTCTTCTGCAATCTCGGGTGAAATGGATGTACAATGTTTAACAGGATAATTGATGTTTATAAATGTATCACTATCAAGTCTAGTTTTGCAAAAGATTTAATCCCTCGGTGGAGAATGACGCTTACAGCAATGGCTTTTCGATTTGTTTAAAGCAATACCATTATGAGGAACCCTATTGTTTACAACCGTTGAAGCCCCCCCCCCCCCCCCGAAGCCCTGTCAGCATGTTGATAGTTGTCTTAAAACAGGAGTACATTTAAGTGTGGTGTTGTCCGTATTTATGAAAAACATTTCCTGGAAACATACGAAGGTAGAAGAATATCATTGTAATTTGTTTTAAGTCCTTGATATTTCCATTGTATGATAGTGTCGTTCATTGTGAGTTTAAAGTTGGGATTGTGT
This sequence comes from Sinohyriopsis cumingii, assembly GCA_028554795.2. Taxonomy (NCBI): domain Eukaryota; kingdom Metazoa; phylum Mollusca; class Bivalvia; order Unionida; family Unionidae; genus Sinohyriopsis; species Sinohyriopsis cumingii. The sequence continues at coordinate 104,894,975 of CM068840.1, read as the reverse complement.
ATTAGTTAGACCTTTCTGGAGGGAACTCGTCTGTCTGCTTATTTATTTATTTATTTATTTATTTATTTATTTACATGGACTAATGACGTGGAATACATTTTATAAATTATTGACATGATTATATTTCTTCATAATATGTCTGTTGTATATTTTCTTCTATATACAATACATTAGCTATGTTTTGGGTTCGTTCGACGCGCACGCAATGGAAAATCAAGCGTTTAATTTACCAAACTTGTATGAAATGTCAGAGTATACGGAAATGTGAGACAGAGGTAAAAGGTATGATCTAGAAATATGATGTTGGGATATGTAATATTATTTTGTAACAGCAGACGGTACTACCTGTGATTTTTTAAAATCCAGATTGGACAGCTACACCTATTTCCCTCTGGAAAGTCCCGCCTGGTGGATCATTCAGCCGAGCAGATATATTTATCTACTGGCTGTGAAGGCAAATGGCAAGAGCTGTGTGGACAACACTGGGCATCAGCTCAGGTGGAGTGGGAACTTGGGGCCAACAACTACATCCGGACTTGTCTCCAGACGTATAGCCACTGTCGTGCCACTGCGTTCAGACAGGCCTGGACCAGTGAGAGTGAAGGATCTCAACGCAACTTTCCCTCGCTGAGATCCAGTCACACACATTATAATACTATTCCCACCAGTCAACTTCAAGTCCTGTGGCTATGGGCAAGAGGCAAACAGCAGGTGTGGATACACTGGAAGCTCTATCTGCGGACCTGCCCACAGCCGGCTCGGAGCAATAGGGTCGCTTTCACTTGCCCAAAGCAACAGTGGAACTCGACAGCCCCCTGTGTGACTGAGCAGTTTTTATTAGGATCCCATTGCTCATCTCCATAGCATGAGTAAGGTGTATAGAAAAGGAGCCCTAAACAATGCCCACTACACCATAACCATGTTCTGCACACCACTGCTGAATGGGATCCAGTCTTAGCGATCTAAAGCCTAACAAGAAAACAAAGGTGACTCTCCTTACAATAGGTGCCTGGAATATACGCATACTAATGGACAGTACATCGGCAGATGGACCAAAGAGAAGAACAACTCTAGTTGGTGGAGAACTGGATAGATTCAACATCCAGACAGCATCTCTGAGTGAAACTCGCCCAGCTGTGGAAGGTCGAAGTAATGAAAAGCAACTTTTAGCTGGTGTTGGGTTTGCCAGCAAATCAAAGCCAGTTAGCAAGTTCACAAATCTCCCAATTAGCGTGAATGACAGACTAATGCAAATAAGAATCCCACCATCAGAATAAAAGACATGCAACTATCATAAGTACTTCTACACCCACCATAACCAACCTGGATGAAATAATTGACAAATTTGATAAAGACCTGGAGTCTTTTATTTCAGTAGTATCAAGAGCAGAAAAAATCATCATCTCTGCTGACCTCAGTGCTGGAGATTGCACAGATTACCAGATATGGCCAGATGGAATCGGCAAATTCAACAGCAAAAGGACACTTTGGATGCACCTACTACTACTTCATGGTCAAGAGAAGAGACAGACAGGATATCCGAGTGACGAGCGCCATGAGAAATTAAGAATGCTGGGTTCATAGTCTCCAAGCTCAATATTAGGATTCGGTCTAGCGACGACCAAAATGCACAAAAGTGCCCAAGAAGTTTAATGTTCCCAAACTGAACGAGGCGAACGTGAAACAGGCATCTGTTGAAGAACTGTGAAGCCAACCGGATAGAATCGTTATAAACTGTCGAGAAAAACTCGGCATCCTTCAGAGAATCTATGTGCTCAACTGCATCCAAAATCCTCGATCTAACAATACATATGCATCAATATTGTTGGTCGTGAGTCAAATGTGAAACAAAATATCACTAAGACAGCTAGTAGTCTACTGATTAATAAATGTGCTTTACAACGGATTGTAGAACAATCACGATTTGATCTAGAAACATGTCTGTTTCCTGAACATGATGATCTACTTGCCGATAAACCAGGTACTATGCCTCAACACGAACAAGTTTATGCTGCAGCACAATCAAGATATAATAGCAAATATCATCTTGCCAAAAAAATTTAAAAAATGATTTTACTGTCACGGATCATAAGATATTTTGGGACATGCTAAAGCCGTTTATGCGTATTGGACAACTTCAAGTTTACAGTCGTCAAAAAATGTATAAACTCTGTTATTATTTTTGTAATGATTGTAAACTTGATGACAGACTGAACATCAGATCGAAGACATTATCTGATAAAGTGCTGATGTTATCTTCATCGTTTTTAATCATTAATCAGATACAATCAGAGTGCTACGCACTCCACTGCAATCCATTTATTGTAATTGTTTTATACCGTCTCCGAATGCTGTTGCTCCTGATACTGCACCTGAGGCTGCAGCTAAACCTAACGTTCCTAACACAGACAGTATCTTTGCCAATAATGTTCGTGTTAAAGTAGCTATCGTTGGTCCTATTGATCCATCAATGGCAAATGCTGTTATTTGTGCCACTGACAGATCAAGTATAAAAGGCTTACCTTTTAGCATTTTGTTTATTTGTCGTTGTGTAAGAAGTAATTTCGTTGGAACACTGGAATGAGTTTCATTCTGCTTTTTGAAATCTATTTTTAATGAAACCGCTTTTCGTTTAGCTAAAGCCCGTGCTAGTTTTTATATTTGTCCTTGTGACAGGTTAAAACCACGCAAAATAGATTTATTTATTGATTTTATCAGAAAATATTATAATGTTTTACACTCCATTCCTATGCAATCCATGTGCTTGCACATTACACCTGAGCAGTCATTCTCCATCACACAGCGTCAAGTGTCATATATCTGTCAGATGCTACAAGTGCATAAACGTAATGCTGATTAGCTGGTGCAGCTCGTGGAGCCTCTCCTAACATCCATGTTACTTAAATGTCACCTGTTGATTCAATAGCTCGTTCGCTGTGCTCACTATCATCAAAATGAAATATCTGGTAAAGAAATCGAAATTCTATATATATATAAACAGGAGATAATTTTTGTTTGCATTGTCAAAGTTATCGAAAACAAAATTATTTTTCAGCTGATTATTATGTTGATCTTGTCGTTGAAACACAACAAACACATGACGCGGTAACTGTTCACTGGGCACTGGTATTATCTACCATGTGCTATGATCTGAATTTGTCCAGTTGTTTGATAAACCATGTACCGTTAGAAATATATATTTCTGCTGTACGTGGCTAAAATTGTCCCAAGTTCTATTAGCTTTGAGACGGCACAACAACTAGTTGAATCCACAGCGCAAGCTTAGAAATCATAGAATTAAAATTATTATTAATAGCATTAAGGTTATCTGTACCAACAATGCTAATAACTGTTCTCATCAAACAGTCGCTTTGATCGGCTCTGTCAAGTATAAGTGTATGTTTTATACCACGAAATAGCTTGTTATAGTCGTGACAAAGACCAAAGATTGTGCTCAACGGTAACATCATCGTAATTTGTTTTATCCGTCTGTGAACGCTCTTCGTTTAGTGTAACATTCATTATATGTTCGATTTTTGTTATCTTATTTACTATTGTCAGGATTGCAACTCTATCAGTGGCGACGGCAGGTGGAGGAATTCCCAAAAAATGTACAGACTTTTGTCAGTAAAGTCATTACAGCATCTGCATCTGCAGCTACTGCTGGTGCAACGATTCCAAGAGATTCAGAGTTATGTGACGAGTTTGCGCTCTTAAAATAAGCAACAGAAAAGAGTGAAGACAACAAGCTTTGTAAAATTTAACAAATAATTTTTGCCAAGATTACAAAGTAAAAAATGAACTTAGGTTTTAGTAATTAAATCCAAAAATAATCCAAGAATTAAAAAAAACCACAAGTGCTATCAATGAAAAGTTTTAAGTGAATCACAGTTTAAATCCCGATGAAAATCCAAGTTGGAAGGCGATGACTTTTGTAATAATCAGTGTTGTACTGTGTGTCAACAGTCTCTTGTTGAATCACTGAATATATTATTCCATTTTTTGATCAATAATTTGAAGAAAAATAAAATTTCAGCCCAAACTGGTCACAACATAATACAACTTAACGTGTCAAATGTTTTAAGCCCGACTGATATATTTCTTATCATAACATCAGTTATAAGACTAAGACGCAAATATGTTCTAGGGTGGGGGTCAAGAGTTAATCCTTCTAGACAAAATAGTAGAAGTTTGTTATATGATAATTAACACGTAGTCTAGGTATGACCTTGACTCAACTTAATGAGACTTACTATGAGGCAGATACAAAATTATTTTTAAAAAAAGTTGTTTACCGAAACTGTCACTGATTTTGGAACAAGGTCAGCAACATATATAACGTTTTATTCATTAGCTTTTTACATCAATGAAAAAATAATTTAAAACATCAATTCTGGACAATGTCAAATCCAGTAAACAATGTTACATGTAATGGAATATAAATTTATAACTAACAGACAAATAATTAAGTTAAATAAACATAACAGTTAGCTATAAGAGAATTTCTTGTTAAAATGAAATCAGCATCAGCATTAGCTCGAGGGTAATTACAATAAAATAAGTGAACTCATTTTAAGTAACATTTCCTATTCCAGTATCTTTGAACCACATCATATTTGTTGCAATAGATCCCGAGTAATCATCGCTAAACGATACAACGTTTAAGATTGTACTTGCAACTAGTAGGTGCTTAGAAATATCTTCAACTGTTTGATTAGCGAGTTAATATTTGACGATTTTGAACAAAGTCCAACCATTGTTCATGAGTGCGTCTTTATCACCAATATTAAAATCAGCATTATTATTTATTTTGATACTACCTTGTACTTCACGTACTGCTTCGTTGCCGCAGCAAAAACACATCTTCGTGTCGAGTATTACATATTCTGATGCCCATCTTGTAAAGGCTGATTAGAGTTCTCGTCAAGATATTCAATATACTCGAACTCCGTTGCAGAGTCGTCTACGGTTATCTCATCGGCAAGGTCAAGATAATGTTTAATATACATTTTTATTGTAATGTTCAGACAAAATCGCGATTATTTTATAATCACCTAGAGTGCAGCAACACCAAGTTTTTGTCTAGCTTGTGTTATTAGTTTTCTAACAATCTCTTCGAAGGCCGGAGAGAACAATTTGTTTGTTGTTGTTATCATCGCACGTGCTGTTTCTGATGATTGTGCTATTTCAGAAATAACCCGCTTGGCACTCCACCTTTGATTTCATAAGCGATCTTTTGCCCGACGTCTGTTGCTGCTGCAGATGCTGCCCCTGTTGCGAAGCCCTTTGACGCGTCTAACGTATTTGGTGCTACTTTGTGAGCTATTCCAGGTATATTTTCTATTAGCTTTGAGAAGATATTCCAGAGAAAAACACGTACAGTTCTTCTGTGATAAAATTTTCGTTGTTTCATCATGTTTATACAAAGCGTCTGATAAAATTGATTTTGTTCAGTTACTGACACGCAGATGAAGAGAGTAAGTCACAATTTCGTTGTTAAGATCAATCTGACGGCTCGATTGATCAGCAAGTGTCTTCGTGATAGGTGATATTTGATTTTCAACATTGATCGGATAGCATATTATCTGTCTCGAATTTACTTGCATTAATGAACCAGGCGAAACATCAAGACTAAATAAATAAATTGTCTGTCCTTGGCTACCTAGTGCTGTGTATGACCCAGTTGCAATATATCAGTTTATCAGGATTGTATTTACATCTGTGATGCTGGCGCCTGACTCGCTGTCATACGATACTGACGCAGGTGTGTTGGATCCGTATTGTCGTTTATTAAATCATAACAATGATCATATTGTGTATTGTCTGCCAAGATCGATAACAATTTATTTTTATTGTTATTCTTGCTGGTAGCGATCTCGAAATTATCAGATGATATACCACTTCTTTCAGCAGTTATAATATACTTTATTGTTTTTTGATGATATTTGTGACGTTGTATGAGTCTTGTAGTATCTTAACAGATTTCCAGTCGATAACGCCATTGGTTTTCACCCCGAACATAAAATAATCGTTGATGTTAGTTTTGACATTTGCCATAGAGTGCCATATAGTAGCTGATACTAATCCGATCTCATATTGCTTTGGGGACCTAGGATCAAGTTCAATTACAGGATTACAGAGCACGGAAAAGTTTGTACTGTTCGATGTTGTCTGAGATGAGTCGAGTAACAGTGTCATCGACAACATTTTTATTTGTTATTTGCATTAGCGAATTAATTCGCCGAGAATCAGATCGCTGTGTAACACATGATACTTGTCCGATGTTAAAGATCCATTCGATCTCAGAAGATCAAGTATTTCAACTATTTCATTGTCTATTTTTGTGCTAGTGTTTCCAGCTTCCTTCGATGACATTAGCAGCATCAGTCGATCAATGATGTCAGCTGCCGAGTTAAAGATATTTAATCCACGACCTGGTGTTTCTTCCACAGCATCATATTGAGAATCTGATTCAAATTGTTTATCATATTCTATACTCTGCTGCTGTGTTTTTTTCTTCATTTTATTTAACTCTTCATATTTTATTTCTTTAGCCATTGTCTCAAAATTTGTGGCAGCTGTAAAATCTTAGCAATAACACCCTGAAGGAATATTTTTTAATTTTTTTTCAGCATCACTAATCTAAACCATTACGTGCCTCATCTGCTTTTTCTATTACATTATTAAAAAAATTTTAAAAGAATCTTCTTCATTTTTAGTCCATGATGTTATTTTTCGTGTATTTTTAAAATTAACGTGTTTATCTTTAACCCCAAGACAAAATTGTAGATAGTGTTTTTATTAAAAAATTCTTCTTTATTTCCTTAAGTACTTTTTGTTTTTCTCGTTGTTCTCTAATTTGCTTATTAAATAACAAATCTTTATTCATTCAGTTTTTCTAAAATCTCTTCCTGGTGTACCAGGATCAACAATATCCTCAGCAACATTTCGTTGTTCTTCCTCGAGTAGTCCTCGCAAACCATTTTATTTTAGTTTTACTAGATCTTCTGGTGATGTTAACAACACCGGACTGTTTGCCTTTGACAGAATAGATCATAAGCTTAAAGGGTCTAGCAATTTCTTTTGCGGTTTGTTCTTCTCCAGCACGTTCTTGTTCAACTTTTTTCTTAAACGCAGCTCTTGTAGTAATATATTTGTTTAGAAGATTTATCCGCACCTTGTCCATTATTATGAACAACACCTTAATTTTATCTTCTTCGCAGTCCAAGAACCTGTCAATTCCTCGTCAAAACATATGCCTGGTACCTCTAACAAGTTTATTGAATAAGAAAAAACTGATTTCCATGAGCGGCGTCATGATACAGTTCAGTTCAGTTTTGCCTGTCACCCCTGCCGGGATATAGGTCGCCCACAAAAGATCGCCAGAGGATTCTGTCCTAAGCCATCCCCTCGAGCTGACTCGAGGTGTTACCCTTCTTAGTGATGTCTGCCTCGAGCTTGCATCGCCAGGTGTTTCTTGCTCGGTCCCTTCTCCGCTTGCCTTGAGGGTTCCACTTCAATGCCTGTCTGGTAATGTTGGTTGGCGGCCTTCGTTTCGTGTTTCCTATCCAACCCCACCTTCTCTTTTTGATCTCGTCCTCTACCAGAAGCTGGGAGGTTCTCTGCCACAGGTTGGTGTTGCTGGTGGTGTCTGTCCAGCGGATCTGGAGAATTCTTCTTAGGCAGCTGGTGATGAATGAAGGTCTGAACTCCCTCCTCATGATACAGCTCAACAAATTTGTTTCTGGAAACATCACCGCATTGGTGTTCTGATATATTCTGCACGTCAATGTTGTCAAGTCCGTTAAACAATATAAAGCAACCCGTATTTATTCCGATAAAACTATCGACGTTATAAAAACCAGGGACAAGATAAATTGCCTTACATCTTCGATTTCTCGAAAATGAAAAGTAAGATTTCATCATATCCATTTCAGCATTGCTCAACGGGATGTCGTCAAATACAATAATCTTATGTTCGTCCGAGTCTAGCTCGGCTACAGGAACAAGATCTTCGGGAGTTCTTATAGCAAATATATGTTCGACAGCACGAAGTTCATTTTTTAGTTTTTCATTGTACTCGTTCAGCAGCCCATATTTATCCTGCTGGCGATTTATCGTATAAATATACACGCGATCATAGTTGAATATTTCGTTGAATAGCCAGTTTATTAACAGGTTTTTTTTGTCAGATCCACTACGTCCTACTATCAAGTAATAACAATCTGGTAGCTCAAAATTGTGTTTTTCATTACTTGTTCTGTGTCAAAGTTTATTGTACCCATCATATAACATGTGCACAAAATTTTATCCTGATATTTTTATCAGCAGCATACGATAAACATGAGTAACTACACAGAAACTACAACAGATCTTGATCGAACAAATGATCTCAAGAAATCCGGTGACATAATGACCGGTAACCTTATCATGTCAGGACATTGATTGTTAGATCTAGAAACAACATATTCTACTGTCAATGTCAATAACACACAAACGGTAAGATTTGCACAACTTAATGCTGTCAGTAATGGTAAGTTATCGTTGTCGGGTGGAAAGATGACCGGTAACTTAAGTATGTCAGGTCAGCGAGTGCTAGACCTTGAGACAACATATCCACCCACCGACGCAGGTAGCTCACAATCAGTAAGTTTTGCCCAGCTTAATGCTGCCAGTAATGGCAAATTATCGTTGTCAAGTGGAAAGATGACTGGAAATATCAACATAAATAAAAAACAAAGATTGTAACATAAATAACTCGCAAGCGGTAAGTTACGCACGATTAGCTCGATTAATAATACTAAGTTGTCATTATCTTGTGGAATGAAACCTGAATATATAGATATGGGCTGGAAATTAACAGTTAATGCTCAGCTTTATAACACACGTTTGACTAATACCGATTCTCTAACAAATGTAAAGTTTGTCAAGGACAACTTTGAAAACACAATCCGGTGAAACTATGGTGGGAAATCTGGACATGGAATCGAATAATATATCAACTACAGCAATTCCATTAGCGGTGTCAGATTTAACAAATAAAGATTACGTCTATAACATAGCAATGAATATTGCATCACGAGTAACAAAATCCGGTGATACGATGACACGTATGTTAAGCATGGGCTCGAATAAAATAACAACAATTTATAACTCAGTCGCCCCATTTGATCTTACAAATAAATTGTACTTGGACGATGAAATAAGTGCATCATTAGTGAATGCAATTACTTCTGCAGATGCCAATTATCTTAAAAAAATCCGGTGGTACAGTTACAGGTGCGATCGATATGGGTACCAATAAGATGACCTAGACGTATTTACCCGTTTCTACATCCGATCTATCCAATATAAAGTACATGGACAGTGTTACAGCGTCAAGTTATATTCGGAGATTAATTCAATTTATGCGTTTGCGTTTATATTTGGCGGATCAGAGTTGATCACAGTTTGAGAAATATTAAACTATTGGATTAAAATACAGTGTTCAGCGGCTATAAGAATATGAACATTTTAATTACGAGGTCAAATAAATGCGAATACCGGATACGTGTGTTATTGGCGATTAGATGGATCTAACGATAATGTGATATGAGATGATCTATATAAGGGATTGGATGATCTTGTTAGTAGTTCTTCTAAGCAATTTACACTTCGTCCTTAATTTACCACAAACAAGTACTTTTTTTTACTGTTTTATGTTTACAAAGTTGTTGGTCCTTACCTAGGTTTGTCGATGTTTCAGATATATACATTCGATGACCTAGTATAAGCCATTAAGATTTTAATGTAATTGTGATATATAATGTTTATTGATACTCCGTCGATCAGATTCGCATAAGAGTTTTATAATTGTATACTAAACTTGAAAACGGAGATCGAAATAGCTGATGTTGATTCGCTAGACCCAGAGAGTACGAAGCAAGAGCTGTGAATATAATTGCTCAAATAAAAAAATAACTTTATGCCCCCCCCCCCCAGTTTAACCGAGAACAGCGATAACTTTGAAACTTTTATGTAATTAGCAAATACTGTATTGTAACTGAGTGCGAGGAGCGGAGATTACAAGCTGACAAATATTTGATAAATACACTGCTTGACCTACATAAAGAAAATGTTTTAACGATATATCTAACCTTGCAAAAACAAAATTTCATGTTGGTAGGAAAAGAGCATGAGTGACTAAAGAAGATTTATTATGAGCTTGACAAACTAGTTGAAACAAAGAAACACAAGTTTCTCAGAAATCGTAATCTCAAGGACACATTTGCTAAACGTCTAGTATTTCGTGTACTCGGTATGGACTACTGTGATAAAAAGACGCTGTTAGAAATAGTAGATAACAGTACTGACACTAACATCCGAACAACAGCATATCTAGTTTTGATAGACTCTCTCACCGGCGATAACGAAAAGTATGACGCATATCACTTTAACGCTGCACTAAACACAGTATAATAAATTAAGTCTAGAATTGAGTTATATGATGATGTCGAACCAGATATATTTTATCAAGAGCTTGAAGATATTACAATTGTAAAACCCATTATTTATAAAAATTATGAAATACGGAATAGTTCCCAAAATATTGTGTTGAAAAACTATACAAAAGAAGCTGGAAAGTTACTGAGAGAAACAAAATACAGAAATATCAAACAGCTGATTGCTGGGTAAATAACCTACCCGCCATATATATAGGGCAAGCTGATACTTGCGGTCTTTTAAGTTTTGCAACAGCATATGGAATTCTCAGGCAGCATCTAGTACTTAATAAATTTAAACTGGGTCAGTTATCTTATGTTGTTAGTTATATCGAAGAAACAGAAGATATTTATCGTGATAGCGTCCATGTTATTATGTTATTAATACCTCTCGCTCATCAGGGGAATTCCCATCATTTTTCAAAACTGCCATTGTAAAGCCTCTGCTGAAGAAACCAACACTAGACCATAACGATTTAAAGAACTACCGCCCGGTTTCTAATCTCTCATATAAATAAATCTTAGAAAAGGTTGTTCTATCCCAGCTTGTATCTCATTTGAATTCAAAAAATCTTTTTAGCAATGTACAATCTGCATATCGCCCTTGCCACAGTACTGAAACTACTCTTCTAAAAGTAGTTAATGACATTCTCTCTGCTTTGAATAGCGGAAAGATTACAGTCCTCACCCTTCTTGATTTGTCTGCAGCATTTGACACAATAGACCAAGATATATTGCGTAACCGTCTCCAGCATGTATTTGGCATTCATGATAAAGCCTGACTGTGGTTCAAATCCTACTTGGTCAACAGGACACAAATTGTATCTGCAAATGGAATACACTCCAGCCCAGTTGATCTATGTTGTGGTGTTCCACAAGGGTCTGTTCTTGGACCTGTTCTCTTCATTCTGTACACTCAGTCGCTCTCAAGTGTCATAGATCATCATCCAGTGTCTCACCAATTGTACGCTGATGACACCTAGATATATAAATCTAGCCATCCAGCTGAAGTTGATGCTACCATCCAAGGTGTAGAGAGGTGCATTTCTGATGTGAAATCATGGATGACATGTAACAAGCTGCAGATGAATGATGATAAAACTGAGGCCATTCTGATCACAACACAAAGACTTTCTCATTCACATCCTTTACCTCAAACAATAAATATCAGCAACACCATCATTAAATTCACACAATCAGTACGAAACCTAGTGTTACTCTGGACAGTACTCTCACATTGCACCAACATGTCATGAACATATGCAAGGCTGCACATCTTAAGCTGAGATGCATCAGCTCAAATCGCAAATATCTTTCAGCTGATTCCACTAAAACACTTGTGTTTTCATTAGTACTTTCAAGACTGGACTGTTGTAACTCAATTATGTCTGGTTCATCTTAATATCTACTCCAGAAACTTCAAAAAGTTCCAAACACAGCTGCTCGGATCATACTTAGAGTACCACGATCAGAACACGCCTCCCCGCTGCTCTGTACCCTATACTGGCTCTCCATTCGATCCAGAATCAAACACAAAATTTGTTCTCTGTGCTACGTTTCACTGACGGACTCTAGTCCAACATACCTATCCGACCTCACCCATGTGTACACACCAGCAAGATAAGTACGCTTATCTTCTGACAATCGTATACTCAGTATTCCCACTATGAAAACAAAGTCATATGGACAGAGTTCTTTTGCGTACCAGGGCCCAGCAATGTGGAATGAATTGCCCACTGAACTTAGACACAAAGACACAGTGATCCCATTCAAGAGTGCTCTCAAAACTCACTTATTTCAACAGCAAGAACAAAGTTAAAAACCTAATAATGTTTCCTGCCTTAAATATTCTCAGCATGTTTTTATGTTTTCTAATTTCATGGTGTATGTTTTTGTAATCGTATCATTATACATGTTTTTTATCTTATAGGTGTTGTCTAATGTTGTAAAGCGATTAGAGCTTCTAAAGATTAGGCGCTATACAAAAGTCCTCATTATTATTATTATTACTGAAATTCCAAAAAGGTTTTGATCCCCCATTTTCATCTTCATCTTTAACAGATATCAGATATGATAATATCTCATCTGAAGTGTACGATAAGTATAGAGAGTTTCTTACCGATCCTGTCAATAAAAAATGTATTGCTCTGATTGATAGTTCTTCAGCTGAAAATAACTGAAATAATTACCGAAACAGTTTCATAATGACAAAAAAAGAAATAATCGACTTCAACCAAGTATCATCCAGTCGCTCGGACAACGGCAGTAACGAGTTGATCAAGTGTTACAGGTACTATCATAAAAACTTAATTGTATCAGACGCGCCAGAAAATATTACAGCAGAATCATAAGCGTGTTAAACTATATCCCGATTGTGTCAACAACAGCAGGAATAGCATCAGCAGGAGGAACAGCAAATCCATTATTGCTGATGGTATCTGGAGTAGGTATTGCGTTATCAGCGATCAACAACAACAAAAATACAAATATGAGAGCAAGAACGCGTCTTGTAAGATAGCAATAGCAATAGCGACTTATAATAAAATACTGAATCAACTTCGAGCTTATCTTAGAGGTGAACAGTTTATTATGCCAGATCTGATACAGGAACTACGAGTCAAAGACTATTTTATTGTTGTTATTATACCAAACAGAGTTGTAAGATATAAAAAACAGTATTCAGCAAATTTTGTGTGAAATATGAAATACAATGGAAGATATTACGGTGGAAGATACCACGTTAAAGATGAAGAGAATTCTCTTCCAGGATATGACGATTATGCTTGACAACGAGAAGCATGTACTTCAAAAAATAGAAACAGGATAAAGTTGTCTTTTGTTTGCAATGATTATTCGGAATATTTTGATAAACTTGCTTTGATCACAAAAGAGCTTGCTAAAACTGTTGATAATCTTTATAATCCAAAATCGCAAAACAAATACACAGAAATTACAGTAGATCTGGCTTCGTTAACAAGACGACAGTTTTATATGGAAACTTTATAAAAATGTTAGAACCTGATTGTCTTATCATGGTAAAATAAATATGTACTTGTTTTGTCATGACGATGTGAGTTATATCATAGCAAAAGCTGAGACGTTAAAAATATCTCGAGAAATCTCTTGCAGTTTTGTGTGAAATATTTGAGTATTCTTATATAAGGGTTGCTTCTGGATCAAACCCTATTTTGTTTAATGACGGCAACGATTCAATAACATGTCCTCGACGAGTAAACTATTATGAAATAGACGCTGTTGCCTCAACAAAGTTGTTTTCGTAGTCGTTTAGACTCACTTGAGGGGGACCATGGGGTGGTAGTGGTGGTAAACATTATGTTGTCGTCCAATACAAAACAGGGTTTTGGACCAGAACACCTATTATATAAGACTACGGTTGTTACCTTTTAATGCTAGCAATGCAGGTGTGGTAAGAACAAATGACCCAGTCGAAGGCGTTATTAGGCGATAAATAAATGTTTGCGTTATCTAAAAAAATGTATATTTTTTTTTAAGGTAGCTCAACAATTTGAGTCATATTTTAGTACTGTTAGAACATATGTACTGATGTTCATCATAAGCACCTTTATTATCTAATTATTCATTCACACACTCTTTACATTCCCAGCTGATCGGGAATCTTCGTTTATTACTCTCACCATCACATCGTTTTGCTTTTAATTGTTTGATTTTGTTATCGCTGCTCGATAATAGCCTTACGTGCAAGTTGCGCCGTAAAACCACAATCAAAACACACACACGCAGAGGATATGCATGAACAAGCTGGGATGTCTAGTCCCATAACAACATAAACCAGTGAGCATTAACCAGCGATTTCTTTCAAAGAAAAATTAAGTTTTCATTTGATAAAAGCTGCTCAAATTTAGTGCATTTACAAAACAGTTTTTATTATAATTTATACTTTGGAGATAATTACAATTCTAAATCGACTATTTTCTCATATGCATTGTCTTCGCTGGCTGCATGTCATTGCTTAAAATGTAAAAATGTATATTTCCACCCTTGGACATGTGTCTCATTTGACAAATTATTAATCTTGTTATACGTGTACAAATTCTAAATTAGTATATATCCATCATGCCTGCGTGAGTAAAAATTTAAAAACATTGGGCAAGAAAATACTTCAAAGACGAGGATAGTACTTGGCGTTATTCTTTAAATTACAAATAATATGAAAATGTTCATCTCTAGACTCATCTCAAACTAATCATAACATTGCCGAGTGTGTGTGTGTGTGTGTGTGTGTGTGTTACATTACGCATATTTTGACAACAGTTACTGCTGACGAAAATGATAAATAGCACTATGTTTGGAAAAGAAAATTTTGTGTATAAGTTGTTTCCAAAAATAAACTAATCAAATTTAATAAATGGTAGCAACAAGACTTGTGTAAACGTTGATGCCTGAAGCGGTCTGAAGAACTAAACGTGATATTGTTACCAAGGATGTAATTTAGTATGTATATCTGTATGCATGTATACATAGGGTTTACCGGCACATTAGCACCATCCCGGCTGTATAGTGCCGAGTAAGTTTAGATATTGGGGATGGAGAAGGGGAAAACAAGGATGCGTGCACGACTGCAAAATAAAAACAGACAAATTAGTCGGGGTACAAAATGTAGATTTTTACGAAGAGAGAGAGAGAATTGCATGGTTACCTAAATTAATTTTTTCAGAGCAGCGTATGGATCCCTGGCGACCGAGTGGTCTAAAGAACTCTCCTTTACCGATCAGTGCCTTCTCACTTTTGTTCGCGTAGGTTCGAATCTCGGGCTCGGCCAATGTGGGTATCTGAGTAATCTTGCCAGTAGCTTCCAGTGGGTCAGTGGTTCTTATCCGGCATTTACGGGATTTTCCATCAGTCACACTGGCCGCCACGTATAACGTGTACTGAATAATGGCTTTCAATCTACAACAACAACAGGTCAATGCCTCATGTAAAATAAATTGCATCCTTCTTAGGCTGAATCTTGAAATAAATACAATGTATAATCAACTTACTTCATATTATGTTGATAAAATAATCTACGTGCACAAAAATTTAATATCTACGCTACGAAATTGTTTTTAAACGTTAACCCTTAAAAAATGCACAGATGTCATACGATGAGAAATCAAACAGTACTCATTCATTTGAACGTCTATGTGCCCTTCTTGGTCATTACACCATGTATACTGTCCATATGACTTCCTTTTAATTGAAAGGAGTACCTAGATGACAGTAATGCAGTTACAAATAAGTAAATATAATTAATCAACTGCTACTTAAATAAGTAAATTATTGTTTATCTGCTAGTCTCTAAAACTTCACCAGAAAATGACAAAGTCGAAAATATTTGAAACCCGTTTTTGACATAACACCTATAAATGTAGTTGAGAGAAAACCCATGAGTGTCTTCACAAATAGTGTGCATCTATTTACATCAAAGAAGTCACTGGCGCTATAGGATGAGTAAACTCAACTTAACAATTACACGTTTAGGGCGATAGTTAAAATATGTTTTGGACCTTCGCACATCTTTTTATGGTGGAGCTTTGGAAACAAAACTAAAGCTGCTTGTTCTAGTGGCGCTTGATTAACTATTGAAACCAATTGTTAGTTGCACTAATATAATCTAGGTAGTCCTATCAGTTAAAATTAACTACACCATATAGTTTCCGGGTGACCGGCAGCCATGGCGCTCTCTCGGCTTCGCCTCTAACACCGTCAGAACATAAAAGAGCGAAAGCCAACAAGTTTTGTAAAATTAAACAAATAATTTATTTTCCATAGAATACAAAGTGAAAATGTAAAATATAACTTACGATATTGCAAAGCAAATCACAAATAATCCTAAAATTTCAAACAAAAGTCATAATGATTAAAGTTCTGAATAAATTTTAGTGGTATTCCAAAATAAATTCAACGCAGCAAGTGCTGATGTGCCTGTGGTGACGTGTCGTAGTGATGTGTCCACAGTATTTTGTTGAATCACAATAATGCAATCCGGGAATATATCCTTATTTGAATTTCACTACAAATCCAATTCTCTATTTCGAAAAATGTTAATTTTGAGCATTTTGTATATACAGAGAAGAATCGCTTGAAATAAAAAATTCCAGCCCAAAGGATATACTAGACACAACAATAATACAATTGATTCTGCTCATATCTTACATCACAAATGAATAATTTCCAGATAAACACAATTATCTAGTCATCTGCGTGACCTCATGTCACAATTATCATTTTCTAAAAAATTTATTAGCTAATGGAAAATTTAATTTTGAAAGGCTCCAAATGATTACAAGATAAAATCCTAGTAATAATTAGAAGGTCTGTTACTAAAATTATAATATAACATGTGGTAAAGAACAGTTAGACCCCATATTTCATGGGAATTTCCAATGTTCTGAATTCAGATTTAGAGAAGCATGTTGTTTACAAAACCAAAATCAATGAGTCAGGTCAGACAGAACACGAACTTGATTTTGGACAACGTCAAATCCAAAATACAATTATCCAAAGTACATAACGAATAAAACAAACTAATAACCACTACAAATTAAATGTATATAACAATACCAAATGGAAAGGAAAGCGCATATCCCTGGATTACGCATTATATGTTAGGATACAAGATTATATGAAATAAATTTATAATTAATTACGCACACATACTCTAAGTGCATGTGTGTGTGCATTTACATCTGTCTGCGCCATATATCAAATAAAGGTTATACGATTATAATTAGACTAAATATTTAACAGTTAACGACTTCACGCCATTATCTTATCTAGGATGAACAATGTAAAGAGCTAAGCAAAATTGAAAGTCCAGTTCCATAAACAATATGAACCAGTGTAGGCTGCTGGGTTCCCATCCAAAGAAAGATAATGCAGATTATAGTTCATTAAAGCTTTTGAAATTTAATGCAATTTACATAACAGTCAAGTTATATACTTTTGAGATAGTCAAAATTCTCACCCGTCGATTTTCTGGCATGCATTTCTTTATTTCACTCTATTTGGTCTTAAAAATGTACATTTACATCGTAGGGCGTATTTCCTATTTGACTGTTTTTGTCTATTATCAATATTGTTATGCGTACACATATGTTAAACTACATATTCCGTATGCCTACGTGCAATAACACACGGGACAATAGGACAAAGACGAGTATCGTACAGTGCGTGATTCTCCATTTTGAAACTTTTTGTATTTACACCCAATTAAAAACTGAACGTAAAGTCAACAGTGGGTGGTGCATATGAGAGAGAGAGAGAGAGAGAGAGAGAGAGAAGGGGGGCCCAAAAACGTGCAGTTTTGATTCTTAGTTTTGTTCAGGTGGGCTGTAAATTGAAATTATGTAACTTTTTTAAGATAGCTAATGATGTATTTCTAAGTAGCTTCAATTCTCATTAACACATTTCCTCGTGTCGGATCCCTGGAAATACATTTTCCATCTCTGTTTGGTAAATAATTTGTAACTGATAACACTTATTCAGTGTAACTTAACCTTTGCCAAAAAGAAACCACAAAACACTTTGCATTTAAATTCAGGCATCGGTGCTTCTAGTGTAGCTTTGCTGTCAAGCTGACATGCGTGAGAGATGGAACTGAGTCATACATAAGTATTACATGCACAGGTTGAGATGAGATCGGGTTGCGATACGTTTGTTTTGACAGCGGTATAGATTTTATTCTAGTTTTTGGCTTCATTTGCATGAGTCATTTGACAGCATTATCTTTACTCTTGAAATTCTTAATACGTCATTGTGGTGTGGTAAGTAGATTCTTATATTTAACTAAATCTGGTATATCTCTTGTATAGTATAAATTCAATCACTAATTGCATATACACATAATACGTTTAACTTCTCTACTTTGAAAAGAAGACCAACCCCAAAATTCATCTAAGCTGTCATCTATGCGTTACAATCCTCTCTATACACAGACTGACACATACACAATAGACGAAATTAAATCGGAGTAAATACACAGAAGCAAAGAATAAGTAACTTGTTTTGTTTTATATAGTTGAAATAATTACACGCACTCAAAAATATAATATCGGAACTACATATCACGTTCTCTCGACTGTGCTGCGTGTTCTGCATTTACAGTAGACTGTAGACGATAAAACTGGTGAGGAAAAGATAATAAATATACGACGAGGTTGTTCTTTAAATGTAAATCCTAAACCAACGATGAGATTAAAAAAGAATAATCATTCAGATTAAGATTTTATCTTAAAGTATATATGCCCTTCTTGGCAATTAATCCGTGTATATGCCCTTCTTGGCAATTACTCCGTGTATATGCCCTTCTTGGCAATTAATCCGTGTATATGCCCTTCTTGGCAATTACTCCGTGTATATGCCCTTCTTAGCAATTACTCCGTGTATATGCTCTTCTTGGCAATTGCTCCATGTATATGCCCTTCTTGGCAATTACTCCGTGTATATGCCCTTCTTGGCAATTACTCCGTGTATATGCCCTTCTTGGCAATTACTCCGTGTATATGCCTTTCTTGAAGATTACTCTGTGTATATGCTCTTCTTGGCAATTACTCCGTGTATATGCTCTTCTTGGCAATTACTCCATGCATTTTGGCCATAGGACCTCCTGTGATCACTAGAGAAACTATTAACTGTAAATAATGGTCAATGAAAGGAGTACCTGGATGACAGTATTGCAGTTGCAAACAGGTAACAATATTAAATCAGCTGCTACTTAAACAATTTATTGTTTGTTTGCTAGTTTCGATAACTTCACCAAAATATGACAAACTCGAAAACATTTGAAAAGCATTTTTGACCCAACCTCTATAAATGTACACGAGAGAGAACGCACAGGCGTTTTCACAGTTCATCTGTTCACACCACAGAGGTCACTGACGCTACGGATGAGTTAAGTTCAACTTTACAACTACATGTTTAGGGAGTTGATTAAAAAATATCTTAAGTTTTGGACTATGAAAATTGTGTGTCGACCTTGAAAACCTATGTTTAGTTACAACAACATAATTAAGTTACTTCTATCAGTTACAATTAACTGCAACGTGTTCGTTTCCGGCTGACCGGCGGCAATGGTACGCCCTCAAAGTCGCCTCTAGATTCGTCCGGCGCTGAGAGGATTGAATTAAGGAATAGTTTCTGCTCTTGTTCCTGGAAGTCATTTAGTCAAAATATGTGGTGTAATGATCACGAAAGGGCGCATCCACCTTAAACGAAAACGTTACATCGGTATAGCCTAGCTGCAATTAGGAATTGTGCTTGTAATTCACAATAGGAAATCCATAACCTACTGGCTTGGGATGTCATTTGTTTAGGGAATGAAGTCAGCAATATCATAAATTATGGAATATAATTAGCCATTAATGACAACATATTCTTTCCGTCCAAATTAATGTGTATATATGTGAAAAGCGTTTATCAAACCATTACCAAATATTAACATTTGTCAGACATACCATAAAGTCTGAAAACTTAACGTCTATAGTGACAGCAACATGACGGAACATTATCATTTCAGGGAAGCGACTCGCGATGATATTGACATAAACAGTAACAACTGCGGGACTCATGATGTCCGGTAATGACCCTAACATTCCATGTTATTTCCATTTCCGTTAGCTAGTATATAATATTTTGTTCTGTCCTGGCTTCATATCTTGTTTTTATGCCGAAGTCTTTACGAAACGGTAAACCAGGTTGTGCAAGAAAACACTTGTGTTTCATGTGCGTACAGACATGAAACATGACTTTCAAAAATAATTTGTTGTCAAGTGCGAAACTTCATTACACGGTTGAAAATTGAGAGTAATATTCAAACAATTGAAAGAAAAAGTCCTCATTATATTCCATCAACGGGTCGATTTGAACTGCAACTTTATATTGACTTTTGGTTTTGTCTCGCTAGTAAATCTCTTCAGCAAAAATATAAAATATCTCTAAATAAACAATCATTACATAAGATTTGTGTGAAACGTGCGGTGATCGAAAAATTCTTTTCACTATCACATTGGTGGTTTTTAATTTTTCAAAATTTCTCGATGTATTAATTTATTTATTTAAAAAGATAATAGTATTGTGTACTTCAATACTGCCCAGCCCTGTCAATGTGTCTAAGATTTGTGACTTCCGTTCTATTTGCAATTTATAAGGGCTTATTGAAAAATTCTGATTATTTTGTTATAACCATTTTGTTTATTTCAACCTGTGAGTAAATTTAATGCTGATCGATATACAAAAGAACGTGCTGTAAAGT
Organism: Sinohyriopsis cumingii; assembly: GCA_028554795.2. Classification (NCBI taxonomy): domain Eukaryota; kingdom Metazoa; phylum Mollusca; class Bivalvia; order Unionida; family Unionidae; genus Sinohyriopsis; species Sinohyriopsis cumingii. The sequence goes on along the minus strand of CM068840.1, from coordinate 104,874,221 downwards.
CATGCGCAGCTGCAGTAACAACTTAGATAAATGACAGTAACGAAACAATGTCGAACAATGGAAACATTTCTGCTACTGAGCAAAGATAATACTGTAAAATCTGGGCGGCCCTTAGAGCACTTTTTGACTGACATCTAGGCCGACGTGGAGAAAGTTTACGGATGTAATTCTCTATTGTTGCGAAAGTGTGGGTATCAAAACAACTCTGTGTAATATATAAATGAAAATATACATGGGTTTCATTGAGGCGTATAACATTATCTGGGGGTCGGTGGGTGTAGTTTCAGCTTTAGCTACTGTAGTATCAGAAATTTTGTGTGTGATATATTTTTTGTTTCCGTTGTTGACCAGAACCACCAATTTAATGACCTAAGGAAAAACTTAGCCACCCCACGCCCCGTTGTTCCTAGATATTAACAAAGCTACTAGCGTTTGATAAATCAACGTCGATACTGTCATTTGGTAATACAATATTTGCTTGTACACTTGTTTGCTTTATTTTAACCCTAAAAAAGAATTTTAAAGCATTAGATATTCTTCCAGTGCACACGCAGCGATAAGGTATATGGTAGCTTTAATTTCTACAAACGTAAAATCAATGAAAGAGAGGTAAGGATAGAGAGAAACGAGAAAAAGCATAAGGCATTTAAACACTAGTGATACTGAAAACGATAGAAAGAATTTTAAAAAAAAACAACATAATATATGAAAATTAAGTGTAATACTTATTCAAATCGATCGAAATATTTGAATCCTACTCCTTGTGGGCTGTTCATCTCGATCGCTTCTACAACAGTAACCATTTTCTTTCCTACGAAGTGGTATAGCATCACGGTGTGATGCTAATGTCACTGGCTCACGCGAAGTAGTACGGGTCACGCAAAAATATCCGAAAGAGATGAGTATAATAAACGAAATAAACATCATCATTTTCTTTCCCCTGTGTATTATCCGTTTTGTCCCTGCAATATTGTTAGAACTAGGTTGTGTTAGTATCTGCGATGTATAATCTGTTTGTGTTCGTGTGTTATGTGACGGCTGACTGTACTCCTCTATTAGTATTTCCATTTTTCCGTTTCGTGGTGACAGGTAGCTGAAAGTGTAGAGACCGCCAGTATTTAGGAATGTTTTCACACATATAATTATATTATTTATAATGTTTCTTTTCCGCTGATTTTATTATGCTTGCCCAATATCTCCACACTATATCCCAGATTACACCCATATTTCTCTATTCTGTCTTAAAATATAATGTTTTGCTTAGTTCCTTACTTAAATGTCATACAAAGTTTTTAAACTCCCCTCCTCCCATGTTTTGTCTTGATCTCTATATTTAACAATTATCTTTATTAATATGTATCTTTTGAATTGGCGGTTCTAATAAGTTAGTAAATTTATTATACCTATGGATTTCAGGTTTATGCTTTATTTTTTAATCCATACAAGTAGATATGAATTGCAGCCCATGCATATTTTAGTTTTACTGTTGTACATATTTTTTTATCCTATTTAGAATATTACTTTTATTCTTTGTATAAAGAATTGGTACATTTATTCCTCCCTTTATTTTATTCTTATGTAGATATTTCTTTGGTAAATGATGCAATTTTCCTCCCCATATAAAGTAATAACGTCTCTAGTTATTGTATTCAGAAAATTAGTAGAAAAGTCTTCCGTGTGTATTACATACCACACATTGCTGGATATGTAAGTCTGAGCGACTTGTACTCTTTTGGTTAAGGTCCAGACTGGCATACAACCATAGTTTTAAATTTAGTCTTACATTGTCTGCAACATTTTAAACTTTCAAGTCATATAATTTTTTCCATGTATTATCCTTAAGCTTTCGCTTGCGTTTTTATTGATTCTGTGTGAAGTCCAGGGTGGTTCCAACTCCAGTTCCCAATTAACAGAATTTCACTTTTTGCATGATTTACATTAGATCCAGGAACTTTTCCGAAATCCGTAAATTCCTTTTCCAATGCATACAGGTTTAGACATTTGAGATAAATTTGGTACAATCATCTGCACGTTGCACACTCTTTAGTTCTTTTGAAAGATTTGGTATTTTAATTCCTTTCATATTTTTATTTATTTGAAATTTGTACTTAATACATCTATAGCTATTCCATATCGTAGCACTGAGACGGAGCAAACTTGTCTTACTGAACATTCAATGCTAAATTTATATGTTTTTCATATATACATATACATATATATATATATATATATATATATATATATATATATATATATATATATATATATATATATATATATATATATATAGTGTTAAAGTAATTTTTCATTAAATTATATTAAAAGTAATTTTCCACTCAGATATATTGAGATTAATTTTATCTATTTGTGTAATACAACTGTATGCTCTTTTATAAAGATCGCGCTTTACGAGCAGGTGCAGAAATCCATAAAATACATTTCGCTTGTATCAAAAAGTCAGCAATTTAGATTTGGTGGGAAGCTGCTGAACAGGCAAATTATTAAATCAATAATGAATGAGTTACGGAGATGATTCACACGATTTCCCTGGGAAAGGTCGAGAGCCTTGTTCTGACTGGACTGAGCGAAAGCAAAAAAATAAAAAAACAAACAAAACAAACAACAACTGTATAAATAGAGAAGCAGACTTACGAAGAATTAGTCCGTTCCTCGAGTCAGAACAGCTCTGTCTTTTCCTTACAGGTAAGAATCGTCCGTGTTCGCAAACTTCTTTAAAGAATGGGCACTTTTTAATATTTGAGATTTTAACAGTAAAGTTCATATTTTTCCACCCACAATTTTTGTGAGTTCTTTATAGTTTATATCATAATATAATAGACTGTTTAATTGCATTTGTGGTATTATTATTGGAAAAGATGAATTCGCTACGAACTT